>QLTV01001681.1:1153306-1175669 GCA_003457575.1 Thermophis baileyi
CCCCCCCACTCCAGTCCCAGAAGGGGCATCTTCCAAAGTAGCCTCACCCCCCCCCCTCCTTTTCAATTCCGCTCCGGAGCCATGAGCGGCGGGGAATTCTTCAGGCGTGCAAAGGAAAGCGAAAGGACGCGCAGGAGCTCGGCGGGGCGAACAAAATGGGGAAGGGGGGAGTTTCTTCTCCCGCCTCTCCCCCCCCCCCGGGCAGGCTGCCTTGCACTAACTGCTGCTTGCTTAAGCCGCTCCAAGGGCGCCCTCTAATGGCCTCTGGAGGAAAGGCAGAAGCAGCCTCGCAGCGCCTTCCCCCCCCCCCCCAGCCTCGGGGAGGGCTTTGGGGGCGGGCTGCCTTGGAGGGGTTCTGCTGGAAAGGCTGGGAGATGCTTAGAAATGGGGCTTTGGTTCCTACCTTCCTCGACTTGCGGCCACAATGGAGCCTAAAATTTCCCACTGCTAAGCGAGGCAGTTTGTTAATCGAGTTTGGTCCCAGTTTGCAACCGTTCTTGCCACGGCCATTAAGTGAGTCACTGCAGTGGTTGAGGTGGGAAGATGTTTAAGTGAATTTGGTTTCCCCCACTGTCTTTGCTTATCAGAAGTTCACAAAGCAGGATCACATAAATTACATGCCAGTTGCCAAGCAACCAAATTTCGATCTCGTGACCACAGGGATGCTGCAAAAGTTGTAAGTGTGGAAACGGTCATAAGTCACTTTTTCCAGGGCTGTTTTTCACACTTACGACCGCTGCAGCATCCCCATGGTCCTGTGATGAAAATTCAGAGGTTTGGCAACTGACATGTACTTGTGACGGTTGCTGCATCCTGGCATCATGTGATCCCCTTTTGTGACCTTCTGACAAGCAAAGTTAACAGGGAAGCCAGATTCACTTAACAAACATGTGACTAATTTAACAGCTGCAATGATTCACTTAACAACCGTGGCCAGAAATTGGAACAAAACTCACTTCACAACTGTCTCGCTTAGCAATGGAAATTCTGGGCTGAATTATGCGGTTATAAGTCAGGACTATCTGTGCGGATTTCATTTCTCTTTCCTTGCTCCAAAAACATTTTTCCCCTCCCTTCAAAATGAAAATGCTCCTCTTATCTAATCAGGTATTTCCTTAGCTCAGGCCAGCTTTCACTATAAAAAAAAAAAGCAAACTTTCCCTAAGAAAATAAATAACAAGCGCATTTCAAATGTTAATGGTTCAAAGCAGTGTTACAGTTTCAAACTGTTTCATTCGGGCCTTGGTTTAATGCCAGGATCATTCAAAACAACTTAAGAATAAGGTTCCCAGGCAGGAAAATCTCCTTTTTGGACAGTGAAGAATTCCAGCATGGAATTGTAAGGACACGAAATCCTAAAGTGGAACGCTTAAGCCTCCAAACTCGCATCCATTTTTGCCATGAGTGGCTTTTTACATATTTTGTTTTTGTTTGTAGCTGCGTAGCTATGACACAGAGTTCAGTGTTAGGAGAAACCCACAAGAAAACAACTTTGCTGTCACTTCCCCTTTTCCCTACAGAAACTGACCCAAACGTTACATATTTTTCCCCCTTCACAATAGAAATGGATTGTTTTGTGTTCCTTGCCACATTTACTGCAAAAGGTCACCTAGTTCTTTCAACAACCCTCTGCAGTTTTCCCACGTTTCATGTCTTGAAGAATTCAGAAAGGAAAAAAGAGGAAGTGGCGATTTTCCCCCGAGGCTGCTTCTTCAGTGTTTATTGCCACAAACATTGCAAGAGATTAAAAATTATGTGGCGTGAATGTCAACCACCGCACATCTGGCTGATGCCAGTCTTAGAGGAAACAGCGAAACATTTAATTGTCATGGGCTTGAACATTGTTTTGTTTTGTTTTAAAGTATTTCAGGTATAAGGTCATCAGCTTCAACGTCATTCACAAGAGAACGGCAGTGAAATATTTGGAACCTGGTGGAAGGGGGCTGTTCACAGGGGGCTATCCGAAAAACATTTTGCCTGTCTGTCTGTCCGTCCGTCCATCTACCTACCTACCTACTCACCCACCCATCTATCCCTCCCTCCCTCTCTTTCTCTACCTACCTATCCATCCTATCTATCCATCTATATCTATCTATCTATCTATCTATCTATCTATCTATCTATCTATCTATCTATCTATCCATCCATCCTTTATCATTTCTGTCTATCCTTTATCTAGCTATCTAGCTATCATCTCTATCTATATGTCTGTCTGTCTGTCTGTCTGTCTATCCATCCATCCATCATCTATCATCTCTCCATATAATCTATCTATATCTATCTATCTATCCACCCATCCATCCACCCATCCATTATCTATCATATCTCTCTATATCATCCATCTACCTATCTACTCACCCATCTATCTCTCCCTCCCTCTTTCTCTACCTACCTACCTACCTATCCTATCTATCCATCTATATCTACCTATCTGTCTATCAATCCATCCATCCTTTATCATTTCTATCTAGCTATCATCTTTATATGTCTGTCCGTCCATCCATCCATCATCTATCATCTCTCTCCATATCATCCATCTATATCTATCTATCCATCCATCCATTCATCCACCCACCCACCCATCCATCCTCCATTATCTATCATATCTCTCTATATCATCCATCTACCTACCTACCTACCTACCTATTAAATTTATTCACCGCCCATGTTAAAACATGGATTATTATATCAACTGTCCGTCAACACTTCTAGTCTCTCACTCAATTTTAGGTATAACTCTCTTCCCAATATCACTTTTCTTTTAACCCTTCCCAGTCTAACCTAGTATTTCCTAGTGGTCTTTTAACCGGCTCTTACCAGGGTTAGCTTTTGAAGATTGGCGAGGTTAGCCAGGGGCTGCCATCTAGAGAAAGTTAATAAATGGTTTACATTTCATTTTTGCCCAACAAGGCCATCATTATCCTTTATGGTGAGCTTATTTTACTGATTCTGACTCCTGCGTTACTAAAGGAGTAACTGAAAACCATGGCTTCCAAACGAATTCCTCTAAAGCTACAGTTAGCCCTCAACTTACAATCATTCCTTTAGTGACTGTTCGAAGTTACAACGGTATAAAAAAAAGTGACTTAAAACCGATCCTCGCACTTATGACCATGGCAACATCCCCACGGTCATAAAATCATAAAACCCCAGTTACAGCCAGAGTGACAAGTTATGGGACGTTTCAGATTTTGGAGGAACCAACTCCCACCAGGCCTTGTCAATGCCCACGGCTGTTTGGGGCAGATTTATTTATTCCTTTGAATTTTATTCTGGCTTTATTACTTTTTAGCAATAACTCAAGGCAGCAAATGTGCCTAATGCTCCTCCTTACTCCTATTTTCCCCGCAACAACAACCCTGTGAGGTGGGATGGGCTGAGTGAGGGGGACTGGCCCAAAGTCATCCAGCTGGCTTTCATGGCTAAGGCAGGACTAGAACTCCCTGTCTCCTGGTTTTTAGCCAGGTCCTTTAATCACTAGACTAAACTTGCTGAGATGAAATAGTGATTGAAGCAAACTGATGGAGGAGGATAACTTTTAGAAACTGCTCATCTTCTATTAGTAGCAAATATCACCTGCGGAACTATTCTACGTATTACTAAATTATCAGTTCTTTGCATTTCAAGGGACTTAATTCCTAAAAAGGGGTATTATAAAATCACAATCTTGGCAAAATAACAACAAGACAATCAGCCATTGTTCTGAATGTGCCTTAATTAACTTTCATGCGTCCAACAACTAAAGCAGGGATATCCAACCTTGGCAACTTTTAAGACTTGTGGACTTCAACTCCCAGAATTCCCCAGCCACAATGAGCCTCTCGCTAGCTAAATACTCAATCCTGTAAGAATTTAGAGAATCATGTCTCTTTTTTTAAGGCAGAAATAAAGATTTATTATTGATCCTGATCCAGGTAACCCTCGCTTTAACTGACAGCCAGCTTGCTGTAGTGGTTAAGGTGCTGTCCTGGAAACCAGGAGGCTGCGAGTTCTAGTCCTGCCTTAGGCATGGGGGGTAAAAAAAACCAGCTGGGTGACTCTGGGCCAAACCCTGTCTCTCAGAGCAACCCACCTCACTGTTGTTATGGGGAAAATAGGAGGAGGAAGGAGTATTAGGTATGTTCACCGCTTTGAGTTACTTACAAAGTGATAAAGGTGGAATAAAAATCTAGTAAGTAAATAAATTCTCACCTTGTTAAAGAGTAGAATTGCCTTTCTTATTTTTCCCTAAACCCATAGAGATGAAAGAACCCTGGTCCTAACAAAGTTAAAGCATCTTCTAAAATCATCCAACCTTCACTAGTAAGGGTGGCTTCTAGGTTTCTATTACAGTTAGATGATGTATGAAGATGTTCCAAGTTCCCTGTGGGAAAATGGACTCCTCTCTTACTTCCTACAGCTAAGATCTCACTTCTCAAGTGGTTATGGGGATGGACTTTAATTCCTATATATCCCATGGACGGGGGGGGGGGGGAATTTACACAACCTTTCAGAGGCAGTAAACCAAAAATCTCCAAGCTTGGCAACTTTAAGACTTGTGGACTTCAATTCCCAGAATTCCTCATAGCTGGATGAGGAATTCTGGGAGTTGAAGTCCAGAAGTCTTAAAAGTTGCCAAGTTTGGAGAGCCCTGTACTAGACCAACAATTGGCCAGCTTTGCTGTTGCAAAGGCATTGTGCAGACAAACACCCAAGTACCCCTCAAGTGTGTTTTCCCCTCAAGACAACTGAGGTTTAACAAAACAGATTTTTAAAACCCCCAGTGCTAAATAAATTTCATTTAGTATTAGGGTTTTAATATACTTAAGTAATCTGAAACAGAACTCTTTAAACCTAAGGGATTTTTTTTAGAAATATATGAACGTAAGGAAGAAAGTTGAGTGCATATTTTGTTGATTTAGAATGACAAAGTGAATAGGCATGAATAATTGGGCTGCTTTTCATGACTATTGACTTGAAGGACAGATAGTTCCTAAATATAGTAAGAGGGAATGAATGGACGATGACGGAAATAAAATAATGTTTAGCAAATGGCCCAATGCTGAGCAGACAATAAGTCGTCTTGAATGGTGGAATGCACTTATGGATAAATGAATACAGAATTTAAATGTATAATAAAGCAGCATTAGAGGCTGGGTTGCTCAATATTTCTACGAAGTCTGTGCTGTTTCATTGGTTGAGAAGGTAAACATTTTGGAACGAATGCTGTATACACTGAACAATGCAATCAATGACAGGTATAGATTTGAAAATTATTATCTCAAAGGCCAATTTCTTACCACATGCCGCAGTTCCTTTGGCTTACCACTATTCTGCATTTTGCATAATGTGTATGTTTTTAAGTCGGTTTCAAACTCATACACATCATTAGTTCCTTCATTTCTTTAGTCTGTTCTGACGTTCTACGCTTTCTGTCAAGTTTTTCCATTCTTCCAGAGTGATTTTTTTTTTTGGTAGCAATTCCATCCATTCACTTTCTTGAAGACCACTGCAACCCAATGTGGTTGCATCAATACTTCTCAAACAATTGTATGCCCTACATTCCATACACAACACATGAGTTTGTGTTTTTCTCTCTACAGACATCCCACATATTATGCTCAACAACACAGTGCAGGTTGCAAAAGCGGCTGCATTAGCAGCACTGATGATGTTACCTAGTTGGGTTATGGAACGCCTGCAAGAAAACCACCCAGCTCAGAGAGCACCAAGGACCCCTCACAGCTACATTGGTCACATATCGAGCAAACCACGGTATATATTTTCTGAAAAACTGGTGTAACGGTACAAACAATTTGGTGCCTACCCACAGCCCTCCTCTTCCTGGGCAACAGCCACTGATTCCTTGCAAAACAAGAGTTAGTTGCATGCATGGGCTGAACAGAAGCTGCATCTACTACCATGGACAGTAACCTTTATAACAAAGGGACTGTATACATATAATTGTCTACTGCATTACAGATCTCAGCTTTTCAAATACAGGGCAGTGAATCTTCTTAAATTAATCTACTCTCTGCTGCAGAGTATATTACAAGGATGAGGGCAATTCCTAAGTCTATTTTCTCCAGAAAAACAAAGTTCTGCTACTACTTTGGCTGGACCTCTGTATCAACCAGAGCAGGAGTACCAATCCAGCCAATTACACAGTACAGCACTAATCATGGTTAATTGACCGAGATCCACTTCCTTTTCCAGGGCTTAAAGGATGGGAAGAAAGAGAAAAATAGAGACATGAATTGAAGGAATCACCTAGAGGTAGTCCTTGACTTACTAAACCTTTCGTTCAGTGACCGTTTGAAGTTACAACGGCACTGAAAAAAGTGACTTAGGACCGTTTTTCACACTTACAACTGTTGCAATCGTATGGCCAGGTGATCAAAATTCAGCTGCTTGGAAACTGACTCGTATTTATGACGGTTGCAATGTTCCAGGGACACGTGATCCCCTTTTGCGACCATCTGACAAGCAAAGTCAATGAGGAAGCCAGATTCCCTTAACAACTGTGTTGCTAACTTCACAACTGTAGTGATTCACTTAACAACGGTGGCAAGGAAGGTCATAAAATGGGGCAAGACTCACTTAACCTTGCTTAGCAATGGAAATTTTGGGCTGAATTGCAGTCGTAAGTTGAAGACTACCTGTACAGGCAAGTCAAGTGGAGGCTCCCCAATCTAAAATGATAAAAGACTTCACGAAATGTCGAAAAACCTTTCAATCTCACATAATTGGCATTCCAGATGCCCTCAAAACCCCCTAGGGCTACGTCAATTTGACAACAGTTTGTTCCAGCAAAAGAGAGAGAGACAGAAAATGCATATACTGTACCATGGGCAATTACTCTGACAATAAGAGAGAAATAAGTTGATTTTAATTCTCACCACGGCCATAAAAAATTCTATTTGCAAATAATATATGAGAGAAAGCTTGGCTCTGGACACTTGATCTGTCCGGGTTCATCTTGAAAACAAATTGGATAGGCAAGTTTTAAGAGGGCGCCCTTTAGGTATATAAATGATTTTATTTTATTGTGTCTTATTTAGCTCACATCCAGAAAGCCATCCTTCTAACGGGGCACTGAAAAAGCAAGCTGAAGTATATCTAACCTCTAAACGCAACTGCAAAAATACAACATTCAAGCCACTCCGTAATTACCTCTTAAGGTGTTGCTCCAGATCCCAAAACATTTTCATGCTTGTTTTGCAAAAAGCTTGTTTCCAGAGGCCTTCTGGTCGTATTTAAATGCCATGTCTATTCTGACACAAGGCAGAAGCCCAAGGATTAGCAGGGATGCTGCTAATTTGCTTTTGCTAAGTATAAGTCAGCATTTCCAGGGATCTTAGATGGAGGAATAGATCCCAGCAGCATAACAGGGGCTGGTTATGTTCAACAGAGGAATAAAAAAAAAAAGCAAGCGGCGACGTCAGAGGGGCTGAGATCACATGTTGCTCTGTTATGTAAAGCACTAAAAAGAGATTATAATCTCCCTGGCCAGGATTTCTGAGTATGGTTCTGAATTACTCATTTGTTTCTCCGAAGCTTAATCAGGGAGTCCGTCTCTGCTTTCCTCAGCTTCCCCTAAAACCTCGGCCAGGACGACGCTGTAATCCAACCTGCGGAAAAGCTGCGGCCATAAATCGAGGACTACCTGTACACAAAAGGTGGCTGGCACAGATTTGAGCAAGGTGCCTGCTAACCGTTTTGATTTTCCTTCTTTTTATTTCAAAGAAAGCTTTCAGTGGGCAAATGTTTCCGTAAGACCCTGGGTGGGAAGACAGCTTTTCTTGTTTTATCTCGCAACCATCCAGATGTTCAATCTGCAATCCAGATAGCAGTCTCCCAATATCTGAGGGGATTCCACAAAGAAAAGGGGGTCAACGTATTCTCCAAAGCACCTGAAGGCAGGACAAGCAGCAACGGAAGGAAACTAACCAAGGAGAGAAGCAACCTGGATTGTTCTCGCTGTTAATTGTTCTCACTGTCAGGAGAAATTTCCTGACAGCGAGAACAATTAATGAGTGGAACAACTTCCCTCCAGAAGTTGTGGGTGCTCCATCCCTGGGGGTTTTCAAGAAGAGACTGGACAACCATTTGTCTGAAATGGCATAGGGTCTCCTGCTTGAGCAAGGGGTTGGACTAGAAGACCTCAAAGGTCCCTTCCAACTGTTATTCTGTTCTGTTATTCAATTTGGAAGAGGCAGAGAGGAAAACTTAAAGCAGAGGTGAATTTTCCTTCAAGTGAAGTTTGATTCCTGGATGACTGTATAGGTACATGCAATGGTTGTTGGATTTTTTGGGGGAGGGGTTAGGACTGGGATAAGAGGGGTCTGGTTTTTCTACTGCCTTCTTCTCAAATGTATTTCCAACTGCTTAGGATGAGTGCAAGATACTCAGATCTTCTGGTGCTCAATTCTTCAAGCAGTCGTAGGTCCCAACCGTGCTTTAACGTTTTCAAGACTAGCAGAAGTCTGCCAGGTGCAATAACAGAAAAGGGGAAAATACTCATTTCTGCATTACAGGTAGTTCTCGACTTACAACAGTTCACTTAGTGAACGTTCCAAGTTACAATGTCACTGAAGAAAGTGACTTATGACCGTTTTTCACACTGACCACTGCAGCATCCCCATGGTCACATGATCAAAATTCAGAGGCTTGGCAACTGGCATGTACTTATGACAGTTGCAGTGTCCCAGGGTCATGTGATTCCCCCTTTTGCGACCATCTGACCAGCAAAGTCAACGGGGAAGCCAGATTCACTTAACAACCGTGTTACTCACTTAACAACTGCAGAAAGAACGGCCATAAAATGGGGCAAAACTCACTTAACAACTGTTTCACTTAGCAACCAAAATTTGGCCTAAGTTGAGGGCTACCTACGCACTAAACTGGAGAAATCTGTGTGGCTTTTCTGTAGATGTTCAAGAAACGAAAAGATTCGTTCCTAACCTGAATTTTATGTCAGCTCAGGAAACAACAACAAAAAAAGGTTCTAATTAATTAAATGACAGGCTTAACTCAAAGGCCAGTAAAGAGCCTTTATAAGATGGTTTTCTGTAAGAGATCAGGCCACACAACGCCTTAAATCTCACTCCCTGGCTGCGCTGGGAAAATGCGGGTAGAGGGTTAAGCAGCTTAAACAATCATTAAAAGGTCATACGCATTTCCTCATGTGCTGGAAAGACAGCAGCAGCTCAATTAATAAACGACAGAAGAGGAGCTCCCACTTTTCATGGGGCTTAGAGGTTTTCTAAAAGAGCCGAGGTGGCGCAGTGGTTAGAGTGCAGCACTGCAGGCTACTTCAGCTGACTGCTAGCTGCAGTTCGGCGGTTCAAATCTCACCGGCTCAAGGTTGACTCAGCCTTCCATCCTTCTGAGTTGGGTAAAATGAGGACCCAGATTGTTGGGGGCAATAGGCTGACTCTGTGAACCGCTTAGAGAGGGCTGTAAAAGCACTGTGAAGCGGTATATAAGTCTGAGTGCTATTGCTATTGCTATTCTGCAAGCTAACACTCAATCTCCATAGATTACGGCCAACGGTGAAGAAAACCATCTATGTATTTTTGGAAGCTGCAAATCTTCCCCGGGCAATTGCTCTTCTTTTATTTTTTATTTATTTTTTCCTTCCACTTCCTAAAATAGACCTGTACGAGATCAGAGCAGAATATTGCAAGCAGAAGACGGTGATGCAAAGAGGGGAAATTCACAAAACAAAACAATGGTTTGTGTGTCACATGTCTGGAGTTAGTCAACACGACTGTGGGAAAGGGAAGCTCTGGGGCAGCCGTTTTCGTCATGTCCCTGTCAAAATCCCACACCGCAGAGTTTTCTTCACCTTGAGCAGCTCAGCATGAATTCCAACCTTCCTTTGTATCGCAAATAGGTGTTGTGTTATCTGCTCATTACTAGCTGTCAATCAAGTACCAACAATACCCCATTCAAGGAACTACCAACCCAGACAAACAATCAAAAACACACAACTCCCTACTCAAGGAAGCAATCAAAGAACATTTCCACCAACATTGACAGGGCAAAACACTAGGATATAAATAGAGAGCAAACTTCACTGCCTTCTAGCACTGATGACGTTACCTAGTCTGGTCATGAAACGTCTTCAAGCAAACAATCAAACTCAGAGAGCACCCAGGACCCCACATTTATCCCTGAGCTACAAATATTCTCGTCTGCTGCTGAGAATCCTGTAGGGTGGGTTACAAATAAATAAATAAATATAAATATTATAAATAAAACAAATAGCCCCATCAATCACTATCCTGCTGTCTCTTGCAAATGGAAAGCATGCTGAAAATTACCGCATCTAATTTGAAGTTAAAGGAAGATTTTAAACGGAAGCAAATACAGGGTAGTCCTTGACTTACGACCATTTGTTTAGCAATCGTTCCAAGTTACGACGGTATTGAAAAAAAGCGCATCATGCTTAAAACCGTCACAAAGTCCCTGCAAGCACATGGTTATAATTTGGTTGATTGGCAACTGTCATGAGTTTACTCCCGCTAGTGGTCCTAAGCTAAGGACTATTTTTCATCAGGTTAATCAAGACACTTAACAGAATAACCTTTGAATAATTCTGGGACGTTGTGGATACCGAGAAAGCTCTTTCTGATAATGCAGGATTGGATTTGTGGTCATTAGTCAAGCTTAGAAGAGACTTACTGTCATCCAAGTATGTGCTCTCCATCCCTTGCACAGCATTACTCCGATGCATCTTACTCAATTTAGAAGATGTTCAAGAGATGCTTGAAGGACACACATCAAGCCTACCCATCTCCCTCTCTCGCAAGGTGAGGTTTCCTTTCAAGAGGCTTGGCTTCCGTGGATACATCCAGGACGTTTCCTTAAGGCAACATGCAAATCCTTCTCCTGGGACGTTTATTTGACTTCCCAACCTAGCCCTCAACCTGAGATGTTCTTCCATCCCACACAAAGTGGCCCAACTTTCAGCACAAGCTCATTTCAACTCAACCAAGACTTCTGGTTGCTGCCTTCACTTGACACATCTCTTCATGCTTCTTCTCCGTGACAGAAATCACGCCCTCTTTTACTCCTAGTAGTAGCAGAGTGCAAAACCTCCTCTAGCTCCTGAATTGAACCTGCTCTGTTCCACCATTGCTCTCTGGTGGTTTTTGGGTTGACCCTAATTAAACTGAGGACAGCTGCAGGACCTCACCGCTTTCATCAAAGCAAGAAAAGCTGCAATGGGTTGAAAACTTTGGGACATGCATGCAACGTTGCAAGCCAATCATGATTGATGCAGGAATGCAGAGGGACAGAATCAAGGTCACAACAAGTGTTACTACCGCTTTGTAATGCCTTGGCGAGACCACACTTGGAATACTGTATCCAGTTTTAGTCGCCACAATATAAAAAGAGACTCTAGAACAGGGGTGTCAAACTCAAGGCTCAGGGGCCGGATTCGGCCCACGGGGTGCTTAGATCTGACCCGCGGGGCTGCCCTGGAAATAGTGAAGAATCTGGCCCGTGGTGCCTCTGCCAGTGAAAACGGAGCTCGCGAGGGTCACGCGCAGCCTTCCTGAGCTCCATTTTCACTGCCAGAGGGTTGCAGGAGGCCGTCCCAGCTGAAAACGGAGCTCGGAAGCCCATTTTCACTGGCAGAGAGCTCGGGCCACCACAGGTGCCCCCCCAACACAAGTGACATCATGCTGGCCACGCCCCCCTGGGCCCCCCCACCCCCCGAGGTCAAACACAAACCTAATGCGGCCCTCAATGAAATCGAGTTTGATGCCCCTGCTCTAGAAAGAGTGCAGAGAAGAGCAACCAAGACGATTAGGGGACTGGAGGCTAAAACATGTGAAGAACGGTTGCAGGAATTGGATTAGATTGTGTCAGAGTGCGCACAGTGTGACTATTTTGAGACAACCCAGGAGCAAAATACAGTAAACAGGTTTGTCTTTCAAATAGTGGTTTATCTACAAAGAATATACATACACGTACTTAGGCAAAGTCAGGCAATCAATCATCAACTACAGCACGGAAGCACACACAGTGATGTTAAATAACCCTGCTGACTCATTCTCATTGCATCATCATTTCAGTATTACAGCATTACAGCATTACAGCATTACAACATTACAGTAGCTGGTCAGCTGTTAAATCATCATTACCCTGACAGTCTGGTCTAATGAAAAGAAGGACTAGGGGTGACAGGATAGCAGTCTTCCAGTATCTCAGGGGCTGCCACAAAGAAGAGGGAGTCAAGCTATTCTCCAAAGCACCTGAGGGCAGGACAAGAAGCAATGGGTGGAAACTAATCAAGGAGAGAAGCAACCTGGAATTAAGGAGAAACTTCCTAACAGTGAGCACAATTAACCAGTGGAACTGCTTGCCACTAGAAGATGTGGGTGCTCCATCACTGGAGGCTTTCCAGAAGAGATTGGACAACCATTTGTTTGAAATGGTATAGGATCACCTTCCTAAGCACGGGGTTGGACTAGAAGACCTCCAAGGTCCCTTCCAAGTCTGTTATTCTAGTCTAGTCTACTCTACTCTGACTACCCCGGATGAGAACTGCTCTTCAGTTTTTGGACATCTCAAATCTCTTTTGGGAATCAGGTGTCTCCACTCAGTGGCCAATATTTTGTTTTGGAGACCCACATGATCTAGGCTTTCCATGTTAGTGACTTAATTTCCCATGCACTCAATTATAAGATAATCTTATAATAAAAATTATAAATTATTTCATTATCAATATCTCAGGGGTTGCCACAAAGAAGAGAGAGTCAAGCTATTCTCCAAAGCACCTGAGGGTAGGACAAGAAGCAATGGGTGGAAACTAATCAAGGAGAGAAGCAACTTAGAACTAAGGAGAAATTTTCTGACAGAACAATTAATCAGTGGAACAACTTGCCTCCAGAAGTTGTGAATGCTCCAACACTGGAAGTTTTTAAGAAGATGTTGGATAACCATTTGTCTGAAGTGGTGTAGGGTTTCCTGCCTAAGGAAGACCTCCAAGGTCCCTTCCAACTCTGTTATTCTAATTCTAATAACTTGCTCTTCTGTGAATGCCCCAAAGATTCTTTCAGCAGCTTAAAAGGCCCTCCATTTATTACCACACAAGCTTTAATGGTTCAGTCATCATTGCTATGGAGATACACTGTTGGAAAACATCTGTAAAGGACAGTAATCCTGAAAGAGCAAAATACAAATTTATTCCTTCATTCATTCTGTTTGGAGGTCACCCAACTTTAACCGACTCTGGGCAGCTCACAACAATAAATAACATAAAAGCAGCAGAATGCAAAAACAAAAGGCCAAGACAAGGACAAAAATAGCTACGAATTGTGGGAACACTCATAATTTTGATTTTCCACACCAGAGCAGGAGACACTCTGGCTATTAAAAATATATATATTAAGCAGGTTCAGGCTTGGACTCCACTTGAAATAGAGACCACACAGGAATTCCCTGTCTACAAACTACACCAGGAAGTCCAAAAAAAATTCTAAGAAGAATTGGAAGACCAAACTGTTGCCAAATAGCTGCCAAAAACACTTACTTAGTTGTTAATTAAATTTGTAAGGCCGCCCATCTACGGCACAAACATGCCAAAAATAGTCACACTAATGATTTCAGAGTCTTTTTCCTTTTTCCTGGCAAAGCATGTAAACTGGAGCTACAAAATTTTGGAGCAAAATACTATTGGACGTACTATATTCTTGCAAATAATGTCATTCTGGTTGGGGAAAATTGCCATTTTTTCCAAGAAAGAACTATCATGGTGTGGGAGAGTGGATTTCAGTGGCCAAAGGGACCTGTTTTGTTTTGTTTTTTTAAATTCACTTGGATTGAAGCAGGTCATCCTGACATTGAAATTGTGAATAGGTTGCTGCAGCAAGAATGTTTTGTGCACAAAAATGGAAAGATACTTTAATTCCCACAATGGACGAATGGCTGCAAAAATGGATAGAGTTAGCAGAGATGGCTAAATTGACTGATTTAATTAAAGAAAGACATTAAAGAATGAAAGAAAACTACTTTGTTTTCTTTGATACAACTTAGTTTGTTTCCACTTGGAAACTGCGTCGGGACTTTATTTAATAAAATTTATTTATTTTATTTAATAAAATTTGTATGCTGCCAAACTCCCGAAGGACTCTGTGTTTGAGGTGGGGGGAAAAATAAAACTTTGGGTTTTGCTTATTAGATAGGTTTGTTGTTATAGAAATGGCTAGTATATATTATTATGTAAAAGCAAAAAGCTGAGGTTGTGTGTTATTACCCTATTCTATTGCACTAAAAAGTGTCAAAGGTTTAGATTTCTAGGAACGGAAAATTTGTGTTGTCGTGGACTCGCAACAGAGCCTCTCCATTGTCTGTGCTCTCCCTTTCACCAAAGCCAAAACTAGGTGTCATTCTACAAACACTCCCTGAGTAAAGATAGACTGTAAGAAAGAGAAATTTACGGCAATAACAGGTGTGTGTTCCGATAAGGACAAGAGAATCTGGTTTTATCTTCCTGTGTTTCACTTGGGCCAAACCCAGTTTTCCCAGACAAACTCAGATACTGGAATGAAAAGGGAGGGGGGGCAGTGTTTTTTTAAAGCAACACAACACAACACAGCACGATAAGAGGGGCAACGGCCTTCAAACACCTCGCTCTCTTTTGCTGCCCAAATTAGATCCGTTCTGCACACCCAGAAGACTTAACGGATGAAGAAAATGTTTGTCTTTCGTATTTATGTTTGTCTTAAGCTCTTGCAAAATGTAACTATATGCCTGGTAATAACAGGAACTGCAGAATTTCTCAACTTTAGAAACTTTAAAGATGTGTGGACTTCAAATCCCAGAATCCCCTTTATTTACAAGGTTGCTCTTGAAAATATATATATTCAGATGAATAATAAAGAAACACAACTTTGATTTTGGGTTTTATCGATTAGATTGACTTGTCATTACAGAAATGGCTAATTTATATTGTTTTGGAAAAGTAAAAAGTTGAGGTTCGATGTTAATGCCTTATTCTACTGCAACAGAGTCAGAAGTCAATGCCTGTTTTTTTTTTCTCCTTCCCCTCCTCATTTTTCTTTCCCTTTCTCCTCCTCATTGTGTCCTATTATTTGCTTTCATATTTTTGTATTTTATTCTATAATCTAATAAAAATATTTTTTTTAAAAAAAGACTCCTTAAAAAAGCTCTCCGGAACGGTCATCTGAAAGTACAAAAGGTGCATTTTTCAAGAGGCAACTGGACTTTCTGGTGGGGAAGCCACTGGAGAAGTCGGTTTATGAAAGCGAAACTGATTCACGAGAATAGATTCCCACCCTAAGCAGCTCACGAATTACAACACGCTAGAAAGGGGAAGAAATGATTGTTCCCATTCAACGTGTTTAGTTTCGTAAAAAACATGTGTTGCAAAATGAAATCTGATTGTAGAAATGCTTAAGCATGTCGAGTCACTCTGCCCTTGCTCTAGAGTTTGTGCAATGTAGCCAAGTCACATTATTTAAAATTTCTAAAATGAATGTATTTTGGATTTTAAAATCATCCAAAAAGGCAGTTGGCATCAAGAGAAGCTGCAGAAAATCACCTTTTTAAAATTCAGGTGTGTCCAACCGTGGCAGCTATAAGACCTGTGGGCTTCAACTCCCAGAATTCCCCAGCATTTTGAATGCATGACCAGGGAGATGCTGCAACCGTCGTAAGTGTGAAAAACGGTCATAAATCAATTTTTCAGTGCCGTTGCACCTTCAAACGGTCACTAAACAAATAGTTGTATGTCAAGGACTGCCTGTTCTGTACAAATATTTTCTTTGAAATAAGGCAACCCAATTCACATAGTTTGCAGAAAGAAAGAAAAAATAAATATTTGGTATTTAGTGTTAATAAGAGGCGGGAGTAGGAATTAAGGGAAGATAAGCCACATTTGTTGAAATATATGGAATGCAATTTAAAAAAAAATAAAACCCTATCATTCGTCAGACAAAACATTTTGAATCTAGGGAAACATAGCAGCAGAATTGGAAGGTGCATTCTGTGTTAGAGCCCTGCAAAACTAATCTCCCAGAACAAAAAATGGAAATATTAGATTGCTGTATGGCTATGCTGCCTCCATGTGGGAAAAATGAAACTAGCTACACCTCTAATATTTCTCCTTCTACACAGAAACTTTAAGTCCACAATTTCACAACATTCAGGGGATTCTTAATAGGAAGTCCTTGACTTGCAACAGATTATTTAGTGGCCAAAGTTACAAAAGCACAGAAAAAAGTGACTTGTGATCCTTTTTCACCCGGCCATTGCAGCATCCCCATGGTCATGTGGACAACATTCGGACACTTGGCAACTGATTCATATTTATGACGGTCACCGTGTCCCGGGGGGGTCACGTGATCCCCTTTTGCGACCTCCTGACAAGCAAAATCTGTGGGGAAGCCAGATTCACTTAACCGGGTTACTAACTTAATAACTGCAGTGATTCACTTAACAACTGTGGCAAAATGGGGCAAAATTCACTGAACAAATGTCTCACTTAACAACAGAAATTTTGGGCTCAATTTTTGTCGTAAGTCGAGGATTACCTGTATAGTTTTCCTGTAAGTAGGGGGTTTTTTTTGCTAACAGAAGAGAAACCAATAGAGAAATTTTGCAATATTATTTTAGAACGCAGTTTCATATCATAAAAGGTTTTTAATATATACAGGGATATAAAGTGAAATAATAAGCAATAGAAAAACCCTCATTCAGTAAATTAAAATTCCTGACCAAAATGCTTCACCAAATCCTTCCATCCATCCATCCATGCATGCATACATACACACAATTAATTTTCCTTTTCTGGATTATTGCCAAGAATATACCAGAAAAACTGAAAAAATGCAGAGGATTATTTCAATTCCTAGATATTTCTTTTGCAAATTAGCTAAAAATATTGCAGGCTATGATTTTTTGCAGGCACTGAAAGAGCCGAGAAAGGAACTGTTTTGGGGGGGAAAATGTGCCCTTAAAAACAAGCAAGATTTAAATCATCCTCTAGGTGGCACTACTTGATAAATTTATCTAGTGTAAGATAGATGTATGTAAGGTAGAAAAAATGCAGTTTTTGTTAAAGAAACATCATTATTGTTTCTTCCACAAAGAAACAGTATTTATTGTGTCTTTAAAGGAGGTTTGGGCCAATGAGAGAAAGAGAGAGAGGGAGTGAGAGAGAGAGCGTGCTGAAAGATACCGGTAGTTGATAGATGGCAGACAGATAGAGATGGATGGATGGATGGATGGATGGATAGATGGATGGATGGATGGATAGATAGATAGATAGAAACAGACAGACAGACAGACAGACAGACAGACAGACAGATAGGGGGGGGAGGAGATGGTAGATGGTAGACAGATCCCTTCTCTGAGCTCACACTGAACTCCTTAAGAGAACAACAGATTTCCTTAATAAATACCAGAGATAATATTTTTGATATAAATGGTTTGTTTAAATGTTTTTTTAATTACTTTTGGCACTCAAAATGCAATAAAGAACATAGAGAAAATCAGAATATAAGAGGCTGATATGGTTAAGAATTATAGTCTCAATTCAAATAAATCTTTAGGTACTATATCCAACTGCTGCTAAGACCAGCTATTCCAGGTTTTTTTTTTTTTATCCTAAATACTACTAAAGCTAGTTTTATATTTTGGTATCAGCTAACAAGACCTTATACAATTTGGGCTAAGCTCTATACAACTGTTGTAGTCCTCGATTTACAACAGTTCATTTAGTGACCATTCAAAGTTACAATAGCACTAAAAAAGTGACTTACAACCGTTTTTCACACTTACGACTGCTGCAGCATCCCCATGGTCACATGATCAAAATTCAGAGGCTTGGCAACTGGCATGTACTTATGACGGTCGCAGTGTCCCTGGATCATGTGATCCCCTTTTGCAACCTTCTGACGAGCCAAGTCAATGGGGAAGTCAGATTCGCTTAATAACCGTGTCACTAACTTAACACCTGCAGCGATCCACTTAACAAGAGAAAGTGGCAAGAGAGGTCGTAAAATGGGGCAAAATTCACTTAACAAATGTCTCACTTAGCAGCAGAAATTTTGGGCTCAATCATGGTTGTAAGTTGATGATCAATTGTACCTACTACCGGTACAGATCTGTTCGGCAGCTGCAATCAATAGCTACAGGATGCCAAGTTCTGTGGCTATTTACTAGACATCACTAAGAAGGCAGTTGGGAGCACTAAAACCACTTACTTTGTTTGAGCCATGGTGGCCCCAAGTGGTTAGAAAGCAGTACTGCAGGCTAACTCTGCATTCCCACTGCCAGCAGTTCGATCCTGACCAAGATTGACTCAGCCTTCCATCCTTCCCAGATTGGTAAAACGAGGATCCTGATTGTTGGGGGGCAAGATGCTGACACTGTAAACCTCTTAGAGAGGGCTGTAAAGCAATGTGAAGCAGCATATAAGTCTAAGTGTTATTGCTATTTCCATGTGTTTATTTTCATAGAAGTTTAACCTGTATTGTTTTATGTGCTTTATTGCTTAAGTCTATGCAACGCATCACAGTCTCAGACACCATCTAGATACCCTTGTCAAGTGGCAAAAACAGGGCTGCCACATCACCAAGGACACTACAATCTCTAAGGAGAGAGGTCTGATTAAATGCGGGCTGGAAGGCGGTTCAATTAAGTGAATGTACACTTGGCTCAAAAACGACAAATGCTTATCAACCATTCCTTATTGGAGTGGAGTGAGATATCAAGAGGGTGCCCCAAAGTTTTAGTTATGAACCATCTAACTCATCAGTATTTGAATTAATGACTTCAACGAAGTGGCAGAGGAAACATTGATCAAATCTGCAGATGACACAAAGTTGGGCGCAAAAGCTAATACAGCAACTGGAACTAAGTAAGTTAAAAACCGTCTTAGCAGGTTAGAGAAACTGGTGAAGAAAACAGAATAGATTCCAACAGAGAAGAAAGCCAAACTCTTAAACTGAGATACATACATGAAATGCACAGGGTTGGTATTTGAAAATGTACACCTTGTATTGGCACCTTGTATTGTAGTTTGTATTGAAACAAACTAGAATAAGTTCAAACAAAATAGGAAAAGTTTAGAAAAGAAGAACAAGGATGTAGACTGTAATTCAAGCCCAGGGGAGAGAGAGATTTGGAGGAAATGGACAGGTTTTTGCCTTCATAGATAGGGCTGATATCACTCATCAAATATCCCAAAGGTGCTTTGCCTTTGTTTTTCAGCTATCAGGAACAATCAATTGGCAGAACAATTAAAGATGAAGGTATTTGCAGCCCTCGTCAGTGCCAAACCACCCTCCTTCCAACCTCACAATTCAAGAAAGGAGAGTAGTGACATCCCTAGGAAGAGATCCGAATATCACCATCTTGTCGGCTGATAAAAGGAAGATGCACAGTTATCCAATGACAGAATACCGAAGTGTGCACTCTTCTGAAGGACACGGATGCGTGTGAGACTCTGAAGAGAAGTCCCACCAGCAGTTATAAAAAAAAAAAGATCCGTTGATTTCCTGCAACAATTACTGAAGGACAATGCCACTGACAAGCCACAACAGTACTGCCTTTACCCTGGGGAAGCTACTCCATGCATAGATCATCATCCTCTTTTAATGACCCCATAATCCCTTGTGGGGTGGAGCCTGGGCAACTGGATGGAGCTGAGTGTTTACTGGCCTGATGCCCTGCCTGTCGCCAATGAGGAAGTTTTTTTCAGCAGATATATTCTCAGTGTGCCCAGAGAAATATCTGCCTCTACCTAGGATCGAACTCACAACCTCCTGATTGTGAGGCGAGAGTGCCACCTCTAGGCCACCGTACCACTCAAGCTACTCCATGCATAGATGGACTCCCCAAAATCCACAAAGAGGGAACTCCACTCAGACCAATTGTCAGCAGCATCAACTCCGTCATCTACAACATTGCAAAGAAAGGAAAAACAAAGAAAGTCCAGTTGCCTCTTGAAAAAGCACCTTTGGGACAACCATGATCCAGATGACGGAGAATCTCCATAGACATTCCTTTGCTTCTCATCCAAGTAGCTTCTTCAATTCCGAAGAGCTGAAGAAGCTCCTTGGATGAGAGGCGAAACATCTTCAAAGAAAAACAAGAATGTCCAGTTGCCTTTTGGAAAAAGCACCTTTGGGACAACCATGACCTGGATGGCTGAGAATCTCCATAGACACTCATCAAATATTTTCTATCATTCCACCCAAACAAAGAGTACAGATACTCAGTTTAAGTCAGAAAAATGGTCCTACATCACTATTGTTAAGTCGTGTAATGATCTTAAGTTAGAGAAAGACATTTTTTGTTCAATGAATATGGCCAACGTGAAAGCAACAAGAAGTTTTAAAAATCAAGATTATTCCTCAAACTTCACAGGTAACAGCAGGCAGGAGACTCTTTGGGAGCCGTATGCAACGACATTTCATTTGAATGTATGCCTATTAGTGTACATTCAAAGTGACAATAACGTTATTCTAAGTCTAAGAATAAAACGTCTGTAAATACTTCCAAACTTCATGCATTGGTATTTCTGACAATTTTACTGTATTTCTACAGCTCTCTACAACACACACACACACACACACACACACACACACAGAGAGAGAGAGAGAGAGAGAGAGAGAGAGAGAGAGAGAGAGAGAGAGAGAGAGAGAGAGAGAGAGAGAGAGAGTTCTGATGTTAATGTGGCATCTCAGCTAAAAAATTATTTACAAAACTGCACACAATGGACAGATGATTTTTTTAATGGCAGGCACCAGTTCTTTGAAGTAGATTAAAATTTGTTTTTCAAGCGATGGGCACTGTATTTTATGTGTATCTAATTGTTGCAACAGTGGCCTTAGTTTTCCAAACCAGCTTTAATTTTGACAAAGAGCTACATTATTTCTGCTCGGGAGAGAAAGACAACAAGCAGCTTGTTGTGTTCTTAAAATAAAAAGAAGTATTTTTTTTTTATAGTGACACTCAACTGCAGTCTCAAAATTTTCTGACCCAGCTCCTCCGCCCACTCGGCATTGTATCGGCTGGCCCTTTTATCCTTGCCTAATCTGGATTTTCTCCCTTCCTGTTGTCAAAACTGCAGTGATATGGCACTGAAACTTGCCTGTGTGAGCCAAGAGCGTCGTTAATATATTTTTTTAAAAAGGTGAACTAAGCAAATTTGCAACCCATCTGCAGAGGTGCCACAAATTTGTACGAGTTCAACCATTAATGAGGCTATGTTTGGGTTGCTGTTTGCCAAAATGAGGGAGAAAATCTTTCTATATCCACTAAGCCATAAGACCCTGTCTTATATTTTTTTTGAACCCTAAAATAAGCGCTTGGCCTTATTGCCATGCACTCAAAAGCCCGATTGGGCTTATTATCAAGGGATGTCTTATTTTGGGGGAAACAGGGTACTTACTGTGGGCATAACAGTGCCCTACAATTTAAAGGATTGTTTTCAAAGCTGTGTTGATTCCGGGCAAACATTTTGAGGCAGAGGTCAACAATTTCAAGTATATATGTATTAATTATATGACTGCAAACATATATATTAACCTCGAGCAAATACATCCACTCTGAACTCCTCCTGTTTACTTTTCTCAACGCTTTAGTTGTTTTTGTTTCTAGTTTAGATCAATTATTATGCTATATTAGTTCTACACTGGTACACTGGGGTAACTTTGCTTGTCAGAAGGTCTCAAAAGGGTTCCTACAACCCTGGGACACTGCAACTGTCATAAATATGAGTAACATGGTTGTTAAGTGAATCTGGCTTCCCCATTGACTCTGCTTGTCAGGTCGCAAAAGGGGATTACGTGACCCCGGGACACTGCAACAGTCATAAATACGAACCAGTTGCCAAGCATCTGAATTTTAATCACTTGACTGTAGGGATGCTGCAATGGTCATAAATGTGAAAAACTGTCATAAGTTGAAGACTACCTGTATAGGACCAAAATAAAATTGATGGATTTAAAAACCAAAGAAATGTAACTCAAGTAATAGTTATGTTGGCTAACCACCAAGAAGTTGGTAATGCCTTCTTAAACCATTGTCAAACGGATGTATTTTTCTTTGTACAAATTCCAACATTTTCTGAATAACAAAAAATTCAGGATTATTTTATTATCACTCCAGCTTTATTATCACTCTGCACATCAAAAGGATTCCTCCATATCCTAACTTCATTTTTCTCTCTTCCTTAATTTACATTCTTTCTGCTAATATTTAGAACAGTGGGCCTGTCTAATATTAATTCTTGGTAATGTCTTAATTACTAGCAAGGTAGCAATAGCAATAGCACTTAGACTTATATACCGCTTTACAGTGCTTTACAGCCCTCTCTAAGCGGTTCACAGAGTCC
>QLTV01001681.1:1176003-1192022 GCA_003457575.1 Thermophis baileyi
GAAAGGACGGGAGAGGCCTAAACTTTTTAAAGCGTTTAGAAAACTAAGAAATAAAATTCCTTTAGAATCAAGCTTGGGCGTCTTTTCCATGGTTTGGCTTGGCACGCCAGATACACACTGCACCAGGGCTACAATATACAACAGCATAAGCCACCATCTGTAAAATAAACCCAATTCAGACTGAGAAGAGTTAGGCGTCTAACACTGTTTCCTGAATTTTGGTCCTGATTTCAACTAGCAATTTCAACTGGAAAGAATGTCTATTGAAATAAATGACCATTTTCCCCCCAAGGAAGAGGCCACATTAGGAAAGTATATGTACTTTAAAAGCACGTGAAGAAATTCACAGTCTATTTGGCATTACAGTGGAGACATTCTGTCAGAACATGTTACGTTGTGGTCTCTAAAGCTACTCTTAAGCTAATTAAAATACTTCTTTGGGGGATTTTGATTTTGGATGGACTAAAAAAGACAGTCAAAACTATAAGTATGTATTTATTTGAGGGGCTGTCAATATTTGAGGGGCTGCCACAAAGAAGAGTAGAGTCAACCTATTTTCCAAAGCACCAGAAAGCAAGACAAGAAACAATGGGTGGAAACTAACCAAGGAGAGATCCAACCTAGAACTAAGGAGAAACTTCTTAACAGTGAGGACAATTAACCAGTGGAACTACTTGCCTCCAGAATTTGTGGTGCTCCATCACTGCAGGCTTTCAAGAAGAGATTGGACAACCACTTGTCAGAAATGGTATAGAGCAGTGACAGCTAACCTTTTTGGCACCGAGTGACGAAACTGGAACGTGTGCACGTGCCAGAGTGCCGGAACCCGGAAGAGAGCAGCTGGTCCAGGGTACATGCATGCGACGGAACCCGGAAGAGCAGCTGGCGACGGCGCGTGTGCCCACAGAGAGGGCTCTGCGTGTCACCTCTGGCACGCATGCCATAGGTTTGCCATCACGGATATAGGGTCTCCTGCTTGAGGAGGGGGGGATTGGGCTAGATGACCTCCACGATCTCTTCCAACTCTGTTATTCTGTATTTCTCAATGAAGAAAGAAGAGCAGAGAGAGGCAGGTCTCTGATGTTTCCTTAGGGAATGAAATAGTATTATAGTCATTTCGAATGTCTCCATTAGAACAGAGACACAAACAGAGTTTCTGCAGAATGTTAGTTCCCTAGGCTAATTTTCCAATATAGCTAATGTTGTACATCTAATATGTTGTTGGCAAATGTAGCCAACTTCAACATTTTCAGTTTTTATGAAACTGGACTATAGTATTCAGGTACAATAAGTTACGAATTCTCTGGGTATCTTTTAAAAATCCAACTAAGTTCATCTAACCAAGAAAATTAAGGTTCACGATGACCCTGAGCAGAATCACAATCTTTCTCCAAAACTAGATCCATCACTCTACAATGGTTTTCAGAGTGGTGAGTTTGAAATGAGGTATACCTGTGCAATTCTTCCTAGAGAGTTTGGTCTCCATAAACCCAGTCTGGAATCTTCTGATGCATTCAAAGGTACCTCTCAAGATTCCTCTAGAACTACAATTAGGATATAAAGGTAAAGGTAAAACTTTCCCCTGTTCATTCCCAACTGGTCTTCAAAGAAAAAAACCAAGAAAGTCCAGTTGCCTCTTGAGAAAGCACCTTTGGGGCAACCATGGCCTGGAGGACTGAGAATCTCCATAGATATTCTTTGAAAATGTTTTGCTTCTCATCCAAGTCGCTTCTTCAGTTCTAAAGAAGAAGAACTGAAGAAGATTTTTGGATGAGAAGCAAAACGTCTTCAAAGAAAAAACAAGAAAGTCCAGTTGCCTCTTGAAAAAAGCACCTTTGGGACAACCATGGCCTGGAGGACTGAGAATCTCCATAGATATTTCCCCTGTTCAGTTTTGTCTGACTCGGGGGGGGGGGGGGGGGGAGTGCTCACTTCTTAGCTGTTTCTTGGCCAAGGAAAGGCCAGCATTGTCAAAAGACTTTTTCCGTGGTCATGTGGCCAGCATGGCTATATGCCAAAAGTGCTCGGAAGGCTGTTACTTTCCCACCAAAGGGGTACCTATTGATAGCAATAGCACTAGCAATAGCACTTAGACTTATATACCGTTTTACAGTGCTTTACAGCCCTCTCTAAGCGGTTCACAGAGTCAGCATATTGCCCCCAACAATCTGGGTCCTCATTTTACCCACCTCAGGAGGATGGAAGGCTGAGTCAACCTTGAGCCTGGTGAGATTTGAACTGCCGAACTGCAGCTAGTAGTCAGCTGAAGTAGCCTGCAGTACTGCACTCTAACCACTGCGCCACCTCGGCTCTGATCTACTCGCATTTGCATGCTTTCAAACTGCTAAGTTGGCAGGAGCTGAGTTAAGGAACGGGAGCTCACCCCATCACGCAGTGCTAGGGTCTCGAACCTGGGCTGTCAGCTTTCCAGCATCTTTAAACACTGAGCCATCACACCCTCCACAGTGAGAACGTAACATGTTCAGAGAACCCCCGATATCTCACCAGCTCTTGTTCAAATTCAAACAGAAGGCTAACCAAGTTGTTGTATGAAATCCTAGAGAGTTTCTAATTCTTATAAATTGCCAGATTGCTGGTCTTTCTAACTGCTTCAAATAGCATTTTTTCCATATCGTTCTACCCAAATTTTCACACAACTGCTGCCTGTGTCATTTGAGGCTAAGGGACTGGTAAGCAGAAGACAAATTTCTTTATTATGGAACTTGATCTCCCTGGAGAGGTTCATCAGGTGTTAGCTAGTATTTTTTTTTTAAATGTCCAAGACTCTAGATTGTTTATAACCATCTGTTGACTTTGGGATTTTATTTATGGTTACGTCTCCTGCCTTAATACAGTTTAGTTCAGGAGCAGGCCTTAAAAGACTGGGCTTATGCTAACAAGCTGGATTAACAATCAGATAAATTAACAATAAAAAGGTGACTTTAATTCAGGCTTCTGAATAAGCATTTTGAAGAGGATTTGCCTCAGTCTACAATAATAGTTTGGTTGAAGGTGCTCACCATACATGGACCATCAGAAAACAGGAAAGGGAAGATCTCGTGGTTATGTCTCAAGATGATGAGAGGACAATTGGGGAGATGGTACCCCCAAAACCACACCCTTTACTTGCAGGCTTCCACAGCTATGTTGAAAAGGAAACAGACCTATTCTGCCAAGATCAAGAAGGATTTGAATGGAAGTAGCAGCCTTCCTTCCCCACTTAGTTCTCAAGAATCCTGCCATTTGCAAATCAAAAGTCAGAAGACAGATAAGCATGGTTATACCTTTTTTTTTTAAGTTCAACAAGACATGGAGTAACCTGCCAAAGGACCCTGGGGTTGACCAGGGACAGGGCTGCCAAGCATTGGGGGTAGCCTAGACATGATCAACTTATTGCCACAAAGAAGAAGGGGTCAACCTATTCTCCAAAGCAGCGAAGGCAGAACAAGAAACAACGGATAGAAACTAATCAACCTAGAACTAAGGAGAAATTTCCTGGCAATCAGAACAATTAATCAGTGGAACGTTTTCCCTCCAGAGATTGTGCGTGCTCCAACATTGGAAGTTTTTAAGAAGAGATTGGACAACCATAAGTCTGAACAGAGTTCTCCTTCTTGAACAGAGAGTTGGACTAGAAGACCTCCAAGGTCCCTTCCAACTCTGTTATTTTGTTATGGTCAAGCCACTACAACCAAAACAGATTATTCAGGGCCTTCATCTGACTGTGGACTTTATTCCTTCAGGCACAGGTTCTTGACAAGCGTTGATATCTTGACCTTGCACTGAATTTTACAACTGCAACTGTTGTAGCCTGGCAAATTGCGTGTGCAATAGCCCAGATCAAAAACTGATATTTGCAATGCCTGGACAAGATCCAGCAACTACGGTTAATCAGTTACTGGACCCCCATCAAGAGTGGCTCAAATGTATTTACAATTATTGTATTCCTCGTGGAGAGCTGATGAATTCTGGATCTTGAAGGAGAGGAAAATCCTCCGATGAGATTTGCTAGAGCTGTCAGCATTCATCCAAAGTAAGTAGAACTGCCCAAACCTGCCAACCAGGTTTGCTGATAAGCAGGCTTTGCTTTCATTCCCCCCCCCATCTTGTTTGTATTATCAAGTTAATCAGTGTTTGATGTTATGAGCCAGCCGAAGCTCAGGTGGACTCTGTGCAAAAAATTCTGTTTAAACAAGCAACATCTCACAAAAGCTTTCAACTGCATTTATCAATCGGAAAAGGTGCTACCAGATTTCTGGTTTTTGCCACCATAAACTAACAGGTCTCTCCTCCTACAGTGTCCCAACAAAGGAATGGTTCATTTAACTCTGAAATAAGAGGTGCCTCTACTATATTTCTACTAGGTTACTCATGGAAATGTCGGAAGATGTCCTAAGACTGATGCATAGAATATAGAATAACAGAGTTGGAAGGGACCTTGGAGGTCTTCTAGTCTAAACCCCTGCTCAAGCTGGAGACCCTATACCATTTCTGATAAATGGTTGTCCAGTCTGTTTTTGAAAGCCTCCAGTGATGAAGCACCCACAACTTCTGGAGGCAAGTTGTTCCACTGATGAATTGTTCTCACTGTCAGGAAATTTCTCCTTAGTTTTAGTTTGCTTCTCTCCTTGTTTAGTTTCCATCCATTGTTTCTTTTCTTGCCTTCTGGTGTTTTAGAGAATACGTTGACCCCCTCTTCTTTGTAGGAGTCCCTCAAATACTGGAAGACTGATATCATGTCACCCCTGGTCCTCCTATTTGTTATACTAGACAAACCCAATTCCTGTAATGATTCTTCATATTTTAAGCCTCCAGTCCCCTAATAATTCGTTGCTCTTCTCTGCACTCTTTCCAGAGTCTCAACATCCTTTTTGCATTGTGGTGTCCAGAACTGGACACAGTATTCCAAATGTGGTCTTACTAAAGCTTTGTAAACCGCTAGTAGAGTTTCACATGATCTTCATATGATCCCTGTAAACCCTTCCCCAAATACTTCAACCCTAACCTCTACCCACTTGTCATGCCATTCAACCTGTACGTATCAGCGACTGAAATGAAGATATATTATGTCTGAAGCATTCACACAATTAATGATGTCACCTAATCAAAAAATGAGTAAGATGAACACAGAGAGTCCATGCATTTAAAGTCACATTTTTGATGTTTTTTGCCAGTTTCGAGCATTTACTTCTGGTTTATCTTTGGGTAAAATGGATTCTTTTAACAATTGTAGCATTTGTTTGACGGCCAGAAACAATCTGATAAAATTGGATCTGATCATGTAATGACCTGTTTAATGACTGCAACAACTTATAACCATAATTCTGGGCTCAATTACAGTCATACGTCAAGGACTACCTGTTCATGCTAGCTATCTTGTTTTAGATTACATAGATTTTACTTCAGAGATTATAATATTTTAGATTTCCTCTTGTATGGGTAATTATCACACCATTTTGTTATTTTATCTTTGTTATGCTAATATTTTATTTCATCTATTTTATTTTATTTTGATGTTGTATTTTTTTCAAATTTTGTTGGTCACCAACAGAAAAATAAATGTATGTTATTTGTGAACCAAGGAAATACTTGATTCAAAATGAAATGCATTTCTGGTTAAATAAATATTGTGATAACACGTGAATATTTTCTTTTTGCAACTTCCTACCAACTTCAGCTGCACACTTTCACGCTGCCAAGCTTTGTGGAAAACTACTCCTGAAAACATAAAATCCAGGAAAATGAATAGAAGAATGAGATGGAAGGATTAATCTGAGCTCACATATGCTAAGTACAAATGACAGCTGTCGATGGGAACAGATTCAATTAACTTGGATAAAATTTACCTGGTGAAGTTGCAATACATGAAATTACATAACTGGAGCTACCAATTTCTCCTCTGCTTTTTCTAGAACTTGGAAATGCTAAGAAAGTATCTGAAAAAGGAAACTTCTCCATGCAAATCATGTATTCCTCTACTGGATCTGCCCTTAATCCTTTCTCACAATTTTATTGGTAGCTCTAGCAAGAACTACCAGATATTTCAAGGGCCAGATGTTGCGGTCATTGTCTTCAAAAAAAAAAACAGCGGAACTGCTCTGGTCCACCACAATTAGGAATCAACCACAATGCACGCCAACCATGTTTACAGACACAACCCACACTTTGTTTGCTCAGCTTTTACCATCTAAATGATCACTTAACAAAACTTCTCAACTCTGTGTCTTTGGAAGAAAACAAGAAAATTGACCAGGTTCATTGTTTAACAATTGAGCCAGAGTATTGAAAAAAATTTAACATTAGTAATGGACGTCAGATAGATAAACTTGTTTAAATGCTTCTATATATGTATAACATGTATAGTACCAGTGGTGGGTTGCTGCCGGTTCGGACCGGTTCGCCCAAACCGGTGGCGGTAATTTGCCCCCGCTTGCTGAACCGGCAGCGATGGCCAGCTGGCCACACCTCCAAACCAGTCCTCCGGTCGCCGCTCCTCAAAAGTGGCTGGCAAAGAACCCTCTGCGCATGCGCAAAGGCTTCTGCGCATGTGCAGAGGGTCACTTCCCTGACATGACGTAGGTGCGATGCGAACCAGTAGGGAAGGTAAGTGGAACCCAACCCTGTATAGTACGTATTTTATATGTAGCATTTGATGACTTTATGTATATGAATCTGGGATGCTGCAACAGTCTTAAGTTCATGCCAGTTGCCAAGTGCTGAATTTTGATCACGTGACCCTGGGGAATGCTGCAAGAGTTGTAAGAGTGAAAACGAGTCATAAGTCACTTTAATAAGTTTTAGAAGTTAGCTCTGTTTCAGCACAATTTTCCTCCAACAAAAAAGCACAATTCAAATACTATAAGGAACCATCATATGTGTGCAACTATCTTACCATGTAGTCGCTTCATCTATCTGTTGCCAGATAAATAGGTGTAAAATTTAAAACATTTTACAGAAATATTTTGTTGTTCCTTATTGTAATGAGGGACAACAACAAAAAAGTCCCAAAGGAGCTTTTTTCAAGAGGCAACTGGATTTTCTTGTTTTTATTTGAAGACGTTTTGCTTCTCATCCAAGAAGCTTCCAATCCATCCAAGATGGTGGGGAATGGAAGGATTTATACATCTTGCAGACAGCTGGTCATTTGCATTCTTTTAGAGAGTCATTGAGGCCACTTGGAGGAGACTGGGAGTTCTAGTTTTTCAGAGCTGAAGAAGCTTCTTGGATGAGAAGCGAAATGTCTTCAAAGAAAAACAAGGAAGTCCAGTCTTGAAAAAAAGCATCTTTGGGACAACCATGACCTGGATGACTGAGAATCTCCACAGACATATAACAAAAAAGGTACTTACAAGTTATAATGGCTAAAAACCCCAAGCTAAAAATGCAAGCCAACGAAAGCAGACCCAAGATGGCTAGAAGGGCAATTTTGCTGTATCTTGCATCAGATTTTTGGCAAAGCTAACCAGAATGAGTTGAAAATGCCAACGCTAACAAATCTCCCTTGGCAAGCTGCAGCCAAGACTCCTAACCCAGGACTTTTGACTGCCCAACCTTCATTATATTGAATGCCAGTGGTATTATATTTATATACAACCCACAAGTCCGAGAGTCAAAGCAAAGTTTTAAGCAGCTAAAGATCACGTTGATTGAAGACAGCAAGGGATTATGGTCCAACCTCTGGAAGGCTCAACTTAACGTAGTTCTACATGCCAAGAAAGCAGAATTCAACCTGATATTGTAATTACTTCTGTGGTTACTAACCTGGAAACTAGAGTGACTTATTGAATTGCTGGCATAATACCATATCCAAGCTCACTTTGTTTAGAAAAAGCCCAATCTGACAATGCTGTCATTTCCTTCCCTCTCAGATGGTTCTTCTATCACCTGCCCTGGATAATTGACAAAAGTTTCCATCACTCTCTCCTGCTGATGAGATAGTCAGCCAATTTCTACCAGATTATGATAAAAAAAAAAACAATATTATCCAAAGGCATCTCAAGACAACGACCCTGGAAAGAAGGATCAACCAATGAAATCTCTACTTCCTTTCTCTCCCCCACAAATTCGCAACTTTTTCAACAGACATGGGCTGAAATAAAGCAGAGCTTCCCACCCAAATCCTAATATAGACCCCCCATACACACACATTACAAATGTATTCGTACAATTTATGTAGGAAGTGGAAAACATGAGAACTAGCGATTCTGAGATTCTTCCATTACTGATTTTGGAGCACTGAGCTATTTCATTTTTCTCAAGTATGATCATTTCCAGCAAAAACATAAGAGCCAGCTGCCAGTAACTACAGATAGTCCTCAAATTACGACAACGGTCACTAAATGAACTGTTGTAAATCGAGGACTACCTGTACTCAAAGTTAGGATGATCAATATGCTATCCTCCTTTCCAGGGGATAAAATAAAATGTAGTCCTACCTTACTCAAATCCTTAGAAGATTGAATTACAAGATTGAAGAGATCCGTTCTGGTTTAAGATGGAAATGTATGTAATTCTGTGGTTTGGTTTCTGAGAGTTTTGCAGGACATTTTGATACTATATGTGAAACAGAACCAGCACTTACTGGTCGTAAGTTAAGGACTTCCTGTATGCTTTATCTCAGAGATTGTTTCAAAAGTCTGGAGAAAAGAAACTTGAACTGCTCTATGATCCTTTTTAGAAGGAACGGACGGGGTTTAAATTTGCAGATGAATTATTCAACGGAATTAACACCTTAGAAGCAAATGTTTCTCATGCTATTTAAATCATTTCACAGACGTATCAGAAAAAAACCCCTATGCTGCATATAGATTCAATCCAAAATTGACAAATCAGTTCTTTATTTTTTATTTCTCTAAAATAATGTCAAACCTCTACTCCCATTTACGTTAAATAACTGCAGAACCTCCCTTCTGAAGCAAAGTGAGCCAAGTGTATTTTAAGTAGTGTTTAATTACGTACTCTGAAAAGAAAACTAATTATCTTCCATGGTTAATTTGCAAAATGCAAATGAAGTTACACAGTTCCACGAGCCAGTCAAAAAGGCATATTTAGTTTAGCTTCATCAGCTGCACTGCAATTACTTGGTTGAAGGCCTATAGACATTTGCAATGATGAGAATATATTAAAGCACTTTCAACATATTCTCAGAGCTTATAAAAAGACTTTCATCCACAAAAAACACAAGAATCAATATTTCAAGAAACAAATATAGTCTTCGTTATTGGCAGCCAGCATATGGATATGATTGGAATGACTTAAGAAACTAGCTTGCCCATCACAAATGCTGCTTTGGAGAGAGATTAAAAACCATGTCATTTATTTTTTGTTCTTAAAAGATTATTTGGTTCTTCAGTTATGCCTGATATTCTTGCTGTTCTAACATCCAATAATTCAAGTCCTCCAAGAGATAGCCATTCTTAATCTTTTTCATTTTATTTTGAGATAAACAAACAGAGAAGAGGAGGTCACCCTATTCTCCAAGGCTGAACAAGAAGTAAGGGATGGAAACTAATCAAGGAGAGAAGCAATGTGGAACTAAGGAGGAATTTCTGGACAGTTAAAACAATTAATCAGCAGAACAGTTTGCCTCCAGAAGTTGTGGGTGCTCCAACACTGGAGGTTTTTAAGAAGAGACTGGACAGCCATTTGTCTGAAATAGAATAGAGTCTCCTGCTTGAGCAGGGGGTTGGACTAGAAGACCTCCCAGGTCCCTTCCAACCCTGTTATTCTATGTACTATATTCTATGTGCTATGAGATGTCTCAAAACGAGCTTTGTCTCGTAGTTCCACTAAAGGCCAAAATATAAGCAAAATCCTATCCAATTATTGTATCTGTGTTCTTCGAATTGAATTCTGCCCATTCTTTCTATCACTACTTCTTCAGTAACGTCTTCTGACGTTACTATTCTATGAAGAACTCAAATAGACCGAGCGAGAAGGGCTTCTTTCTTTAACCATAATAAATTAAAAAAAGCAACTTCAAATATTCATCAAGGCCCCGTTAATTTTAGCCAGATGGCACACAACCATGTAAAAGAGAATAATTATCTTAATTAACACCTTAGCGGCCAAGGCACTAATAAGATTCTTGTGCTGAGCGCAGACTACAATTGTAAAATGGCACAGCGACACTTCATAAAATAATTTGTTTCAAACATGTCAGAGCTCTCCACCAGCAGTATAATTTGCGAGCAGCAAAAGGCTTAATTGGAACATCAGAATCTTCTAAAACTATCCGCACCGGCTTCGTACCATGAGCAAATTAAGCCATGGCTAGACACATCATTCTGAAACAATTAAAAGTGGTGTCTCCATGGATATATTAATCCCTCCAAACCACTCAGCTAAAATGATTCTAGCGATCAGACTGCAAGATAAGGAATGCTGTTCTTAAATTGAAAGATTAAACTTTGTAGGCCACGAGGCCTTGACAATTATTTAGAGGTACAGGTAGGCCTTTGACTTATAACAATCTGTTTAGTGACCATTCGAAGCTACAACGGCACTGAAAAAAATGACTTATGACTGCTTTTCACACTTACGACCGTTGCGGTATCCCCATGGTCAGATAATCAAAATTTGGATGCTTGGCAACTGACTCACATTTATGACGTTTGCAGTGTCCCTTTGGTGACCGTCTGAGAAGCAAAGTCAAACGGGAAGCCAGGTTCACTTAACAATCATGTTGCTAACTTAACAACTGCAGAGATTCACTTAACAACCGTGGCAAGAAAGGTTATAAAATGGGGCAAAATTCACTTAATAAATAGCACTAGCAGTAGCCCGTAGACTTATATGCCACTTCAGTGCTTTACAGCCCTCTCTAAGCGGTTTACACAGTCAGCCTTATTGCCCCCAACAATCTGGGTCCTCATTTTACGGATGGAAGGCTGAGTCAACTTTGAACCTTGATGTCTCACTTAGCAACAGAAATTTTGGGCTCAATTGAGGTCGTAAGTCAAGGACTACCTGCAGTTCTCAAGTTACGACCACAATTGGAACTAGAATTTCCATTGCTAAGCAAGGCAATTCGTTAAGTGAATTGTGCCCGAGTTTAATTTTATTTTTTTGCCACGGTTGTTGAGTGAATCACATGGTCATTAAGCAAATCCATCTTCCCCAAGTGACTTTGCTGGTCAGTAGGAGGGCTGGGAACACAGCAAGAGACAATCACACGGCCCCCGGAAGCTGCAACCATTGGCTTCTTGCCAAGCGCCCAAATTTTGATCAAATGACCATGAGGGAATGTTGTGAATGCCGTAAGTGTGAGGAGCGGTTGTAAGCCACTTTTTTCAGTGCTGTCGTAACTGGAACGAATGCTTATAATTCGAGGACTGCCTGTCCAGTTCATATTTAAAGCTAATACCCTCTGCGTTGTGTGCAAAATATTCCAGGAAGCAATCGTGGTGTTCCCAAAACCGAGAGGTGTGATGGCAGCTTAACAGTAATTCCAACAGATACATTTTCGGTCCTGAAAACACTTTCGCATGGTAATTACCTTAATATTTTATGAGGCCAGAGGTTTCTTTTCTTCCTTCTCACTGGCACTCTTAAAGTCACACCATTTCTCAGAGAATCCTAGGGCTTCAAGAGAACTCCAGAAGTTGTGGGTGCTCCATCACTGGAGGTTTTTAAGAAGAGATTGGAGAAAGCAAACTCTATGTAGCATAAAGTAAGGAGATTCCCTACAAAGCCCATACCTCTGAGGTAGACCTTGATCAGTTTTGATTTCTTGGGAAAAGACCTTTGAGAGGGCTGGTTAATCTTCCTGTAGGCTTCATAGAGGGGAGGACATTATATTCAAAACCGCTTAATTTTCATGACGATTAAAGGAATTGATGAGATCTTCCCTTTTGTGTAGATTCCCTGCCTTCTCTAAGGTTGAGAGAAGGAAGCAAAATAGGGGGGGAGGGGGAGGAGGGGAAGGAGGAGGAGGAGGAAGAGGAGGAGAACTGTGGGGTTCTTGGTGCTCTCTGAGCTTGCTTGTTTTTTTGCAGACGTTTCATTACCCAACTAGGTAACATCATCAGTGCTAGAAGGGAGTTGGGTTTACAGGGAGGAGGAGGAGGAGGTGGAGGAGGAAGAGGAGGAAGACCTGTTATTCCAAGACATTTTGGGAGACCACCATCTCTAATTGGTGAAAGAAGGAAGAATCCCCAAAAATAAGAGCATCTCAAAATACTTTCCTGGGGGACATTGATCAATTATTTCTTCCACTACTATTTTAACACACTCAAAAAACTGTAGATATTCTCAGTCATCCAGGTCATGGTTGTCCCAAAAGTGCTTTTTCAGGAGGCAACTGGACTTTCTTGTTTTTTCCTTTGAAAACATTTCACTTCTCATCCAAGAAGCTTCTTCAGCTCTGACTGGATGGTGGGGAATGGAAGGATTTATACTCCTTGCAGACAGCATTCTGGTCATTTGCATCCTTTTAGAGAGTCGTTGAGGCCACTTGGAGGTTTATCTGTGTCTTCAGGGTCACCTGAGTAGTGCAAATGGTTCTTGTAGTCTGCAATTTTTTTCCTCTGGAAATCCATTCCTACTCCCACCCCATTCAAAGTAACACACTCAGTTGAGCAAAAATGAAGTTATATTTCAAGGGATCTCAAGTCGCTAGAATATTAAGCCTACTCAGACCCAAAATGTGGTTTTGGAGAAGACAAACCGAATTTGCAGGTTTGCCCCTTGAGGTTCACAAGAAACCACCAAAAGAGAAGGCTTTAAAGGATCTAGTTTCGCATGAAAAACCCGCATGGATTCCCCCATTGCTTCTCTATATATTTCACAAAATTAGGAAAACTAACATGAGGGACAACTCATACAGTCCAAATAGGAATTGAAATTGGAAGCCCCGAGAGCATAAAACAGGAAGACTGGATTCCATGGAGTAGTTCATATAATAATATATTACAACCCGGCTCGCTAGTGCTTTGCTTAAGGTGCTATGCAAACCCATCTTTTATGTCACAGGATTGTGAACAAGCCGGACTGTTGTAGCCTGTAAAACCAGCCATGGTTATTAAAATCCTGACTTAGCAGAATATGTGACTATAGCTAGTGCCATGAAGCAGCTTCACACGTGGGGTGAGTGTTTACAACCAAGAAATAGAAGAGGCAGAGGCTCATGTTTGATGATACTAACTAGGACATACCGTATTTTTCAGACTATAAGACGCACCTAAATTTAGAAGAGGAAAACAACAAAAACATTTTTGGCCTCCGCGCGCCCCATTTTTGGGCCTTTTTTCAGGCCTTTTCCAGCCTTTTTTCTGCCTGTTTTTGAGGGTATTTTTGGAAAAAATGGGCCAAAAAAAGCCTCGAAAACGAGCCGGAAAAAGCCTAAAAAACAGGCAGGAAAAAGCCTCGAAAACGGACCAAAAAAGCCTCGAAAACGGGCCAAAAAAGCCTCGAAAACGGACCAAAAAAGCCTCGAAAACGGGCCAAACAAGCCTGCCAAAAAAAGCCTCAAAAACGGGCCGAAAAAAGCCTCGAAAACGGACTGAAAAAAGCTTCGGCAATATTCAGTCTATAAGATGCACAGACATTTTCACCCCCTTTTGGGAGACAAAAAAGTGCATCTTATAGTCTGAAAAATACGGTAATTTGTCTCCTGCTTAGCATAATCCACAAGCCAGCCATCATGGTTTTGCATTGTTTGTTAACCAGGCTAACTTCTGCAATATAGGTAGTCCTTGGCTTACGACCACAACTGAACCTAAAATTTCTGTTGCTAAGTGAGACGTTTGCTAAGTGAGCTTTATCCCCATTTTACCACCTTCCTTGACACAGTTGTTAGGTGAATCACTGCAGATGTTAAGTTAGTGACATGGTTGTTAAGTGAATGTGGCTTCCCCATGGGTTTTGCTTGTCAGGAGGACTCAAAAAGGGATCACATGACCCCAGGACACTGCAACCGTCATAAATATGAATCAGTTGTCAAGAGACGTTGAGTTTGTTCACGTGACCATGGGGATGCTGCAATAACTCACTTTTTTCAGGGCCGTTGTAACTTTGAATGGTCATTAAATATACTGTTGTAAGTTGAGGACTACCTGTACTCTTAATAAGGTTTTTGCAACCTTGGCCAACCTGGAAGATGTAGGGGCTTCAGCTCCCAGAATTCCCCACCCAACATGAAGGCTAGGAATCGTGAGAGTTGAAGTCCACACATCTTCAAGTGGCCAAGTTTGGGATGCACTGCTCCAATGAGCAGAAGAAGCTTCTTGGATGAGAAGCGAAATGTCTTCAAAGGAAAAACAAGGAAGTCCAGTTGCCTCTTGAAAAAGCACCTTTGGGACAACCGTCACCTGGATGGCTGAGAACCTCCATAGACATCCTGCTCCAATAGATGCCCTGAACTCCAGAATAGAGGTATCTTTGGAGGAACACTTTGTTCATAGCGGTGATGAAACCTATACCTTGACCATTTCACTTGGTCAAAGCTCAAAGCAAAGACTACTCTTGGACATGAGGGTGAGGAGATAAATAATGGGAGAAGAAGGGTAGAAGAACAGCATGGAGAATTCAACACTCAAGCAATATCTTTAGGAGCAGCAGCAGAAGAGAGTTATTTCTCAAGTTTTGAAACAGCTGATTTGGCTTACTACCTTCAAATGCAAGTACTCTCTGGATACCCAAGTACCATCCACAAAAACATTTAGGAGGACCATAACCTCTCCTGTATATAGTCCACCAACTCCAAGCCCATCTGTGTCCTGTTCAAAAGCTGCACACAATTGTATGACTCAATTTCGTTTCCAAAAATAATCTGGGGCATCTTTTCCTCCAGATAAGCTGTTCTTCTCTTACTTCATGACATGCCCTGAGTTAATACTGCAATCAACCAGACCACAAATAATAGTAAGCAATACCCTAATCAAGGAACTGCCAAATCAGGAAAACAATCAAGCAGTAAACAACAACCTAATCAAGGAACTACCAAGGAGAGAAACAACACTCCCACCACCAATACTGATCAGGGCAAACTACAGTACAAAAACAGAGAGTAAGTCCCACTCTCTTCTAGCACTGATGATGTTATCTAGTTGGGTAATGAAACGTCTGCAAAAAAACAACCCAGCTCAGAGAGCACACCAAGGATCTCACAATTCAACACTGAGCTACAAATATTCTCTTCTACTGGTAATTCGATAGCTAAATCAAGACAATTCAGGACATACTACTAAAATTCCCCATGCAATACTTTACATTTCAGCTATAGAGTTAATACTTAACCCATCATCGCTTAGTCGATTAAATTTTAACCAAGACTCCTGGTAAAGTTAGTCTAAACCCAAGTTCCCAAAAGATGTATATATTTTCAGAAAGTTCTTGATAGATCAAAAGAACTTAGATCAATATCATCCAATATTGATTCAGACAACCAAGTTTCTCAATTTGTCTACTTTCTGTTTGAGTTTTCTTTCAATAGTACGATATATTTTATTGTTTATTTTTAACTAATTTATGTAGCTATCCATCTCACCAGGGCAGCTCTGAGCCTACTGAAGTGACACATCTGATATCTTAAAAAAAAAAAAAATCCAGATCTGAAAAGAGTGAAATGGGTAAAGCACCATGATTCTTACAGCTTCTGAACCAATACAGATGGATACCATATTCAATGGCATTAGAAAACTGAGGGATCAAATAAGATCCAACAGATCACATTCCCCCCACCTCTCTGCCTGTTAAACTCATCAATTGATTCAGACTGACTGAGACCATAACTATGCTTGAATACTTATTTTTTTTTATTTTTTTTATTTTATTTATTTTTTAAACATGTACAAGATAGCAGGTATAGGTATAAACATAAACATAATCAAAGTGAATATATATAGATTAAGACAATAGGACAGTAGGACAGGGACGGTAGGCACGCTGGTGCGCTTATGCACGCCCCTTACAGACCTCTTAGGAATAGGGTGAGGTAGACAGTCTAAGGTTAAAGTTTTTTGGGTTTGGGGAAGAAACCACAGAGTCAGGTAGTGAATTCCAGGCATTGATCACTCTGT
>QLTV01001681.1:1210493-1224287 GCA_003457575.1 Thermophis baileyi
GCTGACACTCTAGGATTCTTCTTTACCTCATGAAGCATTCTGCGCTGTGCTCTTGCAGTCATTTTTACAGGACGACCACGCCTAGGGAGAGTAGCAACAGTGCTAAACTTTCTCCATTTGTAGACAGTCTGTCTTACCGTGGACACATGAACATCAAGGCTTTTGGAGATACTTTTGTAACCCTTTCCAGCTTCATGCAAGTCAACAATTCTTGATCGTAGGTCTTCTGAGAGCTCTTTTCTGCGAGGCATGGTTCACATCAGACAGTGCTTCTTGAAACCAGTAAACCCAAACCAGGTGTGTGTTTTTAAAGGGCAGGACAGCTATCAGCAACACATCCAATATCATCACACTGATTGGAGTCAAGGTTGGCTCACTCCTGGCTCCAATTAGCTCTTGGAGAAGTCATTAGGCTAGGGGCTCACATACTTTTTCCTCCCTGCACTGTGAATGTTTACATGTTATGTTCAATTAAACCATGGCAACATCTAATCTATAGTATTATTTTAAGCAGACTGTGTTTTTCTATTGTTGTGACTTCGATGACGTTCAGAGCACATTTTATGACCAATTCATGCAAAACTCCACGTAATCCCGAGGGGTTCACATACTTTTTCTTGCAACTGTAGATTAGATAAATTGGTAGATGGGTAGATATAATCTTATATCTTATATGATAGATGTAAGATGGATGGATGATAGATCGATGATAGATTAGATAGATTGATAGATGGATCATAGAGATAAATTGATTATTGATTGATAGATGGATGATAAATCGATTGACAGATAGCAATAGCACTTAGACTTATATACCGCTTCATAGTGCTTTACAGTCCTCTCTAAGCGGTTTACAAAGTTAGCATATTGCCTCCAACAATCTGGGTCCTCATTTGACCGACCTCAAAAGGATGGAAGGCTGAGTCAACCTTGAGCCTGGTGAGATTCGATCTGCCAAACTGCTGGCAGCTGGTGATCAGCAGAAGTAGCCTGCAGTACTGCATTCTAACCACTGCACCACCGCGGCTCTATAGCTAGATAGAGATAGATAGATAGATATACGATAAAGATAGAGATGATAGAGATGGATGGGTGTGTGTGTGTATGCGTGTATCCAAGTTTGTAGTCTTGTGGGTTCCCTCCTTTCCCCCCAATACAGTGCCAGGGCAGCTGAGTGTGAGAGTGACATTTGTGCATTCCTGTGGCAGGGAATGAGGCCTGCTCCCTGCTCCCCAAAGTTCATGCAGTGAGCCCATTGATGGCAAAGAGGAAGGCCAGGGAGAGCAAAGGGTGCTATTAGCAAGAACAGAAAAGGCGATTTGCGTGGAAAAGGGGAGGCCAGCGCAAGGCTTGTTCTCTTTTGAACCTGGCAACCCAGGAGACTTTCTGGGAAGAAGGGGCCGGAAGAGACTAATTGACTAATAAAGAAATCCCAGAGCTGCTCAGCCTCCTCGCTGGCTCCCTTTTGCAAGATGCTTTCAACATCTGGGAGCAGAAAAGAAAAAAAACAGTACACACTTCAAGGAACAAAAGCAATCACGGCCTTTCCTGTTTTTAAGCAGTTTTGGATCAATCTCTGAATGTATAACTAGGGTGAAAAAGGAATTTCTCCCCCCCCCCCCAAAATAATGGCTTCACCTGGCTAATTTTTTAAAAAATACTACTTGAAATAATAAAGGACAAAGTTGGGATTGGAAAAGCTATTCTGAATCCCTACAGGATATAAATATAGTCGGCAATGACTAGAGGAATGAAAATCCACAGGGACTCGCCTTTTACTTTTTAAAAAAATAAACAAATATATAGGTTTAAAATTTAAAAACTCATGCAAGATGGACATAGATGTGTTCATGTGTATCAGTCCCTGGTTATCCGTCTTCCATTAAAAATGGTTACCGCTTCCAAATCTGAGATATATGTCATCATTTTAATATCCCCATTTTTTGGGGGGTGGGGTAAACACAGGAAGAAATGCATTCCACTGTTTTTCATGTACTTTATCCATTGAATACGCATCGAACAGTAACTGAAACTTAAGCTGCCTGGGGGAAGAGAAATTGTGCAGTTTGCTTCTTTATCTCCTCTGATAGGAAATGCTGGGTTAACTCTTTAAAAAAAGATATTTGGAAATGTTGGGGTTTTTTCATGACTGGGCACCCGTGTGCCTACAACTGAAGTGGTTCTTTCTTTAAAAATGAGTGATTCGTTTTCCTAAACATTTCTTTAAAGTTATTGTCCGTTCAAATAAAGTGGCTCTGAAGTTATACAGGGCTTTTATAAACCCTTGAAATTTGTTTTGAGTGATTTGAGAGCTGTATTGTTTTAACAAGAAAGTTGCACTTTATAACCAATCCGTATGGCGTTAATATGGATTCAGCGATCCGGACGACTGAATTGTCCCAACTTTCGAAACACAAAGCTGCCTATCGTGTTATATTTACATTATAAACAAGGGCAATCTTAAGTGCTTTGGAAGTAAATGAGTCACCTTGGACAGATCTGACATCTTCAGAAATGAAACTACAGAATCCAGAGAGAACAACAGATCTTATCTTTCTGCTAGACCTGGCGAGAAGCTTGGACATTGGGCCCAAGATATATAGACTCTTAAAATTTGTAATACAGAAGATAAGAATAAATTAATTAAAAATAATAAAACAAAAAGTAACAAAAACTCAGAAGGCCGACTGGATTAGGGGACAGGAGGGTAAAACATATAAAGAACCGGAGAATAGAATAGAATAGAATCGAATAGAATAGAAATAGGAATAGAACAGAACAGAACAGAACAGAATAGAATAGAATAGAATTCTATTCTATTCTAATCAAGGAGAAGCAACCTAGAACAATTGATCAGTGGAACGGGCTTGTCTTCAGACGTTGTGAGTGCTCCATCGCTGGAGGTTTTTAAGAGATTGGACAACCCTTTGAGTAGGGGATGGACTGGGAGACCTCCAAGGTCCCTTCCAACTTTGTTGTTCTGGACGGACCGTTGGGTCTTTTTCCACCTTCAGTTTTCTGTTTCTATTCCAACTTGAGTTCGTATCCAGCCATCATGGATGAAACTCCTCTTTCTTGATCTACCTTAGCAAGTGGCCAAATAGAGTGGTTGAAAGCAGACCTAGCTTTCTCCTTCTTTTGTATCCCTAAAATGTGGAAGAATGTAGAATTACCAACCAAAATTAGCTGTTTTAACACAGGACTCTAGAATGCTCATCACCGTGAACACCTGCAAACTAATCAGAATTCTTCAGAGCTCTGCATAATGGATTTCCCTTCTGCTCTTCTCTGCGGCAGACACAATTAAACACCCAGACATGAAATATTATGTCCTTGTGATTCCGGAGACATAGAAACAATCAACCATGTCCTCCTTTATTGCCATTAGCACAGAGATCGCCAAAAGCACCAGAGAATGCCAATCCTCCAGCAAATTCCCAGTAGAGCTGATAACTTATAACAAGGAGAGTCGCTACCTACTGCAGCGAAGATGTTCAGAAATTGTTGGAAGTAAAGGTGGAAATCATAAAACATCTTTGTATGGCTGAATTCTGGGCCCTTCCTTGAACACTCCACATTCTGCATAAAATAAATTAATTCTCACTTAAAGTATTAAGCCTATTTTATCCTTTGATATTTTCCAGTTGTGTCCTATAGATATAATATAGAGAAGGTAACGATTATTGGGATTTCTTGCTAGCTGTGAAGATAACGAAGAAGTCAGCAATATGCAATTTTATTTTTGCTTCAAACACTGGATTGCACTTGAGATTTGTTTCCATTTTTCTTCAAAAAGCACCCTGAATATTAGGTTACAAGCTAAAAATTCACAATTTAAAAAAAAAACCTCAAAGTACAGCAGTAACTCCCAAAATTCAACTTTATGCGCTGAGCTATGTCCCACTCAGTTTAGACTTATTTGTGATACGCTTTTTTTCGAGTGCAAAACTCTTCACATTCAGGATATTCTGAAGATCTCTGTCCAAATATTTAGAGGGATCCGAGTTCATTTTTATTTTCTTATCCTGCGTTCTCATTTCAGTTATTGCATATGTATTGCAACTTTAAAACCAGAGCATAAGGAGGGGCAGGGAACACTGCCTGATCCACACACACTAATCTGAGCAGATAAACACTTAGCTGCATGTTTTTGTTCCCTGATGAAAATTTTCCATCACAGGAATGAGAATAAAGCAACAATAAACGATAAAACCCAAACCACTTGCAGAATGTGCCGATTATTTTCAAGCTAAAGTACAGAAAAGTAAGTTTCCGAAGCCTTTCTCTTGTATATGTTTTTTCTTTTAATAAGTAAGTAAGTACTTTTAGTAAGTAAAGCTTGTTGCTGATAAGATTTTTAGTATCACGTGAAACTGCTGATACTTTGGAAGTTGGTAATTCTAAACACAGGGCAAAGATGTTATGTCGAGGGCAACACCCTTAAAGTAAGAGACAGAGCTTTCATGGTGGCTGCTACTCTGACTTTTGAGCACACCTTATGGCCATCCCTGACATAAAAGATAAATAAAACAGTATTAATATGATTTTTATTCACACTTACAGTAAGTAAAAAATGAATCCCTGAAGGACAATATTGCAAGATCGCAACGTCACAAGGCCTAACTGAGTTTTAGTTTTTCCGTCAAAAGAGTTAAATTAAACGTTGGAAAATCTTTTGGATGCAATGGACAGTCTGAGGCGTTTCAGCAAACATCCGAAGATGGATGGGTAACGGTTACCCACGCATAGGTAAAAAAAAAAAAAAAAGAGAGAGAGAGAGAGAGAGAGATTAGTTGTCTTCAGAAGTGATCTCTGTAGATTCCCAAACATCTTCATCCACAGCAGGAAATGCAGAGAAGTCCTCGCTTCGAAATGCTTCGTTCGGTTGTGTTTTGTTCGGGTCTAAGTTGAGAGGGGTGATTAATTGGCAAGGTTCGTCTGCTGCCGGCTTCTGCGCGTGCTCAGGAGTTGGCTCGCTGTCCGACGGAGCGTCTGAATGACTTCCTAAGTGCAATCCGAGGCCGTCGTTCTGCAGGATATAGCGGATACACTGCAGGATCACGTTCCTTTCGTGCCGTATGTCCTTTGCTAGAAGCTGTGCGGAAGGAAGAAAAAGTAGATGGTATATATTAGTCTCCTAGAAGCTCTACTACAGGGGTGTCAAACTGGATTTCTTCGAGGGCCGGATCACCATTGTAGATCTCCTCCGTGGGCCGGCAGGAGGGGGACAAGGGGGGGGAGGACAGATGCCTCCTGCAGCACCCTGCCAGCCAAAACGGGACATGGGGGGGTGTCCGTGTGCAGCCCCCCTGCGCCTCGTTTTCACCCTCCATGGCCTCCTGTAGCACTCTGCGGGCCCGTTTTCGGCTGGTTTTTGGGCTGTTTTTGGACCAGTTTTCGGCCTGTTTTAGGGTGGTTTTTCGGGGTGTTTTTGGGGCCATTTTCGGGCCTGTTTTTCAGCTTGTTTTTGGGCCGCTATCGGCTGGCAGAGTGCTGCAGGAGGCCATGGAGGGTGAAAACGAGGCGCGAGGGGTCGCACGCAACCAGATTTAGCCACCAGAGGCACCGCGGTCTGGTCCCTTGATATTTCCAGGCTGGCCCCGCAGACCGGATTTAAGCACCCCGTGGGCCGTCCCCGTCCTGTGGGCCTTGAGTTTGACACCCCTGTCCTATTAAAACAATGGTGTAAAAATGTCTGTGAAGATTCTCAGTCCTACAGGCCTTGGTTGTCCCAAAGGTGCTTTTTCAGGAGGCATCTGGACTTTCTTGTTTTTTCTTTGCCTCCTGAAAAAAAGCACCTTTGGGACAACCAAGACCTGTAGGACTGAGAATCTCTACAGACTTTTAGCTATACAATTTGGGATGAGCACCCTTTGAATGGTGTGGGAGTAGGAATGGATTTCCAGAGGGAGGGGGGAAATTGCAGACTACAGGAACCAGGAGCACCACTCAGGTGACCCTGAGGACACAGATAAACCTCCAAGTGCTTCAATGACCCTCTAAAAGGATGCAAATGACCAGCTGTCTGCAAGGAGTATAAATCCTGCCCTTCCCCACCATCCAGTCAGAGCTGAAGAAGCTTCTCGGATGAGAAGCAAAACATCTTCAAAAGAAAAAACAAGAAAGTCCAGTTGCCTCCTGAAAAAAGCACCTTAGGGACAATGGTGCAAAATACAGGTATTCCTCGACTTATGACCACAACTGAGTCCAAATTTTCCATCGCTAAGTGAAACAGTTGAGTTTTGCCCCATTTTACAACCGTTCTTGCCACAGCTGTGAATCACTGCCGCTGTTCCGTTAGTAACGTAGCTCTTAAGTGGCTTCCCCGTTGACTTTGCTTGTCAAAAGGTCGCAAAAGGGGACCACGTGACCCCGGGACACTGTGACTGTCATAAATATGAGTCAGTTGCCAAACGTGATCGTGAGGCTGCTACAAAGGTCGTAAGTGCGAAAAACGGTCAGAGGTCACTTTTTTCAGTGCCATTGTAACGGTCACTAAATGAACTGTTGTAAGTCAAGGACTACCTGTAATCGTATGACATTACTATCCCATAATTTTTCAATTACTCGTCGCATCCTGTACACATTGGTCAACTGGTGTTTTCTTGACGGTGTTGGAGATAATTTTTTTTTTTTGCATGAATTTTAGCAGCTGCTTTTCTTTGCCATTTATTGTTCCTGCTATGCATGTAATAAACCTGAGTTGAGGCCATCGGTTGGAAAGGCCCACGGTTTGTAAATCGAGGCATAGCCCGGAACCTTCTGAGGTTTTTCTGAACAGGCAGGGTTGGAAGCAACCTGGTCACCTGCCTTCCAGCCATAAAAAGGTGCGGAACGTCAACAAGAGATTTCGAGTTTATCAGGTTTCCACAGGGTAGATTTTTGAACTCCACAGCTAAACTTACATATCATGCTCAGAAGCAGTTTGCTGAATAAACACAATGTGCTCAGCCCAAACCAACCAATCTGCCTGAATCTACTGGATAAAACCTAACCTGGTTTTGCAGTATATAGTTTGAGGAAAGAATTTGGGGCAAAAGACTGCCTAAATCAACATTTCCATAACAGAGACCTTTTTATACATCCCATTTTACTTCTGATATATTGGAATAACGCTAAAGTAAAAAGTCTGTGCTTTTCAGGAGGTCTAATCTAAGTCCTGATTCAATCTGACCAATCAGAATACAGCTGGAAGGGACCTTGGAGGTCTTCTAGTCCAACCCCCCGCTCAAGCAGGAGACCCTACACCATTTCTGACAGATGGCAGCCCAGTCTCTTCTTAAAAACCTCCAGTGTTGGAGCACCCACAACTTCTGGTGGCAAGAAGTGCTGTTCCACTGGTTAATTGTCCTCACTGTTCGGAAGTTTCTCCTCAATTCCAGGTCGCTTCTCTCCTTGATGAGTTTGTTTGATTGATTGATTCTTGTCCTGCCTTCAGGGACTTTGGAGAATAGGTGGACCCCCTCCTCTTCTTTGTGGCAGCCCCTCAAATATTGGAAGACTGCTATCATGTCGTCGTCCCCCCCCCCAAGTCCTTCTTTTCTCTCGACTGGCCCAACCAAACCCAAATCCTGCATCCGTTCTTCATATGTTTTAGTCTCCAGGCCTTTAATCATCCTAGTTGCTCTTCTCTGCACTTTTTCCAAAGTCTCAACATCTTTTTTGTAATGAGGGTGACCAAAACTGGATGCGCTATTTTTTTAAAAAAAGTTACTAAGAGTAATTGTGATTGCAGCACGATGAGCAGCAAACAAATTTAATAATCAATAAATAATATTTCTGCCAACCTAGCTGGATTCTTAAAACTGCCTCGAAATGATTTAAATCATTACAATCACGTGACCCCGGGACACTGCAACCGTCATAAATATGAGTCAGTTGTGCCAAACGTCTGAATTTTGATCATGTGACTGTGGGGATGCTGCAACCGTCACAAGTGTGAAAAACGGCCACGTTTTCCAGTGCCGTTGTAACTTCAAATGGTCACTAAACAAACTGTTGTATGTGCAGGACCACCTGTAAAAAAAAAAAATACTGAAAGTAATAAGCCTCTTACCATTTCTAGCAAAGTCGGATGGTGGGTTCGCAATGCCGGGAGCGTTTTCTTCTGCCTTTTCTGATTCCTCGTGTTCCTTGAATGTGATTTTGGTCTCCCTAAGGTGGCCCCGTTATGTGGGTTATGGAGAGTTTCTTGGCGAGTCTCGTGCTCACAGCTTTGAGAGTTATTTGAAGACCGAGGGATCGTTCTGGGAATGGCGTCCTCGTTTTCAGTTACCGTCTTTGCTCTGGGAGCGGTGGACTCTAAAACAAAGGATTGAGCAATGAATTAATATGCAAGGACTCAAAATAAAAAACAGCTGTGAAAAGGTATCAAATTATGAGCATTATAAGGTAGGTTTCATTTGCATCGAATGGACAAAGTTACTGCTGTTATAGTTAACACAGGCTATCACAAAATCGAAGCTCAATTTACTCACATTTCTTAGTGTTGGAAGTGAACCAACAACTGGATCAGTTGAAACAAGGAGATTTTATTTTTAAAGAGAAATAATAATAATAATACTAATAATACTAATAATAATAATTATTATTATTATTATTATTTTGCAGTTTGCAAAGGTCTTTCAGCCTGACCTCAAATTGAGGTTTGAGCCAAAAGCCACCCTTAAAATTTCAAAAACATTACATTTTATAGTTCCCTGGCTCAACGCCACCCCCCCCCAATGCCTCTCCTACATCGGATACAGTCACTGATCACAGCTAATCTGTAATGCCTTAGAGACAACAGCATCTCTGACATGTTCATCAACACCTCCCCATTATTGCCCATAAAATATTTTGCAAGCGTAGCTCTTCCTTATCTCTATTGCCTTGGCATTAAGGAATGTCCTTTTAGCTTGGCCTCTTTCTAAAGAAACAAAAGAATATCTGTTCAGCATGTATTTTCTCCAACTATCTTAAAAGCAAAATAATGTTTAACAAGTTCAACAGAGTAACAGAGCTGGAAGGTCATCCGGTCCAACCCCCTGCCCAAGCAGAATTAAATCTTCTACATTTATATAAATTTCTATATACTATTCTATTTTTGAATTTTCTTATATCCTACATTAGAAAAAGCAGGAGTCAAAGATATCCATGCACCCTATTTTATCAACTTTTATATTTAACACATGTTCCGTTATAGGTTTAAAATCACATAGCTTGAAAACTGAATATCATACAAACCTATCAGTCACAGTGTCTTCATGTAGAATTATTTTATGCTCAGATAACTTTTCATACAGTACTGATTCATAAACTGATCATAGCACAAAACCCAAGTTCCTTCCATCTTTTTTTTTTTAAATCACCGCATGGATGGTAGGAGTTGATAAGCTGCATCTTCATCTAAAACCAGCTAAACAAACGCTATTCACTTTGGGCACAGTAAATTCTCCAAGTCTGTCATGCATGCATTCGTGTATGAAAAAATATTTTGGCCTGAATATGTCATTTTCATAGATCAGTCATTATAATGGTATATAACCTACTTCATAATGAAACACTAAGGTGAACAGTCCTCCAAAAATTTTTTAAGGGGAACTAAAGTACCCTAGTTTTTATAGTTTAGATATTTTGTAATTTAGACGTTTGTTACAGTTTCTTTTAGAAACTGTTTCTTTTAGAAACTGTGACTGCATAAGGTAGATATTTGTTACTTGCATATAAAAAAGAGAAACAATGTTAATAGGTAAGCCTGCAGATAAAATTAACTATTTGCTAATGACAGAAGGGAATATTTGTAGCTCAAGGTTGAACTGTGGGGTCCTTGATGCTCTCAGAGCTTGGTGGTTTTCTTGCACTGATGACGTTACCTAGCTGGGTAGTGAAATGTCTGCAAGAAAACCACCCAGCTCAGAGAGCACTGAGGACTTCGCAAAAAACATTGGGAAAATCTTAGGGTAAACTTACACACTTCAAAATGGGTGCAACATTATATTATTTCAGAAAACCATGGCCAGGGAGGGAGGGAGGAAGGCAGGAAGGGAAAAAGGGAGGGAGAGAAAGAAGGAAGGGAGGGAGAGAGGGAGGGAGGGAGGGAGGAAGGATCTTGTCCCTCAGTATAAGGAACTTTCAGCCCAACAAGTTATACCAGACTAAGACATCTGTCATATTGGTCACACTTTTACTGTAACAGCTATAGGAATAAAATTTTGCAAGTCTTTTGGTGTGGTCTTCCCCCACCCTCCCATTATCTTCATGTGAACTAAGCAGGGGCTTGTCTGAGATACTTTCTCAAATTAGTTTCATGGCTCAGGCTCAATGAACTTATCTGTCCATTGATATGGTAGCAACTCTTCCTCCCATCCTTCAAGGCCATTCCCTATGTCTTCTACAGGAAGCTTACTTAAAACCTAGGACAGAGTCAGCATCTTTCCCCCAACAATTTGGGTCCTCATTTTATCGACTTCGGAAGGATGGAAGGCTGAGTCAACCTTGAGCCAGTCAGGATCGAACTCTTGGCAGTGGGAATGATTTTTATAGCAATGGCATTAGCACTTAGACTTATATACCACTTCACAATGCTTTTACAGCCCCTCTCTAAGCGGTTTGCAGAGTCAGCGTCTTGCCCCCAACAATGTTGGGGATGTTTTCCACATCTTTTTATTTCACCTCCTTCCGTAAACATCCAGGATGGAAGGAAGACAGCTCAATGGCCTTACCGTCCTGTTCACTCTCACTTTCGGACAAGCTGCCGTAGTTCACCACCAGCGAGCTCAGGGCCGAGGTCAGCTGTTTCGGGACAACACTAGCTTCCAAAGCTTGATCTTTGGGAGTTCCCGCCTCTTTGTCGGATTCTGGGAAGAGACAGACATTATCTATTGACGGCTTTATTCGACACGCGAATGGTGAGCGAGCGAAGGCAACACTTTGGCAAAAGGCACAAAAGCAAACGAAGAAGCTGGCCACAAAAATAAAGAATGGGCAAATAGAATCGAGTGGCAGGAGAGTAGAGGGATTTGGGATTTCTCTGGAAAGGCCCCAGGGCTGGACGTGTTGTGGGGAAAATGCCCACTGAAATCAGGAACGAAGAGTTTCGAGATGGACAGGGCAAAAAGAATCTTTTATGGGCCGACATAGCCAGAGTGATCGCTGGTTCCTCGCCGAAGGAATGCAGCAAAACCACAAGATCCACTGAGTTACGTACCTTCTGGAAATCATACACAGGCTTATAAAAATGGTGCGATGACACCACCTTTCCTGCAGGAATGTAAGATGTGATAACAACATTTGATAACAGGCGACCTTACTACGGGTTAAAACATTTTTAAACAATGAATAAAAACGAGACTGTGGAATCACTTCTCTCTAAATACAATGCAACCATCACACAGCCCCCAACTGGGGTTGCTTATAAATATTGTTAAATAATTCGTTATTTAAAAAGTAAGCCTTGTTTCTATTAGATTATTTAATATCTTTCCTTTAGATTTCCTTAACTGTAGCTGTGAAATTCTCTCTTCTGCACGACAATCACCAGTATTCACCTGGCTTTTTTTAGCCGTCAAACAATTCTGATTTATCAAACCAATTTCTATGGAGATTCTCAGTCATCCAGGTCCTGGTTGCCGCAAAGGTGCTTTTTTCAGGAGGCAACTGGACTTTCTGATTTTTTCCTTTGAAAACATTTCACTTCTCATCCAAGAAGCTTCTTCAGCTCTGACTGGATGGTGGGGAATGGAAGGATTTTTACTCCTTGCAGACAGCATTCTGGTCATTTGCATCCTTTTAGAGATTGTTGAAGCACTTGGAGGTTTATCTGTGTCCTCAGGATCTCCCGAGTAGTGCAAATGAAGAGAGCAAAAGTCCACATTTTGGACAGAGAGGACCGCTGGTTTGAAAGAGGGATCAAAGAGACCATATATGTCAAAATTGAACAGCCCTCTCTCAACAGAGGGAGAGGGATCATCTATCTCCAGTCTACAACACAATCCTTTCAGCAGTTCCAAAAAGGCTCCACACCCATTTGCACTACTCAGGTGGCCCTGAGGGCACAGAAAAACCTCCAAGTTGCCTCAACGACTCTCTAAAAGGATGAAGATGACCAGCTGTCTGCAAGGAATATAAATCCTTCCATTCCCCACCATCCAGTCAGAGCTGAAGAAACTTCTTGGATGAGAAGCGAAACGTCTTCAAAGAAAAACCAGAAAGTCCAGTTGTCTCTTGAAAAAAACACCTCTGGGGACTATCCAACCGATTCTTCTTCTCTTAACCCAAACAAGCTTTCTTACAGTGATGGGTTAGTTTATTCACATGGCTCTCCCTCTAAACCAGAGTCCCAACACCATGAGCTATTTCAATCTCTCTTAGATGCTGAAGAATTCATTCAGACGGATTACTTCTTTTCCTCATGCGATTACAAATGCTACCAATTTCACACTGCTACCTCAAGTCCCAAATCTCTACTGCTACCCTTCCTTCAACTGAATTTCTCTTAAATTCGGAGCCCAACCTTCTGAAAGAAGCATCTCTCCAGTTGATTGCGCAAATCAACAATGTGCCTCATTGAAATAAATAAATTAAAATACGCAAAAATAATGGCACGGGGTTTATTGTATTTATTAGTGAAAGAAAACACAATTTCTTCTGTTGTTGCTTAACTAACTGTAAACAAAAACCAAAAGAAGGTATCTTACCAGGATCGCTGCTGGCCAGAATGCTCAGGGGGTCTTTATCGGTCATGGAGCCTTCTGTGTCAACGCAAGGTTCTCTTCTAACCGTCTCCCCAGCTTCATGGCTGTCGGAACTGGTCCCAGCCGAAGAGTTCAGTGGGACACCTCTGTTATTAGCAACATTCCTAGATTTATTCCAGCGCCGATTTGTTCTCCGCTGTGCGTTTCCTTGCTGCCTCGAACCTTCGTTTGGTGGTTTCCACATTCCCTTCATCTTGCTGAAAGAGAGAACGTTTGTTCCAGGCCACTTCTTGGATTAATTGTGAGATGCGCAAATACCATCCTTCACAAACACCCAGATCCCTGATTTTTTCACAAAACCTTTTGAAACGTTCACAGTTCTAGCCAAGAATCCAAGAAACGCTCAATCCGGAAGAACGACGAGAGATTTTTCTGTCCCAGAATGAAGAGTGAGGCTCCACTCTCCTTTAGCCAATTTCTGGCAGGAGAGCAGCGCCCACAAATCTTTAAAAGTGGAAGGTGTGGTCTACCTGCACCCATCCGGAGAACAGCTATGTCCCCCAAAGAGCAGCCATTTGAAAACGATGCTTCCCACGTTACCCAAGTGTTGAAAAATAGGCCACAAAAGCTCAAAAAGGTGAAAAGCTGGTTTACGAAGAAGAGCCAAGAGGTTACAAGAAGTCTTACCCAAATTGTAAAGTTGTCAGCACTTCTCCCCGACATTCTTTTTCCACCTTTAATGTTTTCTTCTTTTCAATGTTTGCCAAAGTCGGGAAATTTCTACAGCGAAACGCAGAGGAGGCTGAATTAGCAACCCATTTAGGACAATGAAGCACTCAGTAAGTTTGACCATCAGCCTCACCATCAATCAAATGGCTACATTTTGGGGGCTCATCACAACCCTAATTGAGACAGTTTTCCTCTATTACAGAGAGTCCTCGACTTACAACCGTTCATTTAGTGACCGTTCGAAGTTACAACGGCACCGGAAAAAGAGACTTACGACCGTTTTTCACATTTACGACCGTTGCAGAATCCCCATGGCCATGTGATCAAAATTCGGACGCTTGACAACTGACATCTATCTATCTATCTATCTATCTATCTATCTATCTATCTA
>QLTV01001682.1:23425-34828 GCA_003457575.1 Thermophis baileyi
CTTGAGGTTTCCCAACCTTGGCAGCTTGAAGACGCGTGGACCTGGGAGTTGAAGTCCACGCGTCGACTTGTATTAATTAATGCGATTAATTGTTCAGTGAGAACAATCAGCGGAAGGGCTAGCCTCTAGAACAGTGTTTCTCAACCTTGGCAACTTGAAAAGGTGTGGACTTCAACTCCCAGAATTCCCCAGCCAGCCTTGTTTGGTGGGGAATTCTGGAAGTTGAAATCCACACCTCTTCAAGTTGCCAAGGTTGAGAAACACTGCCATAGAGCAATTATTTTATGAGGGTTTTTTTTTAATTTATTTTTTTGTTTTGTGGCCTTCCTGAAGATACCAACCAGAAATAGCTGGTCATTGCAGTAACTAATTTTTTCTTTAATTCTCAGCAAGTTGTTGACAGTATCTCTTGAATTGGGAGGCTGTACCTCTGTTCCTATTTGATCCTAATAATTATAAATAATTAAAGAAACTCAGCATTGCCAGGAAAGAAAAAGAGGGGGGAAATTATTCCCTTGATGATTTCAAACCTCTCCAGACTTACTATATGATTCATTCAGTACTTTTTGCTAGAAAAGCAAATTTCTAAAAAGAGTCGGTATAACTTTTTTTTCTGACAAATTAATCTTTACAGTTCTAATACCAAAAACAATAGGAATATAAACTTTAGCCAATAGTTGTTCTTGCTGCTAAGGGAAAAACAGTAATTAAAGTTTCCTGTGCAGAGAACAGGAACATTTTAATGAATCACAAGGTAGGCATGACATAGTGAACAGGAAGAAACTAATTAAGCAATTTCAAAGAAAGGAATAAGGTGGATTAATGAAAGAGCAATTGGAGATAGAAGGAGAATTTCCTGAACACCTTTTGGGTTTGTTAGGATGAGATTTTGCCTATGCAGGTAGGAAATGCTGTTAAATTAAGTGCTTTCTGTGACTACTGTTCTAGTTGTTCTAGCTCAGGGCTGTGAAACTCCCGGCCCGTGGGCCGGATGCGTCACGCGGATGCGTCACATGCTGGCCACGCCCACGCCCAGTTTATTGGGGGGGGAAGTCACATGACGCCGCTGTGACGCCGTGAGTTTGACACCCCTGTTCTAGCTGATTGATGGAAAAGCATCGCCTGAGTGATGCTGGAGATAATCTTAGGTGCAATCCTAAAGCTTGCAAAGGTTGGCCAATTTGTGCAAATGAAGGCCAAGAAACATAACTTTTAGAAGTGGAGTTTATTCTAGCATCTTAACAGACAAGTTCTGGTACATGCTTTGATTAAAAAGGGAAGAAAAAATATGTTGACATAAATTACTTATGACAAAGTGCGTTTGTAATGAAAGAAGAAGGGGAAAAAATACAAACCCTTCCAAAATTTTTGGGATTTCATTTTGGAGCCTCGTTCAGTAGATCTTGATAACTCTCTATCCTGCCCATTCAGTGGATAGTGGATGGCATTTTATTCATTCGTTTGCTTATAAACCCACTATTCTCCCTCCACCCGCTTTCTTGCAATCAAGTCACTGTTCGTTGTTTGGCTCCATTTACAAGCTGAAGACTTTTAGTTTTCAAAAGCATGACAAAAAAAATATTGATGAGTCATTGATGAAAATATTGTGTACTGGAGTAGGTTGTGTCATGTCCTTGAGCATGAGCATACCCACAGATAATGTCCTTGATACTCACTAGGCTCCTTAACCCATCTGATTTTAATAAATAAAAAAAAATTAAATGGCAATCTGTCATGTTCAAGGCACCAGCCGTCAGCAAAATCTCAATTTAAATGAACACTTCTAGACCCCATACTGGTATCTTTAGAAAATCAAAATTGACATTTGAGCCGTAGTGCCAAGCTCATCTGCCCAGGAAAAAAAAAATAAAAAAAATAATAATAGCCCTGGAGATTAAGCACACCCTCTGCCTTTTAAGATAGGAGTGTTTTGTGGCTGACTTTGCTCCTCAATACAGCAACGCTGAGGTGGCGCAGTGGTTAGAGTGCAGTACTGCAGGCTACTTCAGCTGACTGCTAGCTGCAGTTCGGCAGTTCAAATCTCACCGGCTCAAGGTTGACTCAGCCTTCCATCCTTCCGAGGTGGGTAAAATGAGGACCCAGATTGTTGGGGGCAATATGCTGATTCTGTGAACCTCTTAGAGAGGGCTGTAAAGCACTGTAAAGCGGTATATAAGTCTAAGTGCTATTGCTATTGCTATTGCTAACTTACAATAAGAATGCTTGGTGACTCCAGGTTTTGCCTACCTCAGTGTCTGTCCATAGCTGCAGGTTGAAATTCTTCATGCAATCATTCCCTTTTTGATCAGACTATGTCATGTACAAAATAGAATACTGGATCTTGCTCTGCAGCTCTCATTATGTTTATGATTCATGACACACTGGAGGAGAAACACACGCATTGAATTTAGCAAGTGGTGCCAAATGGTCATACTTCAGCCCACCAGGGTCCATACCTGATCATGAATAGACCAAAGTGGCAAAACATGTATTGTGATATCACAATGCAAGTGATGCTGATACATTCTTGGTATTGTAACATTGCTCACAAAAATGTAAGCAACATAGTTGACATTATAATGATCCATGTTTCATCATCCTTTCTGTGGATGCTTATATTCCAGCCATCCACTTGGATTAATGCCCTTCAAAACTAGCAAGTAACACCATTTGCAAGCATGAGTACGAATGTGTGTCTGAATCAGAGGTCTCTTTCTGAAGCAAAATTGGCAACCTTTTGGCATACATAGGCTTTAGAGCAGTGGTTCTCAACCTTCCTAATGGTGCGACCCCCCCGTGACCCTCTCCCCGCCACCGCGACCCCCACCCTGCCCACTCCCCGCACGCGATGAGGTGACAAAAGGGGCGTGGCACCAGGGGTGAAATGCTCCCGGTTAGGGTGTGCCTGCGGGTCGCTGGTAGTGACGGAAGCGGGAGACTTCGCCTACCCGCCCGGACGCCGCCATTTGGGTTCGTTTTCCCTCTGTGCATGCGCAGAACGCTTTGTGCATGTGCGGAGGGTAAAAGAACCCAAATGGCGCCACTGCGCATGCGCAAAGCATTCTGTGCATGCGCAGAGGGTACAAGAACCCAAATGGCGGCGTCTGGGCGGGTGGGCGAAGTCTCCCGCTTCCGTCGCTACCGGCTGTCCGGCAACCCGCAGGCACCGGGAGCATTTCACCCCTGCAGTGATGGTGGCACCAAGATGGCGGGCTAGTGCGCAGCGACCCCTGTGAAAAGGTCGTTCGACCCCCAAAGGGGTCGCGACCCACAGGTTGAGAACCGCTGCTTTAGAGGGTGACAGTGGTGAATAGCTTGATGAAACCAAAATTTCCAGGCTATTTAAGACAAGTTGTTTCTGGTTTTACTAATATAAGTTTAAACAAACCTTGAACATCTTTTAGTATTTTCTGTCCAAACATCCAGGAGGAATTCATGGTTCTGTATTTCAGTGTCACACTTTCTGGGGACTGCAATAAAAGGGGGCTTAAGATCCATATGAGGGCCATAGACTTAAGAATGCCCTTCTCTGACTGAAAATAATGTTAGGAAGAATTAATCTTATACTTCCTCCTAACATCAGCTTATGCTCTTAAGCATCGGATAAGAGAAGCATCACTTTGAAAATATTTTTGAATCTGGAAATCAGTGCTTGCCTACCGTCATCTTCCTAGGATTTTTTTTTTGATACTGTAAATCAGGGGTGGGTTCCGAAAATTTCCACTACCACTCTGTGGGCGTGGCTTAGGGTTACGCGCACGCTCCCCCGGTGCAATTCTGTGTCCGCGCATGCTCAGTCACTAAAATCTGCCCGAAACACAGCTGAGGAGCTGATCAGCTGTGCTTCAGGCGAAGAATAAAGGACAGCATTAACCCGGGGGCGGGTGGGAGGGCTCTTCCCGAAGCAGCAGCAGAGCACAAATGGCCCAAAACGTAAAAAAGCCGCCAAAAATTCACGGAAAAAAATGGCGCACATATGGTTACACGCGCGCGCGCTCCCCCGTTGCAATTCTGTGTCCGCACATGCTCAGTCACTATAATCTGCCCGAAACACAGCTGAGGAGCTGATCAGCTGTGCTTCGGGCGAAGAATAAAGGACAACCTTAACCCGGGGGCGGGTGGGAGGGCCCTTTCTAAAGCAGCAGCAGAGCACAAACAGCCCAAAACGTAAAAAAGCCACCAAAAATTCCCGGAAAAAAATGGCGGCGACCACGGACCGGCACCGACCAAGGCGGGTCCACGACGCCCTCATGACATCACCAGCGCCTCGCTACCAGTTCGGGCGACCCAGTACGAACCGGGAGGAACCCACCCCTGCTGTAAATGCTACTCATTGAAAGATTTAATAGAGTTTTTCCATTTTCTCTATATTGGTTCCACCACTCCCCCACTGAAAAATGTTCTGGGAATACTTGGTTACTGCACAATAGAAAATCCCTAGAAGCATCCTGGATGGATGGGATTCCCAGGCTGACGCTGTTATTGAAACCCAGGCATCTTAAAGTCTTGGTATCTAGTTTAGAAACAGATGTAACATTTGGAGTGCTTCACATTAGTGTTTTGTTATGCAAATTCCTCACCTTTAAGTAACAAGGTAGATGGTCTCAATTACAGTGGCAATGAGTGTACCAGTGGGAGACTTGAAAGGACAAGGTAGGGATACCTTGTCATGGAGAACATCTATGTGGTTGCAAGGAGTCGAAAATGATTTGATGGCACATAATCAATTCACCAAATATTATAAGGGATCAGATGACATGTCTTCCAGTTGTAGCCTCCTTGCTTCTTTCTATTGTCATTGCCACATTTTTTTTCCTTATTATCATCGAAACCTTGTCCAGAAGGATTGATTCACAATTGCTGCACTCCTAAAATGCCCTCACACTGCAATTCTGTACTCTTTTCTTGGGTATTAAATTCCCTTGAATTTATTATTCTGGGTAGATATATACAAGATGGCATTCGTAATAAATAATATGAACATTCAAATCTTTGTAACTGTCAAACCGTTTCTTACATTAAAGGAAAGTTCTCAGTTTTTGCTATATATAATACAGAAGTTATACCAAGTGAGTGATCTTACAATTTTGAGAGTCTCCATAAACTGTATTTTACTACCTTGAAAAACCTCCTAAACTCTTCATATGTTCTCCGAGAAATGGGCTGAAGAGCTGCTTACAGGTCACTTCGGCATCCACCAAAATGAGAGTCCAATGTAACCCATTAGAAATAATAAGGTACTGAGGGGAGGACTTTCTTAAGATTTAGTGATATCGATCCTTCACATTTGCAGCTATCTGTCCTAAAGTTACTGTTGGAATAATCCTGGTGTTACCTTTGTCTATATGGGAATGGTTTTTTTATACTGGAGATGATTGACAAGCAGAGAGTATTCCTGTTGTGCAAATAACAAATTCATTAATTAGAGTCATAATGACCATTTAAGTATAGCTTACGACTTCTCTGTTACTTTCATATTTCAAATCAGGATGGAAGAGAGCATAGTATTTTGACAATTAACTAACAGAAAAGGCCCATCAAGTATGTTGTCTCAAATTCAGATTTGATAACTAAGACCTAGTACATTGGCATATGGCTTCCTCAGTTGGTAAACAGGTTGACATTTTGCTGATGTTCAACCAATGTAGTCAATGCTCAGATCCATTGACATACAGATCAGGGGTGGGTTCTAACTTACCTCGCTGCCGGTTCGCTTCCTCCCGCACCGCGTGGGCACGCCTTGTGGGTGCGCATGCGCAAAGCACGCACGCGCATGCGCATTCCCAAAAATCCAAAAAAAATCCCCCCCCAAAAAGCCAAAAACAAGATGGCAATGCATGTGCAGTGCAGGAAACTCAGCATCTACACATGCGCAGAAGAAAAAAAAAACCGGGGAAAAATTCAAAACAAAAACACCAACCCAAAAACAGAGCCAAAAACCAAAAAACACACAATAAAAAAAAAAAAAAAAACAAAAAAAAAAAAAAAAAAAAAAAAAAAAAAGAGATGGCGGCGCCCACGGACCAGCACCGACAGAACCGGTTCCGTGATGTCACTGTGACGTCACCAGCGGGTCGCTACCAGTTCAGGCGAATCGCTGCGAACCGGGAGGAACCCACCTCTGGATACAGATGATGTTTAGTTTAATCCTGCGTGCATTTATTTAGAAGTAACTTTCACTTTATTCAAATGACTTCGTAAGAAGAGAGATGTGTGAGTCTATGGTAGCCAAAAACTGGAAGAGATCTGGCGGCACCTTTTCCAACTAACCAATTTTATTAAAAGGTATAAGTATTTGTGAACTGCAGCTCACTTCATCAGATGCATTATGATAGAGTGAGATGCAGCGATTGAAAGCTTATGCCTTTTAACATAATTAATTAGTTGGCAAAGATGCTACCAGACTCCTTCTGATCTATTCAGTTGAGATTCCCAAGCAAATGTTCATAAAAATTGCTTTCATAAATTAATTCAGAGCAAGCACTGCCATTTTGCCATCAGTAAAGGCACCGAGGGTCATACTCTTTGCACTTTACTGGGTGATATGGAATTATTGTGAGAATCTTGGCCAACAGTCCAGATTTATGTTTTTCAGTGAGCACGTACACACATATGGAAAAAAAGCTTTGTTTTGGGCTTGGCTCCAAAAGATTCCCCAGACAGAACTAGGCTGAGAAATAGGTGATAGGCCCTTAGGAAGAAATCCAATTTTGATTAACCTAAAAGGACTGAGTGGAAAAGTACAAGCACAAGTTGACCCTTTGGCCATCAGCCCAAGCTGTGTTTGCAAAAATACAGAATTGTTATCATGAGCTGCCTTTTCCCCACAATTGTATGCCAAGCACATATTGATGAAAGCAGAAGGAAATAATATGTGTTCTCTCCAGAGGGTAGAAAAAGGGACCCTTTGTTCGTGTACTTTTTAACAATATTTCTGTGCTTCAGGTTTAAAGCATAAGAAACATACCAGATATATTTCTTGATGAAGGCTGGTTTAGCTTTCTTTCTGAAGTTTTATCAATCCTACCTGCCAGAGAAACCAAGGAACCCTTTCTCTGCAAGGGATGATATCAATCTGCTCCAGTAATCAAACACATTCAGAAAACAAACAAACAAACAAAAAGGTTTACCCTCTGCCTCAATTTTCCTCAATGATGCACTTTTCCATAACCGAGCCCGCCCCCTTTTCTTGCTGTCCTTTCCATAAATCAAACAGTATGACACACATGCAAAATGAGAGGTGACATGTCTGAAATCAAGCAAACTCATCAGGAGTTCACATCAAGCATATAGTCACAGACATCAACTGCAGCAATTCCATGGGATCATAGACCACAGGTTTCTCTGGAGACAAAGGAATGGAAGGGAACTGCTGTCAATCAGGCTTAAACACATATTGGTTACTGAGAGAGATTCTTCCACACCCAGTTCCCACTGTTACTCAAAGTGGGACAAGATGGGCCACTTCGACTGATGTTGCCATACAGCTTCGACTTCTTCTTTAACATAAATCCAAAAACAGTGACATTTCATCTGAAATGGTTATTGGCTGAGGATCATAGTCAAAACATTTAGGTTTAAAGAAAACCAGAATTCATACCCCACCCTAGCCCCTTCCGTTCCCAGAGTCTCATGCAAAAAGTATCAGAACCAAAAGATGCTGGGCAACCATCATGTGGCTTGGAGCAGCTCCCACTGTTGACCCAGAATATCCGACTGACAGATGTTGGTCACTAATCTGCTGGACTCATTTTCTAAGCATAGGCCACTGACAAAATGTTGGATGAAGCTACCTTTCATCTTCCATTTCTGCAAGGGGGAAAGAAGAAAATAAAAACAATAGCATGTGAAACGTGTCCTCTTCTTTCCTTCATTTCTTGTTTTCTCTCTGTGTCCCCAAATACCTATTTACTAATGGAAACAGTAATAATTTAGCAAATTTTTCAATTTATTCTTTAATACACAGTGCCATTTTATATTTTGATTAGGTCTTTTTCTAATCTCATGGCCTTGGCTGATCTTCACAAGCTAAGCCAGTCTGAATTGGTTAGTGTTTGGATGTCAGACCACCAGGAAAGTCCAATTGGGAATTTGAAAATTAAAAAAAACAACCTTATATTTAAGACTACAAAAACAAACCACTCCCATATTGTGAGCAGGAAAACCACATAGAAGGATTGAGCTTGAATTGAAGGAGATTTTACTTCAGATTCAGGACCAATCCATCCATGAAACAGCCTTATTTTTCAGCAAACCCTTTTAATGATAAAGGAGCACAAAATCCATTCGCCAGTCTGTGATGGAAACATCAAGGTTGTTTTCCTTTAAAGGGTGGAACAAACGAGGAGTTTGGATTCCTGAAGTTCTAGCTGAGGAATTTAGAACCACTGACATTAGATTGCTTTTGCTCCTTGGTAAATCTTTTGTTTTTGGTGAACCTTAGTATCAGTTATCAAACTGTATTGTATATAATACAACTGTATTGTAGCTAGGACAGACCCTTTAGAGCATAAGGGCACAACTGGGGACCCGATGTTTTCCTAGATAGATTTCTATGTATCTAAAGAGAGAAAGCATCTGTATATTTCCATGGAAATTTCAATAATGAGGTAACATAATCAAGGAGAGAAGCAACTTAGAACTAAGGAGAAATTTCCTGACAGAACAATTAATCAGTGGAACAACTTGCCTCCAGAAGTTGTAAATACTCCAACATTGGAAGTTTTTAAGAAGAGATTGGATAACCATTTGTGTGAAGTGGTGTAGGGTTTCCTGCCTAAGCAGGGGGTTGGACTAGAAGACCTCCAAGGTCCCTTCCAACTCTGTTATTCTATTCTATTCTATTCTAGTCTAGTCTAGTCTAGTCTAGTCTAGTCTAGTCTAGTCTAGTCTAGTCTAGTCTAGTCTAGTCTAGTCTAGTCTAGTCTAACATACCCTTTTAATAATTGGATGTCTATACAAGGATGCACTCTCCTCGCCAATCTTGATAACTATTGCTGGATCTCCAGAAAGTTGCAGAGCTCTAAGTACAGTATATGTTGCACTAGAGAGGAACCTGATTGTCTGAATCTTTTCAGTCAGGATTCTTGCCAGGGTAGAGGAGGAAATTATTTGGATTTCTCCGGTGAATAACATGCATTTTTTAAAGCACCATTAACCAGGTATATTCTGGATCATTTGCAAGGTGGGGCACTGCTCTTATCTGTTCTGTTTCTTCCTGAGTGGGCAATGGCAATAGGGGAGAAAAGGAGGTCACTTGTGGGGTGCCTCAGGGTTCATCTCTCCCCCCCCATTATTTTACACTGATGTAAAGCCATGCAGAAGACATTCATTGGATCACAGTTATGCCTAATTATAAATCACTTCCCAGGATGACACAGATATACTGGAAGTCCTGGCCTGGAGCTTGGTAGCTGCTAGACTTTGAGATCGAATCCCTGTAAGATTAAAGTGCTGTTGCCCAGAAACCATCTGGCATTGTACAATTCTGGATTGGGAAGCCTATCTTAAAATAGCAAATCTGCCTTAGAGGTCCTCCTACAGGTACTATTAGATAGTGTGGAAGGTTTTTGACTAATTTTCACTGGGGTACCAGTTGCATCTCTTCCTGAAGCATGATGCCCTGGGAGCTGTTACCCCATAACCTCTTAGCTATATTACCACAATGTGTTGAACACGATGCTATCTTTCAAATCTACCCAAGAATTATATCTGATATCGTTGACTTCTTGGAATCTTCACCAGAACCCATCATCCAATTCATTCATCCCAAATGGGTAGGCTGAGAATGTTCCCTATGGAAGACTGAAGATGTGGGCGGGGGAAGAGTAATATACTTTTTTTAAAATGCTCTTTTATTATGGAATAGCAATAGCAATAGCACTTAGACTTATATACCGCTTCATAGTGCTTTTACAGCCCTCTCTAAGCGGTTTACAGAGTTAGCATATTGCCCCCAACAATCTGGGTCCTCATTTTACCCACCTCGGAAGGATGGAAGGCTGAGTCAACCTTGAGCAGGTGAGATTTGAACCGCCGAACTGCAGCTAGCAGTCAGCTGAAGTAGCCTGCAGTGCTGCACTCTAACCACTGCGCCACCTCGGCTCTAGGTTACCTCCAGTGGTCTGAAGGGCTGTTCGGAGAATTTTTTTAATGTGTGAGGAACTCTGCTTTTTTCTGGCATATTTGAGGTCCCATTCTATCCCACATTTCTGAGATTTTTTGATGACCTCCCACTCAAATAATATGACATGCTTCATTTGGAGGGGGGGATTAGGTGTTGCTGTCTGTTGTTGGTGCCTGCTGCAGTTCTACTTAAGTTTCTCATAATTAATGCTAAACTAGCTTTAGCCGATTAAGATACAAACAATACAGTACATTGATACAGTAGACCGTTTCTGTGGTTGTGATTCAACTCACTTGTACTGTACAAAACAGTCTATGAGTAAGCACTATCTGAAGCCTGCACCTGTTTTATTGATCTGAGAAAAGGCAGTAGAAAAGAGAGGAAGCGCACAGGTAATTTTTGCATTAACAGCTGGAGATTGCTGAACTGTTTCATCTGCCCTGTGACTTTACCTAAATCTTATGTTATGTGAAACGGAGACCTGAAGCAGAGACCCAATCCCTTCTGCCCCAGACAGCTGGCTTTGTATTTCACTCCTCCTATGTGTTTGGAAGTCGGCTAATATAGCATAATGAAACTTTACAATAAATAGCAATCACAGTATTAGATCGGGGAAGATGAAATTCCAAAATGCAAATTGTGTGGCATCTGTCACTAAAGAAGACGAGAGTGTTCTGTAGCTAAATGGTTAGAATCCTCTTCTCTGCAGGGCCTTCTTCCTCCATCATCTTCTTTAGCAAGACAAAAGATGCTTTATGACAACACGCTCTTAGTAGCCTCACATCCCACAGGTATAAAATTGATTCTTGTCTCATCTGCTTGGCTGACAAGGGCAACAAGGGACAAATGGGTAGCTTCTATTGAATGGGTGAAATTCATAGGCTGACAGAGCACATGCAAGGAGCAAATAGCGCAATTCAATTGACCTGAACTTTTTTTTTTTTTTTTTTACATTAATGCTAGCGTACAGTAAGTATTCCTCCTAAGTCATTCTTCTCAGGCTAGCATCTAAGCTGTTTTAGGCTATCAAGATCTCTGACTCTGGCTGCAAATATACAGATATTAAATTCTATAAATATCTAATGCAAGGACCCTTATCAGCTTTTGTCATTAGGAAAAAACCAGCTGTATCTGCTTATTCACTTCTCCAAGACATTGTTTGAGTAGCTGCAATTAGCACCAGGCCGCAGTCGTATTAGAGCAGGGGTGTCAAACTGGATTTCTTTGAGGGCTGGATCAACATTATAGTTCTCCTCCATGGGCCGGAGGGGGTGGGT
>QLTV01001682.1:34943-55498 GCA_003457575.1 Thermophis baileyi
CTCCTGGGGCCGGGGAGGGGGGGGGGAGAGACGGGACGGACACCTCCTGCAGCACCATGCCAGCCAAAACGGAGCATGGGGGGGCCGCGCTGCCCCCCCATGCTCCATCTTCGACCTAGACGGCCTCCTGCAGCACCCTGCCAGCCAAAACGGGTGGGGGGGGAGAGACATGCGTCCCATTTTGGCTGCCAGAGGCACCGTGGGCCAGTCCTTTGTTATTTCCAGGCCGGCCCCACAGGCCAGATTTAAGCACCCTTGAGGACCTTGAGTTTGGCACCCCTGTATTAGAGAATTTTTCAATGGCCGAAATAGCACTTGTTCTGCACCCTTTGAAACGACCCTCCCCCCCAAATGCTTCAGACTCAGGTGCTACTGCTATTGCAACTTGAAAGAAGCCTCTATTTGAGCCTGACAAAAAAAAGTTGTGGCTTCTTTAAGGAATTCACTCATTAAAGTTGAAGTTACCCTGAGTGCTGTAAGGATAGAAAAGCAGTGTGTTAACCAAACACAGGAATAAACAGCAACAACAGAAGATAAGAATGATGTGATCTCAGCTGTTGGAGATGAGGTAGAGTGTGTGCAGACTTTTCCAAAATTTGGAAATAACTGCTAGCAATTTATGTATATAATCTTATATGGACAGGTAGTCCTCGATGTACGATCACAATTGAGACCAAAATTTATGTTATTAAGTGAGACATTTGTTAAGTGAATTTTGCCCCATTTTATGACCTTTCTTTCTTGCCCCAGTTAAGTGAATCACTGAAGTTGTTAAGTTAGTGACCTAGTTGTTAAGTGAATCTGGCTTCCCCATTGACTCTGCTTGTCAGAAGGTCGCAAAAGGAGATCACATGAACCCAGGACTCTGCAACTATCATAAATATGAACCAATTGTTAAGCATCCCGATGTAAATCACGTGACCACGGGGATGCTGCAATGGTCATAAGTGTGAAAAATGGTCGTAAGTCACTTTTTTCAGTACCGTTGTAACTTTCAATGGTCAGACCTTGAGTTCTAGTCCTTCTTAGGCATAGAGACCATTTGGGAGATTTTAAGCCAGTTACTGTCTTTCAACTCTATAGTGCCGTGATGGCGAACCTATGGCACGCGTGCCACAGGTGGCATGCGGAGCCATATCTGAGGGCACGCGAGGCATTGCCCTATGTCAGCTCCAGGGCGCATGTGCGTGCTGGCCAGCTGATTTTTGGCCTTCTGGAGGGCAGGGGGAGGCCGTTTTTGCCCTCCCCAGGCTTCAGGTAAGCCTCCGGAGCCTGTGGATGGCAAAAAACGGGCCCAACGGGCCTACCGGAAGTTCGTTTCCGAACTTCCGGTAGGCCCGTTGGGCCCATTTTTTGCCATCCACAGAGTCCGGAGGCTTCAGTGAGGCCTGCGCGCATGTGCGGGGGGGGCAGCGTGGGGGGGTTGTGTGTGCATGCGCGGGGGGAGGACATTGCATTATGGGTGTGGGCACACGGGCGTGCGCTATTGCGCGTGGGGGCGCCCTTTTGGCACCCGAGCAAAAAAAGGTTCGCCATCACTGCTATAGTGGGAAGCTAATTACTATCAAAGTTCACACCAGACCAGCATAATAGACCACAGTCCACAGTGGACTGATTCAGGCTGAATACATATATCAGAGAAGACAATAGTCCAAGTTCACAAAGTCAGGCAAGTCTGACCAAGATTTAGAGCCCTTAATCTAGCAAGTGGCGCATCCCCTTACAAAATAGCTTACAACTGCAAAGCATTCATTGATTAGAAAGTGAGTTAACTGCCAGATGTCTTCAATTTTATAGTGGGGCTTTGCAAGATGCTAAGGCTTTGAAACATGCAGAGTTCATATTTGTTTGTTTTAATTCCAAATATCTTTTAAAAACTAAGCAGGGAGAGAGTCTTGCAGGCACAAAGAGGCTATGTTGCAGCCCAAGGACATCACCTACCTCCCCAGTCTTAAACCAAAGTGGTCCCTTGCCAGTTCTACACTGCACTCCAATTGCTACAGCATCATTCAAGAGCAAAATGAATAGTAATAGCAACAACAATAGCAATAGCACTTAGACTTATATACCACTTCATAGTGCTTTACAACCCTCTCTAAGCCGTTTACATGGTCAGCATATTGCCCCCAACAATCTGGATTCTCATTTTACCCACCTTGGATGTAGGGCTGAGTCTACCTTGAGCCAGTCAGGATCAAACTCCTGGCAGTGAGCAGTGAGTTAGCTTGCAATACTGAATTCTAACCACTACACCACCACGGCTCTGAATTCAGAATACAGTATTTCTAAATAAAGGTCAGTATAAAGATCACAATATGTATATGTTAAGTTTCCAAGAGGTGGGCAGCCTAAAATTTTGAAATATAAATAATTATAATAAATAACCTAAATAATTCCACAACAAACAGAATGGAGATTGTCCAGGTGAGTTTTGTTTTCAGCAGAGAGATGATATAAACAAACCTTATAAATGGATTAAGAAGACAAACTCTTGTACATCGTCTGTAATATTTTTGTATAGGTACTGGAACATTCTCTTAATAGTGTTAATTAGAGGTCATGTTTCCTTTAGGAAAATTGGAGATCAGAGATTCTGTTTGTTGGTTTAACAAAGATTGTTTGGAGACCATGGAGTTGTCAGGTAGTCCTTGACCTTTGGCCACAATTGGACCAAAACGTTTCAAGGGAGTTTGCCTGATTTTACAACTATTTTTGCTATTGTCATTAAGCCAAACACCGTGGTCATTGAGGGAATCCCCCTTTAATTTTGCTTGTTGGAAGCTAGCTGGGAAGGTCACAAATGGTAATCACATGGCACCAGGATACTACAAACCATCATAAATACATGCTGGTTGCCAAGTACCCAAATTTTGATCCCGTGACCATGGAAACACTGCAACAATAGTAAGTGCGAGGATCAATTGTAAGTTGCTTTTTTCAGTGCTGTTGTAGCTTCAAACAGTTGCTAAATGAATGGTTATAATTTGAGAATTACCTGTAATTTGAATTCTAATTCATTTAGTACTAGAGCTACTTTGATCACTGAATATAAGACAATTCCTCAAAGTCTCTCTGCAGGTCTCTTTTTCCATCGTTTTTTGTTTTGTTTTATCTTTCTGAAATGGTTGGGACTCAGAACTCAGCATTTACAGTAGATGCTCCTAGTCTTTCTTGTAAACTGGCCCCCTAACCTAACATTAAGGCATTCTGGCCAGTTCTATTTATAATATCTGTATTATTATTATTTGAGATAATTCAAAGATAATCCTCTGTTTTTAGGAAGGCAATAATATTCTGAACCAGTGAGGAGAAAATTAATCAAATGAAAAGTACTTTTGCTTGAGGAGAAATTAATCCAGGACTAGAATCATTTTATTGTCATGCATTTTAACATTGTTTATTTGTATATACATTGTGTTAGACGATGACCCGGATTAGTTTGTTTGGGTTTGTTTCACCATTAGAAAGAAAAATTAACTGAAAATATTTATCAATTTTTACTGCCAGTCTAAGACAGTTCATAACTGGTGGTTAAGAAATACCTCAGGAAGGAAGGAAAAACATTGGGACTTCTACTTCTGGTAGAAGTAAGCAGAGGCTACTTTTGAGTCATCTTTGAGGACCCTTCAAATTTTACACATTTCTTTTCATGTGGTGATAAGCAAGGAATAATCCTTTCCTTCTACCCATCAAGGAAAACTTGGTCCTATCAGAGACAATTGATCATGATAGTTTTCTGGATTAGGGGACCACTAATCTGTAATCACTTTCAGATGCAATTGATTCTGTTCATTGGTTTTTCAGTAGCAGGCCCATAACAGCAGGGTACTCAACAAACATTTTCTCTTGCTAATGCATGATACTATATAAAAGAATCCCTCCATTAATTGCAGAACTTGAAATACAGCAGCTGTTTTAATAATCATTCAGTTCAGTGAAATTATAAAGTAAGATAAGGAAAAAGAATGAGAACCAAGGGTGGAGATTACATGCAGGGGGCTACATTTTCACAACCCTTATATCTTGTAATTAGCTAGCTACAAACAATGGGCTTGATTTCATTAATTTCACCCATATTCCATCCTGCCGTTCCATTTTTCAAGATGCCACCCAGGGAGCAGTAATGTAACACAGCTATGTTTGAAATTTTGCATCTGATAGCTTTGTTCAGGGTTGGCTCTAGACATTTTGACGCCCCAGGCAAAGTCATGTTCTGATCCCCCCTGTAGTTTGGCTCATCTTCTCATTTTGTAGGACTTTCAAAAAGGCACCCTCTTGTTTCTTTCTTTTCTTTGAGTTTTTGAGCTTGATACTTATGATTTTCAGCCCTGGATAATTTTATTCTTTTCTCAGATATTTTCATTCAATTTACTATGGAATGGAATGGAATGGAATGGAATGGGGTGAGGTGGGGTGGGGTGGGGTGAGGTCAGGTGAGGTCAGGTGGAACGGAACAGAACAGAACAGAACAACAGAGTTGGAAGGGACCTGGGAGGTCTTCTAGTCCAACACCCTGCTTAGGCAGGAAACCCTATACTGTTTCAGACAAATGGTTGTCCAATCTCTTCTTAAAAACTTCCAGTGTTGGAGCATTCACAACTTCTGGAGGCAAGCTGTTCCACTGATTAATTGTTCTAACTGTCAGGAAATTTCTTTGTAGTTCTAGGTTGCTTCTCTCCTTGATTAGTTTCCATCCATTGCTTCTTGTCCTGCCTTCAGGTGCTTTGGAGAATAGCTTGACCTCCCTCTTCTTTGTGGAAACCTCTGAGATATTGGATGCAGTATTCCAAGTGTGGTCTTACTAAGGCATTATATTAACACTTCACGTGATCTTAGAGTAAATGATTTTAATTATATCAGCACCCATTGTTGTCATATGGCAACAATTTTATAAAATTATATTTAAATGTTGAGTGGGCACATTGGTGCACACAGTGTGCTATTACTGCTTCCCTGGGTAGAATTTTGATAGCTGATAATCACATGACTTGCTTATTCAGCAGGACCTTCCTATCAGACCTTTGCCTTACTTTGGTAATATTATCAGATTCTTGAGGTCCATAGCTGTAATAATAATTTTTTTGTGTGTGACTCTGGTTAGTGTACTGTTCATTTTGACCAACTTTTTATTCTTTGAAAAAGAATAAAATATTATATTATACCCATATTATATATTTCAGAAAACTTTTCAATTTTGTGACACCCTAAAATTTAACACCCTGGCCTAAGTCCAGAATGAGCTCTGGTTTAGTGCATAAAAGTATTATCAAGAATGCACCAGCCTTGCGCCTAGAACTTTGAGGATGAGATCAGTTATAGTAAGGAATATACTGTAAAGAAAACAGGAGAACTGAAACAAAACCAACAATTGTTGCCTCCCCTCAATTTAGGTCTCCATGCTCACAGTCTAGTAACCATTAGACCAAACTGGTAATCACAACTTAAACAGAATAACAAACCAACAGAATTTGAAGGAATCTTGGAGGTTCCCCTGCTCAAGCAGGAGAACCTATACCAGTGATGGCGAACCTTTTTTGATTCGCGTGCCAAAAGGGGGGGGGGAGCACAGGGGGGGTCACGCGCGCGTGTGCCCACACCCATAATTCCATGCGCCCTCCCCTTGCATGCGCACGTGACCCCCCCTGCTCCCGGCACGCGATGGCATGCCTGTTTTTCACTCTCACCAGGCTTCAGAGGGTGAAAACAGCTTCCCCCCCACCCCGGAGGCACACCAGAGGCAGAAAATGGCCCATTTGCTAACTTCCAGTTGGACCGGAAGTCCCATTTTTTTTGCTCTCCCCAGGCTTCAGAGCCTTTCTAGGAGCCTAGGGAGGGCAAAAACGGCCTTCCCCACCCCCCCGGAGGCGCTCCGGAGGCTGGAAACGTTCCATTTGCCGACTTCCGGTTGGACTGGAAGTCCCATTTTTTTGCTCTCCCCAGGCTTCAGAGCATTTCTAGGAGCCTGGGGCTGGCCACAGTTGGCCCGTTTCAAGTTGGGAAACGGGCCATTTCTGGCCTCCGGAGGACCTCCGGGGGGGGGAAGGCTGTTTTCGCCCTCCCCAGGCTTTTAGAAAGGCTCTGGAGCTTGGGGAGAGCAAAAAAAGGGCTTTCCCCACCCACTCCGGAGGCTGGAAACAGCCTGTTTCCCGACTCCCAGTGGGCCCAGAAGGCCCGAAAATCAGCTGGCCGGTGCGCACATGTGCGCCGGACCTGAGCTCGCGTGCCCACCGATATGGCTCCGCGTGCCACTTGTGGCACGCGTGCCATAGGTTCGCCATCACGGACCTATACCATTCTGGACAAGTGGCTGTCCAATCTCTTCTTAAAAACCTCTAGTGATAGAGCACCCGTAACTTCTGGAGGCAAGTCCTTCCCCTGTTTAATTGATCTCAGTGACAGGAAATCTCTCCTTAATTCTAGCTTGGATCTCTCTTTGATAAGCTTCTATCTGTTATTTCTTGTCCTGCCCTCAGATGTTTTGTAGAATAGGTTGACTCCCTCTTCTCTGTAACACCCCTTCAAATTCTAGAAGACTGCTATCATGTCACCCCCTAGTCCTTCTCTTTGTTAGACTAAACATGCCCAGTTCCAGCAATCATTCATTGTATACTTTAGCCTCCATTCTCCTAATCATCTTTGTTGATCTTCTCTGCACTCTTTCTAAAGTCTCAACATCTTTTTTTTTACATTGTAATGACAATATTTATAGTATTTACCCAAAATTTACCCTCCCGAATATAGGAGACTTCTCCCAATCTTCCAGAGGCAGAATAAGAAAAATAAATATTAGAAGCACACACAAAATTTCTATGTTATCAATCAGAGCTGAAATCAATTCTGGAGAATTCCCTACCTCACTATAAATGTGATTAATTGGATGTGTGTGCCCACATACTGGCCAGAAACCATATTCAGAAAATGACAGGAATAAAAGAAGCAATAATATTAATAGAGTTGGTAACTACTGATTAAATTAATTGCCTGTAAAAAAAGGCATCCAATTTATAAAATTAATAAATCCTTTATCTGCATACACACACATGTATCCTCTTTTCAGCAGAAATAGCAGACGAGGAAACAGATCAGAGATGAGGTATTTGAAGAAGGGAATCACTCAGCACAGCAAAGGAAATAAAAGTGGGGAAAACAAAACTGAATGGAGATGAACAAGAGGTCAAGGAATTATCGAGAGAAGATAGACGCTTTTTAGAGGGAGAGCATCTGCTATGACACAAAAAAAGAGAGCAAGAAGTTTCTTTGCTTTTGCCTCCCTGAGCACTGAGATCTCTAGAAAAATGGTTTGGAGTTCAGCGATGATGCAGGTTCCCTCCATGGACTTCAACTTTTCTACTCCTAAATGAGACAATTTTTTTTTCTCCTTCAGGCAGCTTCTGTTTCAGTAAAACCTGTTTCCTTACAAGAGCATCAACTTCTATTTTGTTTATGGCTTGATGTCATTCGGGCAGCCAACACAAGCAGCAATAGCAATAGCATTTAGCATTTAGACTTGTATACCACCCCATAGTGCTTTACAGCTTTCGCTGGGTGGTTTACAACGTCAGCATATTGCCCCCAACAAACTGGGTCCTCATTTTACTGACCTCAGAAGGATGGAAGGCTGAGTCAACCTTGAGCTTCTCAGGATTGGACTCCAGGCTGTGGGCAGAGTTAGCCTGCAACACTGCATTCTAACCCCTGAGCCACCAAGGCTCCCAGTGTTATGTACTCTTATTTTGCCTCTCCACTTGACAATTTATCAGCTGTATTCTGCATCATTTGCAGCTTTTAAACCACCCCATGTAGCATATAAAACTCAAAAGAGGTTTCTAAGAGCATGGATCCAAGCTATCTTGCTCCAATTCAAATAGGATTGTAGCTAATCTACAATAGTAGTAGTAGTAGTATTATGCTACTAGTAGTATAGTAGTATTCTATGCTATTGAGATCATCTGAATTCCTAACAAGAGACAGGAATTAGGGAGGAGAGAGAGAGAGAGAGAGAGAGAGAGAGAGAGAGAGAGAGAGAGAGAGAGAGTGTTTTTAATTTTTAATGATGCATACCGTATATATATGCATCATTAAAAACTGGCAAATTTCTAATTTCTTAACCTGGGAAACCCAGTACATCCATGTTATCTAAATTCATTTTTAGTCCGCAAGACTTCATCCCTAGCAACTATGAAGACCTGCTACTGGTAAAAAGAGAAATAGAGGTGAGTTTTATATACTGACACCACATTTCAAATGACCTCTTCAGTGATGTCATGCAAATACTGAACAGCACAGGAGAATGATTAGACCAGAGGTGGGTTTCAGCAGGTTCTGACCAGTTCTGGAGAACCGGCAGTGAAAATTTTGAGTAGTTCGGAGAACCGGTAAATACCACCTCTGACTGGCCCCGCCCCCATCTATTCTCTGCCTCCCGAGTCCCAGCTGATCGGGAGGAAATGGGGTTTTTGCAGTAACCTTCCCCTGCCACGCCCACCAAGCCACTCCCACCAAGTCATGCCACGCCCACCAAGCCAGGCCCACAGAACCGGTAGTAAAAATTTTTGAATCCCACCACTGGATTAGACCCTTGTGAGACCCATAACATGAGATACAAATCTCCTTTTTTTGCTACCTAGTGGATGAGAGAGCAGATAATAAAAACAGACATGATTTCACATTGTTATTAGCTTTCACCCAATTCCACTTTCAAACCAACTGAGAAAAGCACTCTATCAGTTTGCTCTTGAATTCCTGCACTGCTATTGTGATAGGAGCTTTGAGAACATTATAAACCAACACCTTTCAACATGGGATGCTGAAGATGTGGCAGGGAGAAATGATTTATTTTTTTTTGTGGGGTATCACGTGGATTCTATAAAATAACAGGAAAAAAATTAGTGGAAATAAGAAAGTCAATAGACAGAGCCCACTGCCATGTCTAGGAAACTAGTTTCTGTATTGTAGCTATTCCTTGCCTTAATATTTTCCAGAGATGATCTTTCCATGGTGGAGACCATATGGTACATGAAAAGAATAGCATAGAAATTATTCACATATGAGTCAATGTAAGACATATTGCTTACTTAATACCAAGACTGGGCTTGGAAAACAGTACTTCGATGGCTCTGATTATTCCTGGGTGCTGTAATTTCAAACACTGATAGCTTCTGTCACTCAGACTAAGGGGAGAAAAGTAGAGCTTTCAGAGCTCTGGACTTTGATTCAATGTCTGTGTGGATGACTTTGTAGTTTTGTCCTTTTTCTTCACCTAAATCTTCCAGGAAAGTGATAGGGTATCTCAATTTGAATATGGATAGGGTATTGGAAAGTATGAGGAAAATCAATCTGCAATATGTGTGATAGGACCACAAAATCAATTAACCTGGACAGTGGTGTAGAAGCGATTCTGCATGGGCTTGCACTTTCCCTGAAAATTCAGATGAGAAACCTGGAAGTAATCTTGGATATGATCATATGTGGAGAAGCCCATTTAATGGCATAAATCAGGAGTACTTTTTTAAAAAAAATTAGTGAAGATAATTGCAGCCAGACCAAGCCTCAATTATCCATGTGTTAGGTATTTCCAAATTGTATTAGCATAACACTTTACATGCTAATGCTTCTGAAACTGACTGAAAAATTGCAGCTAGGTGAAAATATGTTTGACCAGATATTGGTATAGAAAGACATCTGCGCACCTGCTTAACCAGCTGTCTCTATGCATATTCAAGACCTACATGGTTTATATGAATGCCTGTCTCCATCTATATTACCCTCCCTGATCACGGAGGCTTTGAAATCAGTTTTGAAATTGGCTTGGTTTGCTTCCTTGATTTGTAAGAGCATTTTTAGATGCTAATACTATAGTGGCTCCCGAGCCTTGAAACTACCTTTCCTTCACTATTTAGTGGCTGGGTTTATACTTGCCCGAAGCCATAATGGAGTTAGCTTTTTTGTAGCTCAGTGTAAGATATGGATCCAGACATTATGGTTATAAATTGTGGCTTGTGTCTAATGTGTGCATCCAATCAACTGAGATAGTTTCTCCTGGTCCATCTTAATCTTGGAAATTGCAGGCTGCTGTCCTCAAGTGGAGGTGTGACTTGATATCATGCTTCATAAAAAAAAAATCAGCTAAGAGTGGTAGGCAGCATTACCAGCAAAGTGTCAGTTGTTTGAAAAACTGAAGGATCGCCTCAGCTCCTGCTCCAAGAATCCTCACTGCAGCCTGCAAAGTAGATTCTGTGAAAGGTCTTAAGAGGCTATTGGAGGCCTACTTCAAAGAGTGGCTAGTACACATGTAGCAATCACCTGCAGGGTAGATCACCTGTAACCCTAAGTTCATCTATGAGAGTTTTCATGACATGTGTATTGTAACAGCTTTTGGAGATACCTCACATTAGCAATTTCTCTTGGTGAACGTCTGCTTAGGCTTCCTGTGGTGTTAAAGATTTTAAAAACATAAAAGTCTTTGTTTAATGCTTCCAAGACCCACAATTGATTGAAAGAACTGATAGTGTTGGATCTAAAGAAGGGACCATTCATAATTCCTAAAGTTTGCCAACAACTAGATCAAAAAGGTTCCTAACTTTAATATCACGCTGATCACAGTTTTTTGACAATCACAGATAAGTGCCATTCTAACAGGAGATGCTGAGCTTAACACAGTAATTAAAAGCTACAGGAAAGCTTCCAGTACCAGGAATCAAGACTCTTTTTCTTTGTGTATAGGATTAAAATCAAATGTTCATATTACATTTACTACATTAGCAGGATGCAACTTAAGGCAGTTCTTCCCACCTCTTTCATTTGCTTTTAATTTTTTTTCTTCCTAAAGGCCATTTAGAGGTTCATAAATTGTATTTTTTGCTGCATGTGGTAGTAACTGCAACAGCCACAAACCTTTCTCAGAAACTACACACCAGAAGTGCTTAAAAAAAAGCCCACTCCAGTATGCAACTGGAATTATGCTTTATCACAATGCAGCAACATTTGAGGGATATTCTGGGGGAAAATAGGATGACATTAGTGGCAGGCACCAATTGGGTCTTTAATGATATAATGGCTTCTGAATGAAGCCCTACCATGACGTAACCTACCTAATACTTGAAGGACTTATATATCAGGAAGTGGTGGGAGATGGTGGCTGATTGATGATGGCTTTCTCTGCCACATTGCCGTTGGTAACTTTGACTGATGTTTTTAATTGTACAATTTTTTTTAAAGTTTTTATGATGCATTTTTATTACCTCACGTTCTGTGCAATGGGTGGCTACATAAATGTGATAAATAAATTATCTCAGAAAGATCCTCACCAACATTTAACTCTTAATTTCAGAAACTTGAGTTTCAAGGTTAAAAACATTGCCTGCACTAGTTCTCCATATGCATATAGAGTCACAGTAAAAGCAGGAAACCAGATGTCTTTATCTGAGGCTGTTCTTCTGGTACAGGAATCATTTTCCCCCAAGTATAAGATGTTCTACAAAATAGCAACCCACTTCACTGCTTCAGATCTGTTTGAATGCAATAAGCATTTGTCTTTAATTGTGTGAAACATTTTTCCACTCCTAATGTTTGTAATATACTGTGATTTTTAAAGAATTATTAATATTTATCATTTATTGTTCTTTTATGTTTCTAGAGTAGACTGCACTTTGGTACCCAGTTTTTGGGGTTCCATAAACACAGTGGAATTATGATGGGGTTCATTTATGAAGAAAAATGCAAAGCATGATATATTACTTGCATGACAGCTCCTTTTAAAAAAATAATAATAGCAGTCCAGCCATCAACCTGGTTGGTTCCTCACTCCTCTCCAATTACATTACATTTAAAAAAATGTTTTTAATTCATTGTACATTTTTTTTAGTTCAGGAATGAAGAAGCTATGTCCCTACAGACATTGTAAGATTACAACTACTATGTGCCTTTTCCATTGGCCACTGCTAATTGGGGCTGATGGTAGTTCTAATTCAAATCATCTGGAGAATAGCTGATTGAAAGGCCCTAATCTATAGAAAAGCCATAGCCCTGTGGGTTTTTTTTTTAAAGCTATTCTCCGATGGTCCCCTCTAGCAAAATGTCCAGGATCATTTGTGAATACTGCATTCATGCATTCTTACTAAAGAATGGGGAAGTTAGCAGTGGTGAAATCCAATTTTTTTTTACTACTGGTTCTGTGGGCGTGGCTTGGTGGGCGTGGTGTGGCTTGGTGGGCGTGGCAGGGGAAGGATATTGCAAAATCTCCATTCCCACCCCACTCCTGGGGGAAGGATATTGCAAAATCTCCATTCCAACCCCACTCTGGGGCCAGCCAGGTATTTGCCAGTTCTCCGAACTACTCAAAATTTCCGCTACTGGTTCTCTGAACTACTCAAAATTTCCGCTACCGGTTCTCCGGACTACTCAAAATTTCCGCTACCGGTTCTCCATAACCTGTCAGAACCTGCTGGATTTCACCCCTGGAAGTTAGGAATGAAAGATGATGGGCTTTGCCATTTTACTAAGTTCCTCTTTTTTATCAAGTTAATGCATTTGAATGTGCGTCTTTTACAGGTGGCTTTTACATGCATCATTTTTGCTTTTCCTACATTTCACTAAAACAAGTAAATAGCCTGCCTCTAATGCTCGATCAAAAGGAAGAATGTTTACTGCATCACACCAATCCCAACCTCAGTGAACTCTAATGCAAAGTTTTTGCACATTACCATTCAGGGCTAATTAGAGAGAACAGTTTACTCAGAGCAAGTCTACCAAGTGTTTTTCCGGTAAAAGGCTTGGACCATGTATGACAGGATATGGATGACTGTATATCAGACCATATATCAAGAATCAGAGATGGTTTCTCATCTTCAGATCCCATGAATCATCCTTCCAAATGCATTGTAAAAATTAAGGCTAGAACAGCCCAGCAACTCAAGTGTCAGTAAAGTCTGCAGTAATACTGTACCTGTCTGCCATCTTTCTGGTTGCATGCCTCGACTGTGACCTGTGAGCCAGTAGAAAAGGAGGTGATTGAGAGGCACTTGTCCTGCTGTCTGATTAAAGGGTCACTGAAAATCCACTCCTTTGGGGGCAGAAAGCAAGAAGAGAATTTAGCATAATGTGATAGTACAGGGATCCCCAACATCCAGGCCGTGGCCCACTACCGGGTCGTGGCCTATTCAGAATTGGACCGCATGAGTGTCTGGCCGGAGTGCATGCGCAACTCAACTTGTAGCCAAGCGGGCACTTGTATGCCAGCCTGCCACTTGCACAAGTCAAGCTGCATGCATGCACGCTGGCCCGCCACTGATGCCCCCCCCCCCACAAGCCAAGCCTCAAAGGTTGGAGACTGCTGTGATAGTACAACATTTCCTCAATTATACCTGCTAAATCTAAAGCTTTCGTTTGGAATAGAAAATCGGACTCAAACATTTCTCCCTCCTACATACAATTACCTTTCAGCAGGTATCTGCCAGGGAAGGAGAAAAATGGCATAAATCAGGAAAATGGCGTCCTGTTTTCAGAAGAATCTGTAATTGCAGCAGCATTTTTGTATTGCTGCTGTTGTTATCAGTGCTTGCAAAAAGTAATTGCAGGTTTCCATTGTAACTGTAAGCCCTCAAGGCTCTTAGGAAATCAGCTTTCTGCTTTCAAGGTTTATCTAATGCATTGACTAGGTAAGTGCTGGGAGTGAGTTTGTGGGAATAACACATTTATTACTTGTTTGCTACTTCTGTTTGCAAAAAATCCAAATTGAATAAACAAATAAATAATGTTATTCACAGCTATTCTCTTAACATCTACCCAGTTTAACCCTGAGAATGCCTCGAGAGATGAATGGTCCAAGGTACCTTCTTATGGCCATTAGTGAACCCTCTACCAAACCACCTAGTTTTGATCTGCCTCACTTTGTCTAAATGACATTGGACAGAATTAGATATGATAGATATGGAATAAGTGCCTCTGCCCTGTATCAGTGGTGAAATTCAAAATTTTTCCCTACCGGTTCTGTGGGCGTGGCTTGGTGGGCGTGGCTTGGCGGGGGGTCATGCGACTGGGTGGGTGTGGCCAACTTTTTTTTTTACTTTTTAAAGCATTTTTAAACTACCGGTTCTCCTGAACTGGTAGTTTAAAAATGTTAAAAAAAGTTTGTAAAAAAGTTCCGACAATCAGCTGTAACAATCAGCTGTGCCTGCGATCATCAGAACCTTTTTAAAAAACTTTTTAAAGCATTTTTACTACTAATTCGCCGGAACCGGTAGTAAAAATGCTTTAAAAAAGTAAAAAAAAGGTTCTGATGATTGCGCGGCACAGCTGATTGGCACAGCTGATCGTCGGAATCTTTTTAAAAACTTTTTAAAAGCATTTTTTTACTACCGGTTCGGGTGAACCGGCCCGGACCGGTAGCAATTCACCCCTGCCCTGTATCAGTGGGGATAGAAAGATTCCCCTTGTTTGGAATGTGGTGCTGATATGCAAACTGCTAAACACATTGTGCAAGATTGCCCATGACATGCATTCTCTGGTTCCCTAGAAGATCTGCATGAAGTAATGCCAGAGGTGGTCACCTGGATAGCTTAATTGGACATCCAGTTATGAGGCCACTACTGTGCCCCCATAGGAGTTTTACTTAGAATTATGTGGACTGTGTATATAGGTTTACTTCTCTTCTATCATGTTCTCATCATACACTAAATAATAAATAATAATAATACAATTTGGATGCCACCCAATGCCAACAGATCATTAAACTTGGCTAAAAATGATGGGAGAAAATGTTGCTATTCTATCTGTGTTAAATAGAAGAACTGTGCTGGTTTAATAGAGCAAGCTCAATTAAGCCAGATATTGCTGATGTTCTTGGCAGCTGCCATCATTTTAAAAAGCACTGTCCCATGGACTGGAATTGTTTACACTGTGTTTACCAGTATACAGATTGCTGTGATGCAAACTCTGCACACACATAGAATAAGTACGTTTTAAATAAAATTACTGTGGTGAATAGAGCAGTGATTTTTTTAAAGATGGTCAATATCCATATAAACCACTCAGAGATGATATTTTTAAAGGTCAGTTTTTGAGTACAAAGCCTTTTAAAAAGGCAAGAAACTATTTGCATATGTGAAACAGTTCAAATATGGAATGAGAGTGAAATCATGATGTAATTTGGACAATACCAACTTGGGCACTTTTATTTATTTAGCTTTGAAGCTGCCCAACTCCACAGCAACACTGAGCAGTCTACAAATAAAGAAAACAAAGTATTTCAAGAAAAAAAGATCTTTCTTAAAATAATCTGGTATTATTTTAAGAATTCAAAATTCCTCACTTCACAGGGACCTTGGAGCATTCTAGTTAGTCCCCTCTAATTGGACAATAGTTTGGGACTATCTAGTCTCCTGAAAAAAGATAGTCTCCTATCTACTAACAGAATGGGGGGAAAGGAAATTATTACTACTTTTTTATGGTAGTATACCACAAAGTTTCCATTCTCTCTATAATTGTCTATAACTGCACTAAATCAGCCTCTGAAATGCTGCACCCTTTAACACTCTGGAAAGGTGGACTGGGGTCTATAAACACCATAATGTTTCTTCTTCTCCTCTTTCTACCAATAAGAATATTTTGGCAGGAAGTGAGCTGGATCCATTTCATTTACCGGTCCAAAGATTTCAGTTTTCTTCATTGCCTACTTTTGGCAAAGGCTATACTACAATAGACTCTGCTCTTTAATTTCTGGAGCAGAAAATAATCTTTAAAAAAAAAAAATCTTATACAATAGGAGAACATCTCAGCCAGTTTTTAATCTATTTCATCAGCTGTTGTCTATAGTGTCACAATATGCAATGGATCATTAGGGATGCATTTCAACACCCTTAACAAACCAAACAAGAGTAAAAGCCAACTTCATTGATTTATCCTCTCACCTAAAAACTATCCTTTCCCATAGACAATTGACATATGCTCTCTTTGTTTAAATAATTCCCTGGACATAGATACAGTTCAATGAACTTCAGCCATTTCAAACAACCACAAAATAGCTCAACAAGTCAAATGAAAGAGCACGCTGGAATGCCGTCTGCTCACTCATTCCCAACCATTCCCATTAACAGATGTGAGGGAGCTTTTGCTGGCATCTAGTATTGTATTGTAAACTTTTGCTTACTCAAGTTGCTAGCATCTAAAATTATTCTCAGGAAAAATCCTAACTTTAGACAATGGTATTAATTTATACCATTTTGTTCCATCATCCCTTAGACTATATAACTGTTTTATTGCTATCCATAAGAAATTGCAGAGACAGGAGCTAATATTTCAAGCTATTTCTGGATATTTTCAACTGATTTTTACTTAAATACAGTACAGTGATAAATAATCTATTCGAGAAAAAAATGAACTCAGATTTAGCTTAGTATATTCTGAGTTACCCCCAGTCCGATGCTCTCTCTGACTTTTTACACTTTAAAGAATTCTTTTAATTTCTTTTATAGGAAACTGGCATGCTACCAGCATAATTTTCATATCTAGGAATGCTTCTGGGCCCAAATGAGCTTCAAAAGATATTTTACAAAATAAATATAATGAGTAGCAGCATTTGGGTGTTTAAATTGGAAGTAGGCTCACTGGCATGGAAAAAGGACAAAGATAAACAGAGGTAATGGAGAAAGTATCTAGAATAACAGATTGGGAAAATTTATTAAACATTGATTTCTAATGGTTTTATCTTTCATGGCAATAATTTTTGGAATAGGTAAGTCATTTGTAAAAGTTCTATGATAAATTCTTAACGCTGCAGCCCCAAACGTTAGGGAATCCCTGAAGAATTTCACATCATTTCAAGATAAAATTCATCTTGTGCAACAGATCTTTGATTGTTACACCAGTATTACCTGTGGTGATGTATTAAACAGAACTTGCAAAAGTATAAATATGGAAAAGCTGTTTGATCTGGTAATTTAAAATTGACATTTTTTTCCTTTAAATTTTCCTTCAGGAAGCACTGCCCTTGTAAGCATTTCAGGGAATCTATCTGTATAAACATGATAAAGATAAATGCATACTACGGTCTTCACTGTTCATGTGTGCAAAGAACTACATAAATATTCTTAGAATATGCACTCATTTCATATTCTCTTTCTTCATAGACTGAGTTTTATAGGAAAAAGGTTGCATCTGAAACAACTTTAAGAAAAAAGATCTTGACTTTCAATAATATCATCATTATCATACTCTAAAAGAAAAGTTTTCCACCCCATCTAAGAGTCACTTAGGTGAGATGGGTGGCTGTACAAGCTGAATACTTTTTTAAAAAATCCTATTCTACAGTCATAGTTGTCTATAGCTTTCTTTCTTTCTTTCTTGTCTTGCACATCTGATGGATGCAGCAAGAACCTATTGTGTTATCTTCAGAGGTGGTATTCAGCCGGTTCAGACCGGTTTGGGCGAACCAGTAGTAGCGACCTGCGGGTGAGCCGGCCCACCCGCCCCGGCGCTATGCCGTCCTATTTAGGAACGTTTTGAAGCCGCGTGCATGCGTGCAAGCCGCGCGTGTGAGCAAAGCACATGCGCAGAAGGCTGCGCACATTTGCGGAAGGTGCGCGTGTGACCAAAGCGAGCATGCGCGTGCATTCACATTTGCGAACCGGTAGGGAAAGTAAGTGAATACCAGCCCTGGTTATCTTGTACTTAAATTTGTCTTGAGGGTCTTCTAAATAAATATTTGTATCTGGGTCACCTCTAATTTGCTTTTCCATCCTTCTGCACAGCTTTCTTAATGCCACAGAATTGACCTTTGGTTGCCCTGTGCAGATGATATTCCTATCTTGCTGGAACACTTGGAACCAGGGAATAATTTAATTTAATAAATAATAATAAATAATAATAACCAGATTCCGTGAGAGGCACACTGAATGGCTGTCTTTTTCCTTAAGCTTTGTAGTGAATGGCTGCAGGCAATTCTAATTTTGTAAGCCATCCAGAGTCAGTCGGTTGAAATGGGTGGCTATAGAAATTGAATAAATTAATAAATAAATTTAAAGGATTGAATAAAAATCAGCCAGTTTCATCTAAAAGTTAAAACATTGGGCCAGGCATGAAGAAACCCTTGCATGGAAACCAGCTAGTTGACTTTGGATCAATCATTCTCTCTCACTTCTAAGAAGGAGGCAATGGCAAATCATTCTGAAAATCTTGCCCAAAAAACCTGCATGGAGTTTTTTGTCCATGAAGTTGACAGGAGTCAAGTCTGACTCAAAGGACCTCCATCTCACTCTCCCAAATCAGCAGATAGTTGATGAGAAGACAAGTAATGTTTATTCGGGGATTCGAAAGAAGTTTACAATTCTATAACGTTTACTGTTCATATATTATTTTACCACAAGAATTCCATTTCATAACACTTTTGGGAGGAATTATTTATTTCTTCCAGGAGCTCAAGACAGCATGGATAGAATTCCTCCTCTACCTTGTTCTCATATCAACTCTTTTGGGGTGGACCGGACTGAGAGATAGTAATGGTGCTAAGTAAGCAAGTAAACCTCCATGGCTGTTGGTGGTCCTGAATGAGGGTTTCTGCAGTCCTGATTTGGCTGGCTGTAGCTGCGCTGTTCTTTACACTTTGCTTGAATAGAGCACTGAGGCATGGTTGAGCGATTATCCTCAAATGACTAACTCCCTCTGCCAGAACTACAGATTCGCTGATGTATGCTTCAAATATACATATGTTTTCTCCAGGACATTTTACAGAGCAGAAAAGAAGACTAATGGGATGAACTTTCGATGACCTTACCTGAGTAGCAACAGGATTGTTCACTGACCCTTTACAACTTCCAATCCCAGCTAGAGAATTTCCTGCTGTATCCTGGCCCTGAGATTCCAAACAGTTTGCTCCTTGCTTGATGATCCCTGGAATCAGCTCCTTTTCTGGGACTCTGAGTGATTAGAAAGATCATCAAAGACAAAAGGAGAAATTATAAACAGCTTGTTTATATAGAGAGTATATATACTCTATACCAGGGGTGGGTTCCAAAAATTTCTGCTACCACTCTGTGGGCGTGGCTCAGGGGTGGGTTCCACTTACCTTCGCCACCGGTGTGCATCATGACGCGCGCGCGCGTTTCCCCGGTGCAATTCTGCTTCCGCGCATGCTCAGTCACTATAATCGGCCCGAAACACAGCTGAGGAGCTGATCAGCTGTGCTTCGGGCGAAGAATAAAGGTCAGCATACACCTGCGGGCAGGCGGGAGGGCCATTTCCGAAGCAGCAGCAGAGCACAAACGGCAAAAAACTTCAAAAATTCGGCAAAAATCCTCGGAAAAAAATGGCGGCGCCCACGGACCGGCACCGACCAAAGCGGGTCAATGACATCATTGTGACATCACCAGCAGCTCGCTACCGGTTCGGGCGACCCGGTACGAACCGGGAGGAACCCACCCCTGCTCTATACCCCATCAAATCAATAAATCAGCCTTTCCAGACAAGTAGGTTGGGCAATTAGGCCAAACTTCTCCAAAAAGAGGAAACTTGTCACTAAAAATACCAGTGAAGAATAATGACCTGCATATGTATTTGTAATGCATATACTAATTTATAGGTAGAGGTGTTAAATAAAAACTAATGACTGTAATATAACTATTATATAAATGTTATTTATAAAAATAAAACCCATTACTGAAATTTAAATATGATCTCTTCCTCTCTCTCTGATTCTTTATCCTAGAATGGAAATTCAATATATTGCATAAGGAAGATGGTGTCCCAGCAACTAGAGTGCCTTCTTAGTTTGCTGCCCACCTGCTGAATATTCATGAGAAATTTTCTCATCAGTTAGACTTTTTTTATCTTAAAGTGGACATGGATCGAACAAATCTTCAAATAAAGGGCCATGAATAGGAACTATGGTAATCCTAATTATGTCACGTTCCCCTTTAAATGTATTCAGTGAAAGATTGCTAGAAATGTTTTATATCACATTTTTTTTGACATTGCACAAATTTACCACAAACAAAATTTCACAGACTTTTTCACCTCCCTATATATGCCAGAGGGTTTGACAAACTAATTAATTCTAATAACAAGGAATATTCTATAAAACATTGTTAGAACTATTTTTCAAGAAATAGCTGTTCTTCTTCCATGTGTGTGTGTGTGTGTGTGTGTGTATGTGTGTGTGTGTATTTATGGGGTGTTCAGGGAGGGGTAGCAATTCTGATTGAGGGGCCTGCCAAATTCTTTTTTAGGGCTGCTTGGTTATCTTCAGTCCTCACCTGGCACTCAGCTCTCACCTGTGGCTGCATGTAGCTATATCATATGTAGCAACCACAGATAAACTGCACAACAGTCTGTTTTCTTCGAACCCAAAGGATTACACAGAGAGAGAGAGGGAGAGGGAGAGGGAGAGGGAGAGGGAGAGGGAGAGGAAGAGGGAGAGGGAGTGGGAGAGGGAGGGAGAAGGAGAGGGAGAGGGAGAGGGAAGGAGAGGGAGAGAGGGAGGGAGAGGGAGAGGGAGCTGATGGATGGATGGATGGGTGGATGGAGGGATGGATGGAGGGAGGGGAGATAGATTAGATAGATAGATG
>QLTV01001682.1:55758-88909 GCA_003457575.1 Thermophis baileyi
GGGAATATACATTCATCTCATATTTTCTTTTTTCTTGTATATATACAACATATCATTATTATTTTCTACTCTTTCATTCTTGCTAAAGTAGGTTATGTATATTTCAAATCTGTCTTTAAATTTGTCTTTATTTAACAAAAAAATATATAACTGTTTTTGAAGATCTTATACTTCTTTTGCTGCCTGCAACCTGAGGTCAGCCTCACTGCGCTGTCTACCAATTAGTTTTCCCCACATAAATTCTTTTTTCCAAAGAAACCAAACATAGAAAAGACATAAGTCAGACAGAGTATAATAGGAATAAATATTTTAAAAATAAATTCCCACTGGAACAGCCACATTAAGGAAATAGTTGATGCTTTTCTTATACCACAGTGGCAAAATACATATCATGCAGTTTTGTTGAGAGGTAAAGAATGACTCACTTGAGTTCCGGATAGACATTCTCCAAATACCATTGAAAGGATTTACAGTTCAGCTTCCTGCGTTGTTCCACTCGGTCTGCAATACTAGAAGCAAAAGTACCCTATATCTATCTTTATTATAAGCATGAATAAAAGAGAATTGCATGGCACAGCAGCACACGAGTACATTTGCAGAATAATTAAAAGTACAGACAGCACTTCTGAGGTGCAACCACATTGGAATCAATGTTGTGGAAGCTATTCAAAGACACATTTGCATGGTGCTTGTGCTTATAGAGTTGCCCATGGAACTCATTTGAGTTGCTCATTTGTTAATCTTAGAGCAGATGTGGGCAATCTTTTCCATCTGCCCACTGTTTTCTGGGGGGTTTTTTCTTTCCCCAACAAAAAAATTCCTTATTTTTCTTTCTCCATTAATATTTTTATGGTCTAGAACAGGAGTGTCAAACTCACGGCCTGCGGGGCGGATGCGTCACACGCTGGCCACACCCACCCCCAGTTTAGCGAAGGGGGAAAAAGTCACGATACATCACGTGACGACAATCAATTTGTACCATAATTCACAAAGAACAAAAGACTCAAACATTCAACGATTCCATTTTCCTCAGAGCAATTTAACTGAGGTGGTTTACATCCTTACCTTCCAAATGACTTTCCAATGGCAGAAGGTCTGGCTTCATAATAATACTGTTTGTATTCATCCATCCATACCTCTGCTGTACGTTTGGTATTTCTGCAGGTAGGACAAGATAAGCCCTATTAAATGTCACTGTTGGACAGGCCATCTTGCCATGACATGAAGTCGCAGCACATTTTCAAGAATTTGCTATCCTGCTTAACTGTCATTATGTCATTAAACTTTGATGCAGGAGTAGAAATATCTCAAAAAGTAGAAACCAAATGAAAAGAAGCTGTCTTTCCTCAATGCATGAACAAAATAGACTCAGTGTGTAACATTTAAAAAGAACATATCTGAAGCACTCTAAAAACGTATGATGACTGAGGTACAAAGGTAATGGGGTCAGGTATTCTAGCCCCATATTTATATCTTCATTTACCACTCAACTAGTCCCTTATTCTTCCTGACCTTCACAAGGAAGTCTGAAGTACAGCTGTACTCTCATTTGCTTGAAGATGAGAACAGCTCCCTGATCAGTGATGTGGAGTACAACTCTTCTGAAACTTGAAGAAATCACGGAAAATAAGGAATGGAATATAAGGGTGTGAGTATCAGTGGTGGGTGGCTGCCGGTTCAAACCGGTTCTCCCGTACCGGTGGCGGAAATCTGCATCCGCTCGCCGAACCGGCAGCGATGGCCGGCTGTCCATGCCCCCAAACTGGTTCTCCAGTCGCCGTGGCTGGCAAAACAACCCTCTGCACATGCGCAGAGGCTTCTGCGCATGCGCAGAGGGTCATTTCTGTGATGTGACGTAGGCGCACCTGTGAGCGAAGTGAGCACACACGGGCAAAACGCGCACTTCCGTCGCGATGCGAACCGGTAGGGAAGGTAAGTAGAACCCACCCCTGGTGAGTATGTAAGGAAGAGATATGTTCCATTTTCTATGAACTTTAGTATTTAAACTTGCCAACAGAAGACAACTTAGATTCCCAGAGCAAGTGTTCTGAATATACAGTATTCTATTTTTTAAAATTCATTTTAATTTAGAGTAGAATAATTTCTGACAGACTCTTGTATACTCAAAGTCTTTTTTGGGGGACTGAGGAATACTCCTAACCAAGTTTTGATGGGCTGCAGAAAAAGTTAAAAGAAATAAAGCATCCTGTTGCACAAGCATACTTCTACTCGCATAATGTTAGAGACTGTGGTTAAAGATTACTTACCAGTAACTCCAATAGCCAAACACTTTTCAGCAGTATTCTTAACATGGAGAAAAGCAAACATATTGTCGGCATGGCAACTAAGGCATCCTTTATTTATTACTATCATAATAACCACAGCTCTATTGCACATAAGAAAGATCTAGGTGTTTCAGTTATAGCCTCTTAACCTTCTTGCCTACTTTGGGTTGTAAGCAGTGCCAATTATGTAGCAGGTGTGATAAACTTTGAGGCATTTTACACCAAGGAGGGCTCTGAAAGGTTGTTTGTCAGCGGACCTAATTGACTGCAACATGAGGACAGGGCAATGGTTGTGTTGACTTATCATCTTTTGGACTTTACTAATAGAAAATAGGAAAGTGCAACGTGTGTATATATGTGTGGGTGTGTACGATTACCTAATGCACTTAATAATGACTGCTGCCATAAATATCAGTAGTCATTATTTTTCAGATAATTCACAGTATCAGCAGTAAATGAGGTCTGTAATGATATTATTTATGTAGTATTCTAGACCATAGCTCTTATATCTATGCACAGATATGAACATCTGTACTCCCTCATTATAAATCTTAATTTTGGATATGGTATTTTTACATTAAATGAAGCTCAGTGTCAAATCCATATCATCAATTTTGAACTGCTATTTAATTACAGAATTCGGTATTAGATCCGTATTTCTTCCAAGTACACAATGGTTAAGCAAGCCTCCAAATCCCAAAGTACAGTCTCCACAAAAATAATTGGGTTACAGTTTTTTAAAAAAATATTTTGTAACCATCAGGGAAGCTCTCTTTGCAAACTTGTATTATTAAAACAGAAAGGACAATATTAATTTGGTTAGGATTAGTCAGCTAACTCAAACATTTTTTGAGTTTATATTCATATCCCAGAGTAAGGTCTAATTAGTGAAATTCTACTAATAAAATAAATATTAATCAAATGAAAAATTAGTAAAAAAAAAAGAGAGAGAGCGAGAGAGAGCAAGAGAGAACCAATATGTTGCTGTGTTTAAGATTCTGGCCTAGAAACCAGGAGACTATGAGTTGTAATGTTACTCATGAAAGCCGGCTGGATGACTCTGGACCAGTCTCTATCTCTCTCAGCCCAACCCACCTTTGTGGGAAAAATAGGAGGAGAAAGGAGTATTATGAATATTTGCCACCTTGTATTACTTATAAAGTAATAAAAACAGGATTTTAAAAAATCTAACAAATAAGTAAATAAAATACACAAAGGGATCTCTGACCAAACACCATACTTCAGTGAGAACTAAAGAAAGCCCCTCCACCCTCCTGTTCTCTGAACTGGAATCAAGAATTAAGCCATTCCTACTTGATATAGGTTAATGCATTGCCCTCAGGGAAGTCATATGGATGGCGTTTTCTGAAAACGTGACCCACTCGGCTGCAGGGGACAATCTCCAAGCTACCTCCACACATCCAGACACGGAAAGAAAGCTCTAGAAAACATCCAAGGAAAGAGAATATATGAGGTGAAACAAAGAATAACCATCTACTTAATGTGCAGGTGGACATGAAACTGCTAGTGGTAGAGGCACAACTGGATTATGAAAACAAAAGAAATTTACTGAAAATAAAGTTTTGTATGAGGGGAGGGAAAATCCTGCTCCTCCTCAGTTGTAACCTTTCTCCTGTTTCTACATACCAGATCAGTATAATTTGGGGTGGAGTGGTGGAGGCTTTTAAAAGGGAATCTTGAGGAAAGCTCCCAGAGAATATATGTTGTTATTTGATTTGATTTTTAAAAGGCTGTCTATCAGAGGAAGATTATCTTAACGTAAAGAAGAAAATCCATAAAAATTTAGAGTGGAGAGGAGGAGGAGGCTCCATGTGCAAGTACAAAATAAGAGACAGAAAATGTGAGGTCTTAATGGCACTTACAAAATTAAGTCAAGACAGAGTATTACAAAGACCTATGCAGTCCCAAGCAAACCATTTCAGTTGTATGTATCACTGAGACTGAAAACCTGAATAAAAATTGACAGAATTCTAGAGAAACATGTAATCGACTCTAATCAGTGCTTCGGGGTGAGTTTGCAGTAATCAAATTTCATGCTCTTTAAAGTCTTTATAGATTCCTAGTATCTGGGCAGTATTATAGGAATGGCAAAGTCTGGCCATCATAATGAGCTCCTAAATCTGTGGAAGAATACATCTCTTTTCATAACATCCAAAGTCCCTGTGCTTTTCATCTGTTACAGGCTGAAGCTGAAATCTTTTGGCATGCTCTTACTGTAGGATCCTAAGCTCTCCTAAGAATTCATCATTTGGCAATCTAGATTCTGAGACACAGCCTCATCCTGTTTATTCAAACTGAAGCATCCCTATCCCCTGCCCTTTTTACTGCCCCAGAATGAAGCTCAATTTTTTTATTAAAAGGATCAGAGGACTACCAAGGCTTTGATGGTAAAAACTCATTTGAATCTCAGAAAAACTGTGACCTTGCAAAGGTCCTTTGTTTAATAAACATGCAAGCTCACCGTTGTTTACTGATTTCGGGGTACAAAGAAAACAGCAGAAAAGCTGCAGCAAAACAAATCAGAAACTGAAAGCGACAGAAGAGGGGGAGTCCAATAACTGGAAAGAACAGGTTCCCCAGCTCTCTATCAAATTCAGCCTTTTATTGCACATTCTTGTGTCTTGGAGATCTCATCTTCAGATATATAGTTGGTGATAATAATATCTACCACTTCTTTGTAGAAGCTGTATAATATAGAAATCCAGAGGCAGTTGCTGAGGAATGTGGCTAGTTTTTATCAAGAAAGTAAGTGCTTTCATTTCAACAAAGCTTATTTCATAATCTGGTTTTAATGAATTTATCTTGGAACTATTAATCTGTTCGTGCTGTTCTATCTTCTTTTATTTGAATGGTTTTAACTAGATTTTATTATATCTAAGCTAGACTTGTACCCAGGTCCATATTTCCCCAGTTCAAAATGTTAGGGTTAGGGTTGTAAAGTCCCTAGATACCTTTCAGCAATGGTGCATTTCTTTCTTCCATGTTTTTAGTTTTATCTAACACTACTAGGACAAAATACAAACTTAGTAAGTGAAATATTTAACATAACTCTTAATTTACATTTTCAAAAGTATTTTCTTGTGGACCCTATCAGTAAATAAACCCACAGGAGATATCTAGGATAACAAATAATGCAGATATTGCCAGAGTGTCATTTAAGAATGTGTAGGAAATGTTGATTTACCCAAAGATTTGCTGAGTAGGCAGGACTGCCTGGTGACAAGAAAGAGATTCTATCTCTATGCAAATAGATCCTGAATAAAATCTGAGTTTTCAGTGCTTCCGGTCAGGAGAAAATCTTATATTATGTGTCCAGGATTTCAGAATTGATTTGTGAAAAATTGACAAGAGAAGGCTACATAAAGTCAAATCAAAGTAGTAACTTACCAAAGTTCTCTCCTCCCCAGATATCCATCTGTGTGTCATATTTTCCAAGATGGTTAAACCAAGACTTATTGATCACAAAGATTCCTCCTGCTATGACAGGTGTTCTAGCAAAAATGACAATGAGGAAGTGCAAAAGGTTACAAATAAAAAATGCTAGAGTGAAAAACAGAACTCTTTTACATTTGTAAGCAACGTATTCTGTATAAAATACTTTAGAAAAATAAATAAAATAATTGGAAAACAATAACTTTCCTATGATTATGTATCATGAAAAAGCTGTAGGTCTGTAATATTTTCATGATCGTTTTACAAAAATGTCTATTCTGTATTTAAATAACCTGCAAGGAGTTGTCAAAAACTGCAAGATGGCAGGCATAGTGTTGTGATCCTAACACTACTCATTGTGTATGTGCATGCAATGTGAATGAATGTACAAAAAGTGCAGGGCTTGGATCACAATACTACAAATTTTCATTTTGCAAATCCCCCCAACTTCTGGTTTTAAATATATATAGAAAACTTAGTTTTTCTTTAATGAGATTTTGGGGGAAAGTTTGGAATTTTTAAAATCATTTTAATTATGCAAAGAAGACCTTTAGTATTCAGTGTGGCTGTGGCTCATTTATAGGCCCCTGTAGCTAATGGAAACAGAGCAGTCTCCATCAAAGCGGATGGAAATTGAGAAAATCATGCAGTCTTACAACTTGTAATTAAGTAATTAAAGTTTAAAGTTTATTTATATTTCTATGCCGCCCAACTCCCGGCAAGTGAAAATGAACTGAAGGATGGGTCCCAATTTTCCACATGTGTATTGGGGACATAAAGAAATACTGCTTCCTTTGCTTGCTAGCGAATTCTATAAGAAGGAGGAGACCTCTTCTAAGGGGAGAACAGATCACTTCCACTCATCTCCACTATCCAGAACATTAGGTCAGACTGGTCCATGTTTGCAAAGTTGACCAGCAAAAAACAGAATTGGCTAAAAGATCCTTTATATTTGGACTGCAGAAACTGAGAGCGCTATACTTGTCTGCTACTTGTCAAATTAGAAATTCTAATCCTGCCATATATAAATCTATTTGAAACACAGTTTACATAAATGTAGAGCTAGGTGTTATTGCTATTTGAATATACTTACAACATATTCTTACTGTTCAAAGAAACCCTAAACTTAGCTAGACTTCATGGTCCTTATCTACAATTTCCACTATGTTTTAAATAGAACACGGTGCACAAGCCAGTGAATGTGCAAGTCAACACAAAAGCCCTGTGTTGATGAATTTGTCTAAATCTTGAGGAAAAACTCCTGTGCTGGAAGTAGAAGGTAGATTCTATTCCAATTTGTAGCTTATATACAGCCTGGGAAAAGATCAATTAAATGCACATATTTTTTCAAACAGGCACAGTAAAATTTCCCGTATTAAACAAGTACAATCTATAAAAGCCATACACGATTATACAATAACCAATATCTTGCTGTTATTATAGCAGTGCAGTGGGGCCACCAGACAGAATCTCAAGTAGTTGTCAAGAATGTTAACATCCTTCAGGAGCAAAAGAGACTTATTGCATCTCATAAGTGATGTAAACATAACTTCTGAATGTTCCTCATGGTAACATCAACCAGTGAGACCACTTCTTATATTAGATAAAAGATGAAAGATTACATCTAAACTGGGATTCCAAGAGGAGCTTGCATGAAAGAATTTACCTAATAGATTGGGTAGGGTCTGTCCGGGACAACTTTTGCTCAATGGGAATCTGTTCCCATTTAAAATGAAGACTCCAGTCAAATCCTAAAATGTAGAACATAAAAACACATAGAACCTTGTATCCAGACTTAAAGGTTAACTAGCATAACATGACAATTAGGCATTTTTATTTCTATACATATGATTCCAGAGCAGAAAAGGCCTTCTATAGGAGAGTCCTATACAGATGATCAGCCTGGCTTTAAAGAATCACAGTAGGTATCACTGGTATTTATCTGTGCTCGGTAACATTCCAAATTTCCTATACTGGTTCCCAGAAAGAAAGGCAATCATTAGTGCTTTAGCTTTCTACTCAGGTTGCCCTATGCCTCATTGGCTGCCAAAGTTATGAGACATTAATCAGTACTCTCAATGGGATGACATGTATTTCCGGGAACAAAGTGTCTCTGTTTATTGTAATTGGCTTTTCCCCATGTGCACCACATAAAAATGCCATCTGACTTACAAGTGTTGCAAATTGAGTATATCCGGTAGGAAGGCTGTGGCTAGCGAAAAATGCATGCAGGTGAGAGTGACAGAACTGAAAGGCAGAGGTGCCTTTGCAAATATAAAATAAAGAACAGTGAGGGAGGTTTCAAAAATTAAAAAAGGTGCTTGAGGCACAGCAATTCTTTTAGGAAAAAGACTGAGTGCTTGGATTTCCTGCAGTCCAGCACAGTGGAGCCAACCGTTGCATCTGAGGCTAATCTGCACAAGTGCTTTATCCTGACAGTGAAAAATCTGGCTCACATGATGCATAGAAGGCAGTATTCTGGCATAGTTTTCCTCAATATTTTGTTTTCTTCCTTGACTACTTTATGGTTGTTTGGTGGTCAGCTGAAGGTTTTATGTGCTACTGAGAAAATGTGCTTAGTCTTATGGTATTATCACTTGTTGGTGGCTGTTTCTCTGCAGCTCTTTTTCTTGGAGTTCTAAGTAGACATAACAGAGCAATTGCCTGGGTTTTCATATTCCCATGCTAGACCAAAGGTGAGCCTAATTTAGCCCTATGTAAAACTGTATCTCTTGTGGGCAAAATCTAATTCCCGGAGTGAAAGCTGCTTTCACCCTTTTTGAACCCTTTTTAGTATTCTTATAACACATTAACTACTTACCCCCATTGACTTATGTATATAGCTGAAATATAGCTGAAATTAGGCTGTATTCATGGACATTGTCCATCCAACAGCAAGGAGCTTGCTTGCCCAACAATTTGCTTATCCTTTGAGAAAGATCAAGTATCAATCTCTTTGACAAAAAGACAGTATTCATAACAGGAGGAGGAGGAGGAGGAGGAGGAGGAGGAGGAGGAGGAGGAGGAGGAAAACAGTAAGGAATACGGGCACACATACAGTCTTACCGATCAAGACTATTAAAAGTATTGAAAGAAATCAGAATGGTTGTGCAATATATTGAGGAATAATATCTTATCTGGAAATCCAGCAGGAACATCTACAGAGGTGTCAAACTGGCAGCCTGTGGGCCAGATGCATCACGTGCAGGCCACGCCCACCCCAGCTCCGCGAATGGGAAAAACATTGCAAAACATCATGTGACAGCAACGTGACACCGCGAGTTTGACACCTGTGATCATGTAAAGAGAATGAGCAGACCCATCCAATTCTGTTGCTTTAGGTGGCTTTCAGAGGTGCCCCAAAAGAGCAGCAAGATCTTGGAGCTGAGGTGGCGCAGTGGTCAGAGTGCAGCACTGCAGGCTACTTCAGCTGACTGCTAGCTGCAGTTCGGCGGTTCAAATCTCACCGGCTCAAGGTTGACTCAGCCTTCCATCCTTCTGAGGTGGGTAAAATGAGGACCCAGATTGTTGGGGGCAATATGCTAACTCTGTAAACCGCTTAGAGAGGGCTGTAAAGCACTATGAAGCGGTATATAAGTCTAAGTGCTATTGCTATTGCTATTGGAAGTCATTTATGGTTAGAAATGTGTTGCTGTCCTTTTGTGCAGCTAGGATTTTTGAGGGAGGAACCAGTAATTATTAATACTCTGCTCTAAATGTTATCAATAAATACATTTAATTTTTAGCATATTTGACTCTGGTTTATTTATTATTGGCCAAATGACACCACATTTTAATGATTAATAATGTTTAATTTGTAATGAATTTTAAATGTTACAATATTAATATTATTGGAATAAAATGCTTGATTTATCATATTTTCTTACGAAAGAAATTAGCATGCAACTTCTTTTTGAAGTAATGGCCTTTGTCATGTGTTCCTATTGAAATGTTCTTTTTCTTATATTACTGTTCTTATGATATGGAAAAGAAGTGAATAGAAGAGCAACAGCAACAGCAGCAGGAAAGACAGATGCAGCAGTGACTGGATCAGGAAGCTGTGAAAATTGTGATCCCTGTAAGGCTACATTCTCTACAGCCTGTTGAAAGTTACAGCTGTTATGACTCCTACAAACATACAAGCTAGGTCAATTTTAACAGCTGGGGAAAGCATAAGTTTAATGCCATTTAATATTAGTGGTGCTTCCAATGAGGCTTTTATTCAGAGGTGGGTTCCTACCGGTTCGGACCGGTTCTATAGAATAGGTAGCAACTTGGTGGCCTGGGTCGCTGGAACCGGCAGCAACCCAGGCCTGCCATGCCCCCAAGCTGGTTCTCTTGGCGGCGCCTATGGCGCCAGCTTGTTTTTGCTTCTGCGCATGCGCAGCTTTTTTTTTTGTACCGCCTGCGCAGCACGCAATGCCCGCGCACCCGCGCAGCACGTCCCTGAGTGAACCGGCAGTAGGAAAATCTGGAACCCACCCCTGCTTTTATTGTATCATCACCCTGTCTTGTTCAGAGAATTGTATATGGACCAGATTATGCTAGATTTGTACCCAGGTCCATATTTCCCCAGTTCAAAATATTAGGGTTAGGGTTGTAAAGTCCCTAGATATCTTTCAGTAATGGTGCATTTCTTTCTTCCATGTTTTTAGTTTTATCTAACACTACTGGGACAAAATACAAACTTAGTAAGTGAAATATTTAACGTAACTCTTAATTTACATTTTCAAAAGTATTTTCTTGTGGACCCTATATACCTCTCATACATTCATCCAACTGATTGTCTGTCTCTTCTTGTCCCACAGAAAATCAGTTTACAAGCATACAGGACAGTGGTGGGTTGCTGCCGGTTCGGACTGGTTCGCCCGTACCGGTGGTGGAAATTTGCACCTGCTCGCCGAACCGGCAGCGATGGCCAGCTGTCCACGCCCCCGAACTGGTTCTCCGGTCGCTGCGGCTGGCAAAGAACCCTCTGCGCAAAACGCACACTTCCGTCACGATGCAAACCGGTAGGGAAGGTAAGTGGAACCCATCCCTGATACAGGAGAATATTTGCACAACATTTTTGGACTACTTAGCTAGAAGTGCCTCAGGAGATAAAAGGAATCTGTCATGGGGCTGATTCTCAGCGATAAAGACCCAGAAATATCATATTTCAGAATCAATTTATTCTTACCTACCTCCTCTCAAATCTGCTGATGCTGCTAGGTAGGCAAAATTGTCTAAGCTTATGACATCAATGATAGGACTCACCACCCGAGTATAATCCTGAAAAAGTAGGAAAAAAAGAAAGAAGGTTGGATTTTTTTTTCCCTAAGAGGAAAATAATGTTTTAAGAGGGTTTCAAGATGAAGATGGTAGAAGGAAAAGCAATCCATGGTGCATTGCTTTCCTGTGTTACCTCCAGGTTTTTAAATTGATATTCACATACACAACTGTGGCCCATAGCTTTTTTTCAATGCGAAGAGTGAAACTTTCACAGTGCAATTATTGTTCTCCACTTTCAGGCATTAAGTACAGCACACCATTTCAAAGTTGTATTGATCAGATGAACTCTCAGATACTGTTAATGTTACTTCTTGCAATCGTCTAGAAAAAGTGTTGCTAAAGTAGAGGAGTAGACAGCCTGGTTCTCTTCAAGTATTTTTTTTTTAAACTATAATTCCCATTGATGCCAGTTACCGAATAGGCAGGAATTTATAGTGCAAAACCTCTCAGACTGCTTTCCCCTCATGCTAGTTTTTCATGGAGAAATCTCCCAATTTTATACTTGAGCTATATGCTGATTAAAATACTTCCTCACGCTTGTTTTTTCCAAGTTGTACATTAAGGTAGACAATAATACCTAATTACTCATCTCCTCTCATAGGATTCATGCATCTCTAACATTGGTCCCCAAGGGTGTGTCGTGTCCACATCACCTAAGAATGTTTGCACCCATATCTATGGCATATGTGCCAAGAATAGCTGGTGTCATTTCAGTCAGCCAACTCACACCCCTCCCATTTTTTTATGGCTGCTAGAGTTGATTACCAAAAGTCAGCAAAGCTATTTCCTACAACTTTGAAGCAGGAAACTCATAAAAACCATTGTGATTTCCACAAATAAATTCCACATAGGGCATTTTCATACTGCCACCGTTTCTCCTTTCCAGCACTGTTTATTCATCTGCTGATTCAAGGAGGCTGAGAAACAAAGAGCATCAATCTATGCCCCCTCCCCAGGATGTCCTGCAGCAATAAAATCCATTCCCCTCATGCTACAATAAGGAAAAGGAAAAGAAATTAAAAAACCAGCCAGCCTGGCAGTTTGGAAGAAGCTGGTGCATGGGTGAAAAGCAAGAGAAACTGACAGAACCGTGTCAATATTATTCCTGCTGGCTTCAACTGGGCTAAGGGGGACAGAACAAGACCCAATGAAGCCAGGATTTCTGAAGCTGAAGAGCGACATAAAGAACCAAGCCACAAATTCCATCTAATGGTAAAATGGCCTCCCTTCAAGCTCCAATATTACAGCTAAAAATCAGCTTCCAAACAGCACTTCTGCACAGCTGAAGAGAGATGATGACAGAGGTGTGGAGCTGATCTAGGACTGGGGTTAATACTTCGTGGAAGTGCCCATTATTAAAACAAAAACAAACAAAAAATGCAAGTTTCCCCCCAAAAACACTGAAAAAACAAAAATATAATTAGTTCCAGGAAATGTGTGATAGACTCATTTTTCATCCTGGCCACTGAACGAAAAATTGTGGAAACCCAAATGTTTGGATCTTGCTGTTCTTCAATATATTTTAGGTAGCTCTCTAATGAAGGCCCTAACTCCAGGTTTTGTCTTTGCAAATTCAGTCTTGTCTCTTCATTTTTTTCATGTTTCAGAAATGATAATATCAGAAGTTACATTGAATTTATAATTATATAATATAATCAAAAATTCTATTGATTTTTTTTAGTATAATCATTAAGAAGGTCTGTCTACTCAAGGATAAACAGCCCAATTTTAAGTGATAATTCACAAGCACTAAATTCCACTTCTGTGGTTCAAAAATAGCATTTATCATCTTATGAATGGCACCAAGATACTCTGGAAAGTTTCCTTGTAAAAAACTAATCAACACAGCAGCAAGGTGTAACTTTCTTCTGTCAGAGGATTTACTAATGAGTAAGTTCTTCAGCATTCTGGGGAGAGATACAAATAAACTCTGCTGGGTTTGGATGCAACTTGTTGAGTGCAAAATAGAAAAAAGAACAGAGAAATATAGGAAGAGACAAAAATATGTGGTTATTTCTTCTTCTTCAAAAAAAATCTTTGCAAGAGAATGGCAGTAGAACATATTACTACACACATGATGATCAATACAAGTCTGATAAGCTTTACTGTCAGCATCAGTGGAGTGGTAATTCTGGTTAGACAAGCTTGTTGAGTGGGGTTTTGTTTTTCTTAATCCACAGAAAAGATCATCATTTTTTACAGTTGCACCATTTTACGGTAAGTCTTTTTGTAGACCATAAATTTTCTGTAGCAATTTTTTCCATGGCTTCAACACCATTTTTCTTAATGCTTTTATTTTTTTGGCATACACAGGCTTTTAAAAATTACATTTCCTCAACAAAAGCCCTTTTAAAAATAAAAATACTGTTTCTACATAGTTCAATAGTGTGCTTTCTTTTCATATTTCTCCTGTTAACTTTTCTTTGGGGGATTTCCTCTGATGTTAACATTTATGCCACCACAAAGTTTGATGAGGGCATGCAATGGAATCTAGGGTGGAATTAAAAGAATTAAACGTCTCTAGAATATATAGTCAATAAAGAAAAAAACTCAGGAGAAAGTTCAAGCTTTATTGGCACTCCAATAGAGTTTGCAGTAATTATATACTACTTCAGTTGGCCTAATAACATTGCTTAGCCTGAGTGCTTTGTTAGTAAAAAATCAGGATTAAGCATTTGAAATCCATAAACACAATTTAAATACTTTTACTATAGTTACCGGTATTTTTCATAGCTCAATTTGGGATTATATAAACAAAGGAATAAGCAAAGGACTAGAAGCAGGTATTTATCTATTTTTCTAGGCTGATTCAATTTCAGTAAATTTGCCAGATGTTAACCTTTAAACATTATAATTTTTTGGGCTAAAGAAAGCACTGATAAGGTACTGATAAGCTGCAAAAGATCTCAGTGCTAATTGATATGGTGTATAATAGAGACCAACTTGAGAAATAATGGCCTTAAAAATTATGTGTAAGAAAAAAATTATCTTAAAAAACATAACTTGAAATTCTTCAATGCAAGGATTGTGTGCAGACATTCTCCTGGGATCTGGACACAGGGACAAAGGCAGAGGTTTGGAGATATCTATACATATATTTAACCCATTAATCACTTCTTGGCCTTTTAGCTAAGATCAAGTGTAGCACTTGACTAATCTATTAACTTATATCTGTCTTAGCTCCCATCATTATAAAGCAAAAACAAAAAAGAAAAATCCTTGTAATTAAAAATGTTCAAAATCCTTAGTGCCCTGACAGAAGTACACATTTTCTTAAAGAGATGAATGTGAATGACTGGCTTTTTAAAAAACAGTTTATCGACACACTTGATGAACTCACAATGGTTGATACTGAATTTACCAGACAAATATCCAAGACCAATTCTTATTCTCTACTTACCTGCAATAAAGGTAAGTCTTTCACTTCTCATCCTGCCATCTATTCCTACACAATGATAGGACATTTTGGAGCAATCTTCTTCTCTACCACAAAGCTGCCTTGTGGAACTCCTTTTGTATAGGAGTAGTTGTCACTATTGTTGCTCCATTCAGCAACATGACTTTATGAACAAATATAAATCAGACATTTATAGGCTGCTGAGGGGGAGGATTTATTAAGCTAAGGGTTTTCAAATCTCTATCTCAGACATTTCACCTTCTTCCCCTCTTGGCACTAAGCTGAACGTATCTGCAATTTGCATCCCTACCAGTTCCTCCCACCTGTCTCTTGGGCCTTGTTAAATACCTAGGAAGGTTCTTTCTAAAAAAAGACTGTGCAGGCATTACAGCTGGCAGGAAGATCAGCCTACCTATCTCTGCTACTGCACATCACACCTTTTTCCTGACCCCTTGGCACATCCAGAATGAGAACTGCCTACTCAGCTGTATCATTTATTCTTCTTTTTCCTCTTTTGCTTCAAGGTTAACTCCTTCTTTCCATGTTCACTTTACACAGCACTGTTATGGATTCACTTTGGATAATTCAGGCAGAGGAAGGGGAAAGAAGTAGACATAGGTTTCATCCTTATTGCTTATTCTACTTATTGCTTCATAGAGTCCTTCGGGAGTTGGGCGGCATATAAATTTTATAAAATAAATAAATAAATAAATACTGTATAGTAAAACTTAAAGATTACCTAGTACAGTGTTGGCGAACCTTTTCGGCACCGAGTGGGAGCACCGGAAACTGGAAGAGCAGCTCCCCAGCGTGCGTATGCGGGAGCGCCGGAAACCAGAAGAGCAGCTCCCTGGCGTGCATGCATGCTCTGGGAAGCTGAGTTTCCAGTTTCTGGCACGCACATGCGTAGCGGCCACTTAGTCTTCCAGTTTCTGGCACGCATGCATGTGCGAAGACCAGCTGGCCGGCACGCATGCGCGCACAGGAAACCGGAAGACCAACAGGCAACGGCTGGTGTGCCCAGAGAGATAGCTCTGCGTGCCACTTCCGGCACGCATGCCATAGGTTCGTCATCATGGATGTAGTATATTATATCTTGATCCTATTCTTATACCTAACTTAATCTACATTCTGGGTAGTTTTTTTTTTAAATATCTCAACCTTATCTCAACCTTAAAAAGCACATTTTCACTTATTACAGCGTTTCAGTATCGATATCACTCATATTAACATAGTTTCTAATTATATAAATTACTCTTCCCTATATTGTGTAAACATTTAATTATCTACCTTTAAATTATAACCGTGTTTATACAATATATAAATATATTGTATATACAAATATATACAATAGAGATATATAAGTAAATATAAATATACAATATTTTCCCTTTTAATATAGGTCTTACGTATTCCTTATTTGAGAGGAATATATGGTATAACTGGCTATCTTTTAGCCAGTTATACCATATATTCCAAATTTTATAATATTCCATTTCTTCTCTATCCTTTAATTCCATAGATAACCTGTCCATCTCTACACACTCAAAAACCTTTCTTATTATCATTCCGTCGGATGGAGTGTTGTCTTGTTTCCAATTTTGAGCAAAAGCAATTCTAGCCGCGGTTATTATGTGAAGTATTATATATTGAAGTTTTTTACATATGTTTTCTCTTACCATGCCCAATAAGAATAATTCCGGTTTCAGTTCAATTTTTTTTTTCGTAATTTCTTCTAACCATTTATTTATTTTGAGCCAATATTTCTTAGCTTTGGGGCAGGTCCACCACATGTGGAAGAAAGTTCCTTGTTTGTAGTTACATCTCCAACATTCGGGTGATCTGTTCAAAAACATTTTGGCCAATCTTGCTGGGGGTAAATGCCAATGATAAAACATTTTGTACAGATTTTCTTTGTAGGCTGCTGACATTGATAATTTGTAATTTTTCTCCCATAGTTTTTCCCAATGTTCCAAATAAATACTGTAACTGAAATTTTTCGCCCAGATTATCATAGTCTCTTTAACTGTTTCTTCCTCCATTTTGAATCTTAAGAAGTAGTTATATGCTTTGGTAATCATTTCCCCCCCCATCCCCTGTAGTATCCTATCTTATTCCTGTGGTTCATTATAAAAGCCATGTTGTTCTAGGTCTTTTTTATATCTCGTTCTAATTTGCAAATATGGCCACCAATCTATTTCTATTCCTTGACCCTTTAACTCTTCATTAGATTTTAATTTCCCTTGCTCATCCAGTAGGTCTTTATATCATATTATCTTATTTAAGTCTAATACGTTGGGATATATCATTGCCTCCATAGTTGATAACCAGATTGGGATTTCCATATAATAGTTTTTCTTGATTTTCTCCCAAACGTGTAACAGGGCATCCCTCACTTGATGTCTCTGGAAATAAGAGTGTACTTTGTTTTCCTCATCCCAAATAAATGCGTGCCAGCCAAGTTGAAGATTGTGACCCTCTATTGTTGGTATCCTTTTATTATTTAAATTTATCCAATCTTTAAGCCAAGTCACTGCTGCCACATGATAGTAGAGTTCCCAATCTGGGAGTCCAAAGCCTCCCTTATTTCTGCTGTCCTGCAAAAGCTTTAATTTTATTCGAGATTTTTTCCCTAGCCAAATAAATTTTAGTATTGTTTTATTTAGTTCTTCAAAAAAAAATTCCTACCGTAGTTTTATCGGTACTGTTTGGAGGAGAAACAGGATTTTAGGTAGTATATTCATTTTGATTGTGGCAATTCTTCCCATTAATGATAGTTGTAATTTCGCCCAATTGTCCAAATCTTTTTGTATTTGTTGTACTAATTTGTTATAATTATCCTCTTTTATAGAGGAACATTTTGCCATCAACCAAATTCCAAGGTATTTCATTTTCTTAGCTGTCTGGATCCCCAATTTCTCCTCCAATTCTGCTTTCTGACTAGTGGTAAGGTTCTTTGTTATTATCTTTGTCTTATCTTTGTTTATTTTAAGCCCTGCTACCTTGCTGAATTCTTCTATTTCTTGTATTAGTATAATTCCTGTCGCTAATGGATCTTCTATGATAAAAACCAGATAAAAACCATCGGCGAAGGCTTGTATTTTATATTCTTCCTTTTTAATTCTCAGTCCTTTTATTTCCTGCTTTTGCCTAATATGTATCAATAGTACTTCTAATGATAGTATGAACAAGAGGGGAGATAATGGGCATCCCTGTCTTACCCCTTTGGCTATGTTAAACTTGTCTGTTATCTCCCTATTCAATATTATTTTTGCTGTTTGTGTGGAGTTTATTGCCCCAATCATCCCTATAAATTTTTCTCCAAAATTCATAACATTTAATTGGTTAATGAGGAATTTCCAATTTAGATTATCGAACGCTTTTTGCGCGTCCAGAAATATCAACGCGACTTGTTTCTCCGGATGGGCCTCATAATACTCCAACACATTCATTATCATTCTTGTAATATTTCTTAGGTGCCTATTTGGTAAAAACCCATTTTGATCGGGGTGGATAATTTCATTTAGTATTTTTTTTTATCTTTCTGCAATTATTGTAACAAAAATTTTATAATCGGCATTTAGTAACAAGATTGGCCTGTAGTTTTTAATTGTTGATTATCTGTATCCTCTTTTAGTATAAGCGTAATAAATGCCTCTGTCCATGAATTTGGTAATCTTGCTTGTTCTAGTGCTTCATTATATAGTTTTCTGGATAGTTTTCTATAAACTTACTTATTTACAGAGTTTTCAGCATTTCTCTTAGCTTGGAAGACAGAGGTCAAATAACATACAGTCTCCACTTTTACTTTTCATTGTCAATTTCTTTAAACAGTATTTTCTTAGCCTCCTAATTCACACTATAGGAGACCTGTTTGCCTATCTTTTGGAGATTACAGATGCATGAGTCACTTGGAATACACTTTCCCTTTTATCTTGGATTGTATATTCTTTACCTGCATGGTAGCTATCTATTCTCAACCAACACTGCTTGATTTTGTCAGTTCAATAATGATTCAACTGTCCTGGTTGTCCTACGTTGTCTACTTCCCAGTCTCACATCTTCTACTTTCTTTAGATGGCATAGAACAATGTTTCTTAACATTGCCAACTTTAAGATATGTGGACTTCAACTCCTTAAAATTGCCAAGGTTGAGAAACACTGCTCTAGACTCAAAATTTTACCAGGTCTTTCTCCAGCACACTCCAGAATTCAGTACCACCAGCCTCTCAGTTTTCAGCACTCTTGCTCTTCAGCCATCTTTGCTTCCGTGAGGTATATTTATCAAGCAAAAAGTACCAAACAAGTGGAAAATAAATTCCTACTTGTGGGATCTTTTGTTCTCTCTGAGCTTGGTTATTTTCTTGCAGATGTTTCATTACCAAACATGGTAACATCATCAGTGTAGAAAGGAGTGTAGTTTACTTTCTGTTTATGGCTTCCTATTTCTTCTGGAACAGTTGTGACTCCTCTATGGAGGGGAAAACCTGCATCTTCCATGAACTTGGTTTCTGTCCAAATGCCAGGCAGGATTAAAAATTGGTTCTTTTCCAATATATTACCACTGCCTTTCTGCCAACAGTATATATGAAAGAAGAGTTCATGCTTTCCAGTTTTCCTTCCATGAGAACTTTATTCTACAACATAGGAAATTAAACTTCATATTGGTTATCTTCATAGTTTTGAGACTATGGACCTTGCTGTATAGTGAGAGCAACAATTGCAGCAAGATAAGGAATGCATCAAAGAGAAGAAAGACATTAGAATGCCTCATTTCTGTTTGTAACACTTTTAGGTGTAAAAGTCAATTCCAAACTGATAAAACCTCTTACGTAAACAGCTCACAGCAAGCTTCCACGTATTGAGCAAAGAAAACAAAGGTTGCTAGAAAGAAAATCAGAAAGCCCTAATATATAGAAAGATATATCAGCTGTAAATTGAAAATGGTTTAACAGCTGGAATTCTTGCAATGTGATTCCTTTTATTTCAATGAATCTTGCTTAAAAAGAACTCTGAGAACTTTGCTTGGTAGAATCACTTTTGGTTTTAGGCAACAGCCAAAGAACCTGACATGACTCTGGTCAACTGAAAGCAAAAAATGTGGACTAGAGATAAGGAAAACATGCTTACCTCTTTTACTCTCTGAAGCATTGGCTGTAACCATTCACTGTTCACTTCACAGTGGCTATCCAGGAAGGTAAGAATATCAGCTGTTGCTGTATCAGCACCTCGTACTCGGGAGCGGATTAGACCTGAAATGGGGAGGCAAGAAAATGAAGAGAAAAGAAACTTACTTATTTTAGTGAATGTATCAAAGAATCGATAAAGGAGAATGTTTGTAGTTCAGGGTTGAAAATAAAGGGGTCCTTGGTGCTCTCTGAACTTGGTAGTTTTCTGGCAGACATTTCATTACCCAAACTTAATACCATCATCAGTACTAGTAGAGAGTGGGGTTTGCTCTCAATTTATATTCTAGTGGCTTGCCCTGCCAGTGTTGGTGGGAGTGATCTCGGTGATTCTTTGGTTGGACTGTTTATTGTTAGCTTATTTGGCTGTTTCTTGATTGAGGTATTGTTTACTACTTGATTATTGGTCTGATGTTAATGTTGGTGTTGAAGTACATATATCGTAAAGTTGCTAAGGTTGAAAAACACTGCTATATACCAAAGTTTACTTGTTTCCATTTTACTGATCAACACAAATCATATTTTGTTTTTACATGCCTGGCTCAGTTGTTCAACTACTATGGCACTTCTGGAGATTATAGATCATTAACAAATTGTTAATTTCACTCTAGTGTAATAATAAAGCATCAATGTATTGTCTACTAAGCCAAAGCCCATTGTATAATCTATTGATGACTTACCACAAACTTCCTCCTGCTCAGTATTTTTTTTTTCTGGGCAACTGATTCTTTCTTAAATAATGGCTCCTTTTTATGCCTACCTGAAGATCTTTCTTCATATACAAAAGACCTAAGTTTATAGCAATAGCAATAGCACTTAGACTTATATACCGCTTCATAGTGCTTTTACAGCCCTCTCTAAGCAGTTTACAGAGTCAGCATATTGCGCCGAACAATCTGGGTCCTCATTTTACCCACCTCGGAAGGATGGAAGGCTGAGTCAACCTTGAGCCGGTGAGATTTGAACTGCTGAACTGCAGCTAGCAGTCAGCTGAAGTAGCCTGCAGTACTGCACTCTAACCACTGTGCCACCTTGGCTCTATAACTACCTTAGTACATAGGAAACACTCTTTCTTACTTCCTCTACACCTTACTGAATCTCCCTTCTCCTTCCTCTGAAGACCTCTGCTTGTATGTTGTATTCAGATCTTGTTCCTCCACATCATTCTTTCTATATTTCCTTTAATGCTTTCTTTTCCATAAGGCCTAGGAATTTCCCAAGACAACTGAATTCTATTGAACCTAGATAGAACCTGACTGATAATAATAATTTCCTTTCTGCATTTAAATTATTTCCTTGTTTTTTATCTTCTAGTCTTTTCTTCTCATCTTTTTTAAACAACCTGACATGTTTTACAAAGGTGAAATGCAACTGTCTCTATTCACAAGACATGTTCTACTAAAGGAAATGCTCTATAGTAATTCCTTCCCTACATATAACCCCCACTAATCTGCTCATGAGGATTTGGGAAGCTTTGAAGGATATCAAGGGGAATGTTAATTGCTTCGAGTATAAGGAGAATCTGGATATTTAGTTAAGATTTCTTGAGAAAATTTTATTTTTCTGAAGTGCTCAGGTTCCACTTCTTTTATTCTCATTTGGAAAACCTTAGGAGAATACTTTAATTCCTGGTCTAATTGATCCCTGTTATCCATATTTGGCATCTGTATAATTTGACTCAAATAATATTAACTCTAAATCAGCTCTGCTAGATAAGACAGCAACCTGTATTCCAGACAGATTGATGAGCCAGAATTTTACTGAGCAGCAGGTCTCTACTCTAAACTATATTCCTAACCGTCAGCTGTCTTTTAAGTCTTTCAGTTATGTCAGTTGTTATCTAACAAAATTACCCGGGTTGTAGCCCTATGATTCTTTGTTATTCTATCATATTTTTTCTGGTTTAGCAATATGGGTTGGGAATATTAACAAGCACTGCTTTGGGACGTTACCATGCTTACAAATGCCAGGATAGGTTGTATGAAATTTTGGAGTAGACTGTAATTCCAATGCTGAAAACTATCAGTTCTATTTCTTGTTTTCACCTAAAAATGTTGCAGGAGTTTTGCACTCAGGTTGCAACTTGAGATTTATGAAAGGGGGGAGAGTTAATGCATTAAAACTCCATTCAGGCAGTACAGAGTGGCTTATGCTCATGATACTCGGTCTGTTGTACAAAGTTCTGGAAATGTTCATATTACCTCCTTTTCAGTACAGCTGAGTATAATCCCTTAATCTCAACCCTCTCTTATAAAGCCCCTTTGATCTGGACTTTTCCCGTTGGCCTGACAATGAGAGTCAAAAATCTGAATGTCTCCAGGTTTTTGTTTTTTTAAAGTAGATCTAGCAAAGGAGCATGCTCAGTTCAGAAGAGATAATTCCATATTCTTTCTGCCACAAGCCTTAATTTGTATTTCCATTAGGACCTCGTAACAGTGTATGCTTTCTGCAAACTTTGTCATGCTCACCTTCTCGACGTCCATTGCGTAGACACTTGACTTTTGGGATTCTGGTAAGTAGCTGGCAGTCTTCAGCTAAAGAAAAGGGAGGAAAATCCAGTTGGCTGAAATGCCTGGTTCATTTGGCACAGACAGAAAACTGCAATTAATTTGTCCCATGTTCTCAGAAGAGGTCAACATTTTGTTTTCAATTTATGGTATCAATCAATCTGGTGATTCCAGGGTAAATAATTCTGTTGCTTAAAGTATCTCTGATAGGTTTCATTTAACCTGTCATCTCCTTTCCTCGTGACCAATCTCTTTGAGACAGTAAGGCAGACTCCATATATTATATTACAACTGTGTGTAAGTATAAAAAGATGCCTAACAGCCATCATAAAGTGCTATTATCAGTAAGAGTGAATGAGAAGAAGGTGCTTAAATCTTTCCCTTGCCAACCAATTTTCACCTGCATTTCCCTTTCATTATGGTGTTTTTATTCCTCTGGGGTTATACTTGTAAGATAAGAAATGTCCAGTTCATTAAATGCACCTGGAAAAAAAGATGAAAGATTCAGAGCAAAATCAACTGAAAGGGGGGAAAATTAATACTTCTCCTTTCATATTTTCTCTGATACAATTCAGCCTTGATTGTGAGTGCCTTGCAAAGCTTATAATGTTCTATAAGATGATAGCTACTAGATGATACTATTATAGATTGTTTGATGTCAGACATCTTTGATCTGGAGTGGGCAGCCTGCCATCTCAGGGCTACAGGTGATCCTAAATTCTCCTTACTGAAGACTTGGCGCTCATCTGACTGTTTAAAACCGATGACACAATTTCCTACCATTTTATTAACACTTTGTCAGTTATAATATAGGCAGACCTCAAATACAACTTGCTCCCATCACATTGCAGCCCGTGGCCTCTTAAAAAATGCAAAATGTAGCCCTTAGCCACAAAAAGATTGTCCACCTCTAGCTTAGAATACAAAATCATGTTACTTTTAAAAATATATGTTTCACAAAGCACACCAATTCCTTAATGTGTACAGGTCATTTGTAATGAAAAACTAATGAGCTGATTTCTCCTTAATTCCCTTCTCTTTTTTTTTTATACTCCAGTCATCTCCAAACTTAAAAAGAAGCACTCTGAAAAAGAAGGAAGAAAGAAGGGCTGGAGAAAATCAAGAGATGGAGGAAATATTTAAGTTCCTGTCCCAATCTCTTATGTTGCCCTTTGTAATTGTCAGCAAGATCCCTGTGTTAGGACTTCAGCGTTTGCTCCATATAATATGTCATTCTGCCTCTTGAAATTCCTCCAAACTGAAAGAACATCAAGTTGGACTGAACAAAAGAAGAGGCACCAAAAAAGTCGAACAGCAGGATGTGCTAGCCAATATCTATCTGTAGCTTTTTGGGACTACGGAAACAGGTTTTCCTTACATATTTCAGTTCCAGGACATTGTCTGTGTGGATGATGTCACTGATAAGAAAAGAAGAATACAGAGTAAACCTTAATCTACCACCATTTAGAGTTGATAAATGGGAACAAACTAAAGAACAAAATCTGTCTGTGATTGCATGGCCAGTACTAATTAACAAGGCTTTAATTACTTGAGAAAGGAACTGAAAACAAGAAGAAGAAAGTATAGAAGGCTGGAAGAAAGTGTGATAGCACATAGTGTGAGAACCAGCACAGATACCATGACCCATAACAATATAAAAAGATAGCATGCTCTCTTTTCACCATCACAGCTAGCAATACTTTTTTTTTTTAAGCAACAAAAGAAGAAACTTTGCTTGGCAATTTTACAGCTAACTCTTTTTATAAGAACTGCTCAGATTTACATGCTTTTGCTAGAGATAGATAAATGCACATAAAAAGTTCTAGGGAAATGGAAGGAGAGAGCTATCAGTTTATTTTATTTTCCCTTTTTTCCAAGAAATGGGGTTTGAAAGGATATTGTTGCTCCAGGATCTGGAGAAATCTAAGATTTGGCCCTGACTGATGGTTTTTGCACTCTTTTGTTGGTCAAATGGAGAGAGAGTGTGAAAGAGAATGCACACACTGAGTGGCTCATGTTGTCTCTGTTCTCTGTTTTCTACAGAAATGAAAATAATCACAAATTTTAAAATGGCTTAGAGGGATTCTGGAGCAGAATCGGTGTTATTGTCAGTGTCTTAGACACATGTTTTTATTTGTAAAGGACAATGAAGCATCAGGTGATTACTGAGTAATCTGAGGTAATGTTCTACATCCCAATACACAATGTACACAATAGAATTGGAAGATGACTCTTAACTTCATGGATTAGCTTTTTCCGTTTCATTCCAAATTCACTGGATTGTTCTTTTGTCTCCCTTTCATTTGGCTCTGTCTGAATTACTCTATGAAGCTAGGATATTGGAAATGAGACAGATTCACTATCACAGAGAATGAATTCAGCATTGTGTATGTTTGCCTCAGTGGTGGGTTTCAAATTTTTTTACTAACAGTTCTGTGGGCGTGGCTTGGTGGACGTGGTGTGGCTTGGTGGGCGTGGCAAGGGAAGGATACTGTAAAATCTCCATTCCCTCCCCACTCCATGGGAAGGTTACTGCAAAATCCCTATTTCCTCTCAATCAGCTGGGACTCGGGAGGCAGAGAATAAATGGGGGCATGGCCAGTCAGAGGTGGTATTTACCGGTTCTCCGAACTACTCAAAATTTCTGCTACCGGTTCTCCAGAACTGGTCAGAACCTGCTGAAACCCACCTCTGGTTTGCCTCTGGATCAAGAAATATCAGATGAATCTTGTTTCCTCATACTCATCTCTCGTAATCCCCCAGCACTAGCCACAGGTACATGCTCTGTTCTTTTCTATATTTTATAAAACTGTTTACATCATCTCTGTACAACCTTGATATCTTGCAAAAGTACAAAGGCCACCAGCCAAGTACTTTACTTGGCAACTATCTCCTGGACCAATTCCATTTATACAGTTCCCACTGTCTGAAATGTTGTTCTCATGAGCAGAGGTGGGATTCAGCAGGTTCTGATCAGTTCTGGAGAACCGGTAGCGGAAATTTTGAGTAGTTCGGAGAACCGGTAAATACCACCTCTGACTGGCCCCGCCCACATCTATTCTCTGCCTCCCAAGTCCCAGCTGATCGGGAGGAAATGGGGATTTTGCAGTAACCTTCCCCTGCAGTGGGGCGGGAATGGAGATTTTACAGTATCCTTCCCTTGCCACACCCACCAAGCCACACCACGCCCACCAAGCCATGCCCACAGAACCATTAGTAAAAAAAATTTGAATCCCACCACTGCCATGAGTACGTTATGCCATGATTTGAATCCCACCACTGCCATGAGTATTCAGCTGAAATCCCCCTTCCTTGATATCCTAACAATTCTTGAAGAACGTATGTTGAAAGTCAGCAGAGAAGGTGAAAAATCAGAAGGCTTGTTCAGTATCTGTTTAGATAAGATGCTTCATAAATAATGACATCATTTATCCAGTGACTACTGTATATCTGAAACAATGAGACATCCTTGGATGGTAAACAATGCAGCAACATGCAACAAGAAAATTAAGATTTGAGATTAGAAATCTGATGAGATGTTTTCTGACATTCTATAATAAATGAGGGAAGTGATAAGAGTTCTTCAAGCCTCTTGAGAAATACCTTGTTTTATCATACATCTAAAAAAGTTTTAAAAAAAGACGTGATTTAAAATGTGAAGTTCAAAGTGAGAGAGAACAAATAGATTCTTGCCATGACTTTTCACATGAGAAAGAAAAATGGATTAGATGTGCAAGGCAGTGGTGTTTTTGCTGCGGAGTTTCTCGTTCTGCTGTGTTGTCTTTACAGCTGAATTCAGGAGTGATGCAGGATGGATACCCTCAGCTATCTACTTACTGCTTCCTCGTGATTTGTAAAGGAATTGAACCATGTGAGTTGAATATATCTATTTTGTATTTACATTATATAATAAACTGTTCTTCATCTAGACACTCTCAGGCAAATACACATATTTTTAAACTGGATTTCTTTTGATTTTACCTTTTAATCCCAAATTGTTAGCCTTCTCTGGCCAACCACCAATGACATACCATGCATATTTCAAAATATTGGCTATGCGTCTCTTTGAATTTAATTTCCTTTTAAATTTGTGAAATTAACAGATGGAAATAAAGCACATGGTGATAATACAATAAAAAAGAATGATAATAAGCTGGAAAAAAACCAAAAAAGAAAAAAAAGAAAAAAATCTGAATACCAAGGTACAACCTCTTTAAGATTGTATTAAATCTAAACCATATCAAAGCATAATGCCCCATCTTCTCCTTTCTATGATTTAAATGCATTTCAAAGATTAATTCTTGAATCCATTTTAACATCCAAAGTATTACTTTCTTTCCACCTACATAAAAGAATTCTTAAGCTCATAACCCTTTTCACAGTGGTAGCCTTAATTTTCCATAGTTCTTCAGATCAGTGAGCTCCCAGATCTTACACACAGCAACTATACCACAATGTGTTTTTAAATCAGGCACAGAGATATTTAATAATAGGGCAAGCCAGTCCCCACACCCATCTGAATTTGTTAAGATATTACTGTATGGAAAGGGAACATTTATTCCATTCCATCCATGGAATTCCAAGGAATTCCCAAAGAGAATGGCCTTTTCTACTAAAATATTTTTTTAATAAGAAAAACTCACAATACAACTTTTGCTTTCACAATTATTAAGGGTTTGGTGATGGGTGATTTTCATCCAAAAATACAACAGGGGAGGAATGAGTTAATGTTCTTTATCATGAGGGGATTGGGATAAGCTGACCCTAGGAATGTAACAAAAATAATCATATTAGAATATTATCATATTCTAATATTTAGGGGGAACCACTAAAATCTCCATCTGCAATGCGGGAGTAAGCAGTATGCTCTTGCTCAAGGTTCCTGGTGAAAGGATAATGAATTTTGCAATAGAATTCTACCTTATTGCTCTGGGATAATTCTGCTCTATAAAAACCACAGCAAGAACAACTCTCATCTACAAGAAGCACAATATAGCATGCATTATCTTCTTTGTCTTAAGCTTATATAATTGGGAATTCTAGCTGCGCACGCTACTTGCTATCCTTATGATTATGGCCCTCAATTGATAGTTAATGAAATCTAATAGAACAATCTAACTTTATGGTTAGGATTGTCTCCCTGAAAAGGTATGGAAAAATGCCATTTGTTCTTTTTTTTTCTTACACAGCCATCCCCCCCCCCAAAAAAAACCCAATAAATTTTTTACTTCTTCCCCAATTAGTTCTTTCTTCCCCCAAAATAAAAATGAGATGAAACATCAGGAAGGGAGGGAGGGAGGGAGGGAGGGAGGGAAGGAAGGAAGGAAGGAAGGAAGGAAGGAAGGAAGGAAGGAAGGAAGGAAGGAAGGAAGGAAGGAAGGAAGGAAGGAAGAAAGGAAGGAAGGAAGGAAGGAAGGAAGGAAGGAAGGAAGGAAGGAAGGAAGGAGGGAAGGAAGGAAGGAAGGAAGGAAGGAAGGAAGGAAGGAAGGAAGGAGAATAAACATACTATAACATAAAGAAAAGAAAAAGAAAAAAGTAATACTTACGATCCAAGCTGAAATCATCCACTAAAATTATTTCCTGAATCAAGTTTGCAGGAGTGCGATTTAGAACACTGTAAAAATAATAAAAAATCAGCAATAACCAAATCCAGCATTAATTGAAAGTAGTTTTCCATACATTGACTGCCCTCAGTTTAAGATTTTCTTCCCAAAAACGTTATTTCCAAAACACAGTAAGAGTCAAAAATGGCAACCTAGATGAGACAGCTTAGATAGCCTGGATCCTATGTACAGTACTGTTTTAAATGCCTACCTTTACATTTATATTTGTTACATTCCTGAATTAAAATCTTAGATAAACAAATAAAAACAATTAGCTTTGAGGAAGTCTGGTGTGAACTCTGCCTATGAAAAAGTTAGGCACTGAAGAGCTTTTTCTATCCAGAAATCTGTGGGTGGAAATAAAGCCTGTGGAATATGCTCCACTTTATACCTAATTTTTGTTTAATAGGGGGAATTAAATGAAAAAGGGAGAGGGAGATCTGTGAGCAGTGGTTGTAAAATAGATGTATAGAAAAGGAAACCCATTTAGTTACCCCTGCATTCCTCATGCTAATGTACTACACTGTAATTCAGTGTAAATAGCAGCCTTGGTGTCACATTCCATTTCTTAACTCAAATTATTGCTTTTTATCACATTATTACTTTCCAATAACTTGTACCCTATCTAGATTATTTCCAATAGGCTTGCATGCTAGTTAAGAATGCTCTGACATTAAAAGAATACAAAGTTGGCTAGATTTATCTACACTGCTACTTATTTTATTCCAGACCCCGCTAGCACAGTCTTTCCATTCTCCAGATATGTTGGGTTGCAATTCCCATTATCTTCATCTTATATGGCCATTGCTATTTCGTCTAGCACAATGAGAGTTATAGTCGATCCAGAGGCATTCACCAGGAGGGTAATAAAATAAATAAATCCAAATGGAGCCCATGACGGTGTAAAACACTATTGAAGAGAACCAAATTGGAGAAACTCTAAAGATACTTTAGCATCTTTAGTTCTGGTAATAATCCTTTGTGTAATCCTTACAAACTTCATCTTGTTTGTCTATATCCTGATATCGTCTCCTCTATCGTATATACTACTAAAACTCTCATTGTCATGACCTTTAATTAGGTGAAATGGTGCATCATGGGACAACAACCAAGGTACCTCAAATGGGCTAACTTACAAAATGGGTCCAAAATCCAGGACTTGTAACTCCTGAAGGAATGAAATTTGGCAATATCACTTACCCCTGTAACCCCCATTCATTCTTCTTCACCTTTGCCACCTCCCCACAGACTATTTGGTCTGTGCAGCTCTTCTTACAAATCTCCATGACAAACACGCACCCTTCTTAACCTGTGCTGCCTCACTGTGCACCCTATTCAACATATGTAGCCCACCTGTGTGCCCTCCCCTACACACATATCATCTCTGGTGCACACCCATACAACTTTCCCAGCCACATGACACCTCTCTCACACACCATTCCTGACCTGTAGCCACATACACCTCCTCACTCCTTCCCTTACCAGCAGGGAAGGACTCACTGGAGAAGAGCCTAATGCTGGGAAAGATTGAGGGCAAAAGAAGAAGGGGACGACAGAGAATGAGGTGGCTGGATGGAGTCACTGAAGCAGTAGGCGTGAGCTTAAATGGACTCCAGAGGATGGTAGGGAACAGGAAGGCCTGGAGGAACGTTGCCCATGGGGTCGCGATGGGTCGAACATGACTTTGCAACTAACAACAAAAAAGTTTAAGTGCATTTAAACAATGCATTAAAGACCAGAAAGTCCAACAGGACCTGTCTGCTCCACCAAGAATGTTTTCTTGAGTAGTCAGATAAATAAACAAGCAAGATATTTATATTATATAATTGCTTCTAAATTTTGAAGGGTATTAACTATTAATTAACTCTAGCACATTGTAATGCTTTCCCCACAGCAGTTCTGGAGGATTGATACAAAAAAAAATAATAATCCCGTAGAACTGAGATTGTGCCCCTGAGGACAAGAAGCCCATTGAAACCTCAATTTATGTCCATGTTATGTTGTACCCTCTATGGACACATGGACTCATTTTGTATCACCAGGTCTGGTAAAATATCTGGAATATTCTAATATTTTTATGTACAGCTATTACTATCTGATCAGTATGATACAGTTTCTTGAACAAAGCTAAATTCTGCTATATTGTCTATAAAATTAGGCTAGCCATCGATGATCTCACCACAAACTGTAATATATGACTATGTCTTGTTCTGTTCTGTTTTATTTTCATGTTTTAATTTTTAATCTGGTCTGTGACCGTAATAAAAGATTGATTGATTGATATCTTGTTACCACCTTGACAGCCATCTTATGTACAGCAAAAGGGAAAAGGAGTGAACAGTCATGACGGATAACTGTGGGGTGAAGAAGTCAATTCAATAAAACAGGTCTTGACTGACAACAAACACCATCAGGACCCACTAAAATGAATCTCTCATCAAATTTTAACACACACACACACACACACACACACACATATATGTGTGTGTGTGTGTGTGTATGTATGTGTATATGTATATGTATATGTATATGTATATGTATATGTATATGTATATGTATATGTATATGTATATGTATATGTATATATGTATATGCAGGTCTTGGTGTATTCGGGTCTTTTCCCGTGTAAGATTGAGAGTATCTTGGCAACGTTTCGACGAGGTCTCACTCGCCATCTTCAGGCTGGTGGTTTCGGCTTCGTGCTTGTGCGAGTAAAGCGTGATCGGAGCTGCCGTCTTTCTATAAATATTGGTGGGGGTGTGTGGAGTGCTGGCTTTGTTGCTGTAAGCGGGTTGGTTGGCTGTGTTGTAACATCTTGAGTAGTTGGTGGAGTTGATGTTTGCAGATTAGTGGGTTGTTTTGTAGCATCCTGTGTGGCTGAGGTGCTGGCTGTGTGCCCATTGTTCTTTTGTGTTGTAACGACCTGGGTGATGGGCTGTGGTGTAACATCTTGATTAGAGGGTGGAGTTGATGTTTGCAGATTAGTGAGTTGTTTTGTAACATCCTGTGTGGCTAAAATGCTGGCTGTGTGCCCATTGTTCTTTTGTGTTGTAACGACCTGGGTAATGGGCTGTGGTGTAACAACCCGGGCTTTGGTTTGGCTCCGAGTTTGTGGTCTGGCCATGTGTTTATGGCGTGTGTCAGTTTGCTTTGTGTGGGGGTCCGAGGGGGGTGCAGCAATTTGAGGTGCCGGCATGGTTTGGCTTCTGGATGGTGTTTGCATTTCGTCTATGGGATGGGTTTGGGTTTGAGTCTGGTGAGGGTGATTGGTGGTAGTGTCCTGTGTTATTCTAGGTCCGGTGTCGGTTTTCGTGGCTGGGACTCGTTTGTTGACTAGGGCTGGTTTCCAGATGCCTGGTAGGCGGGAGGTATCGTCACGTTTGTTCATGTTGTGGGGGTGTTTCTCTATTTCGATGGCTTCCATAATTATTCTCTTGTTGAAGTGTTCAGTTTTGGAGATTAATTTGGTTCTTTCTCCGATCATGCTTTACTCGCACAAGCACGAAGCCGAAAGCACCAGCCTGAAGATGGCGAGTGAGACCTCGTCGAAACGTCGCCAAGATACTCTTAATCTTACACGGGAAAAGACCTGAATACACCAAGACCTGCACATACATACATACATACATACATACATACATACATACATACATACATAGTATGTTTCCTAACATTCATACTGAGAAAGAATTGGGGTGAGGGAACTTTCTCATCATTGTCACACTATTTATCCATCTGTATCAACAAACACAATAGGTTTTAAACACATTACAGCTGTTATTTCATAAGGTACCTGTAATCTGTCTCACAAATACCTGTATCTACATATCCAACCCCTCTTCCTTCTCCCATAACTTCATCTCAATTAAAATACTATCGCAGTTTAGCCACCCCATGCAACTGAAGTAGTAAGCTCTACTTTATTAAAGCTTATGCCTTTAAATAAACTATGTTAGTTGGTGCTATCAGAATCCTTTTCACCCCAGAAGGAAACAAAAAATGCCAGCAGGAAAATGATTTCTGGCATAGATGTCTCTTTGCCCCTTGATAGGAGCTTGTGATAACACTGTGTGTGAACTGAAAATAATTCACACGCAAGTACGGTACACCAACTTTTATTTTATAAGGTGATTTTTAGCTATCGAGTATTACAGAAATGTAATATATTAATAAAAATAAATTAAAGTTTCCAGACATCTGTTGCCCTCTAGCCATGTGGTGCATTTGGTCACAGTGGTCAATGGCATGACAATCGTTTTCATGGCTAGTTCCTAATTACCAATAATGATCACTTTCCTTCAGGATTCCCAGCCAGACATGGGATTCCTTTGAATATCTATTTCCTGAAATTATGCTCTGAAGAGAGAAATGCATTGTTTCTTACATGCCTCTTGGAATAGGCAATGGCCTGGTTATTTATTATTATTACTATCTGATTTGCTAATCCACCCCCCCCCATTAAACTGTACTCCCCAGTTTGGCTCAACATTTGCACAGTCTCAGTACTCTTGCCAAGAAATGAGACAAAACAGCTGTTTGCAGCAAGCACTCCCTTTTATAATAAAGGTGGCATCTGGTGATCTGGAATGAGCCTGAGAGGCATGTCTGGTTGATTTGAAAAGGGGTAGAGAAGTGAGTGGCTTTAGGGAATAAACTAATATTACAGTGTGGCCTGGTCGACTCTCTCAAACTGATACGCTTCTATGAGGTTGTGCCAACATAAAACCCCTCACCCTCCTTTTCTCAGCTGCAGAGCTGATTGTTGGGGTCTTATAAAATAATGAAAGATCTAGTAAGAGGATGTCTGAACAAGCCATCATCCTTCTGTGTTTAGAAGCTGTTCAAAGCACCCCTTAATCGTTCAGTGGTTCTCTCTAATTCAATATCTTACTTTCTCTCAATCCATTTTACTTTATCCCAAACAATTCCTGCACAATGGCGGCTCCCTTTCTTTCACTACTCCCAGCCCTCCTTTACATTTCAGTGTGGCATCACTTTTCCAACATTCCCCCTTTTAGATATACTGTGTGAGATACAGATATACTGTGTATTTTTTAGATAACGACATACACTAGCAAAGCAAACTAACGCAGCTCTTCTACCTCTTATTCCTTCATTTAAAAATCCTTTTCATCTTCCGCCTTTCCCCCCAAGCATGCAACTTTCTTTTTTTATTTTCTATTCCCAAACTAGGTTGTGCCTATGCAAAATGCATTCTGTCAGTATATAGTGTGTAAATGTTGCATTTTAAACTTCTTCCTTTGCTAGCGCAAGAAACTTTAACACTACTTCTGTAAATCTCTGGCTTTCGTTCTTGTAACAAGAAGCCTTAAAATGCTTCTTTTCTATTGCTGTAGCCTGCAGCCTTTTCTTTCTTTCTTTCTTTCTTTCTTTCTTTCTTTCTTTCTTTCTTTCTTTCTTTCTTTCTTTCTTTCTTTCTTTCTTTCTT
>QLTV01001682.1:97371-147422 GCA_003457575.1 Thermophis baileyi
GATTTCTCTCCGTTTCTATGTGTTACATATTTTTACTGATAAATACATAAATAAAGGGAGACTAGTATAGATCTATTTCAAGCTATTTAGCTCTCATCAGCTAGCCACACCCCTTTTTTTACTGGGATTTGAACCTGGGCAGCTTGCCTTGTTGGGCAAATCTGCCAAGATTTTGGATTAACAATCAGCCTGAAAAAAACACAAGTCATGGGTCAGGACGTGGATTCACCTCCCCGTTGTCAACTTGCAAAGTTGCCATGAGAAGGAGGGGGGGGGAAAGCTGGAGGAAGGCTGTTTTCCTAACTGTAAATGCATTCCACAAAAGTTTCTTTTACTGATTGTGTCCTAGGCTACCGGAGTCAGAAGGAGGGGTGTGTGGGTCAAAACCTGCCAATGTGATTAATTGGATAATGTGATTTATGACATGGCCAATGAGAAGCGGGGGGAGAAAGGATCAATATGACATGCAGCAGGGTCGAATTCAGTTCTGGCTGCATCAGAGTCTTGCCAAGATGTCGCTTTTAATAAATCTTTGTATTTCTTTTGGACTTTGTCTCATGGCTCCTGAATTAATTAGAGCATCTTTCGGAAACTTCACAGACAGCCAGAACTAATAAATCAACAAGATTTCAGGGCTACCTGAGTCCCACACTCCCAAACCATTCCCTGATATCTGGGGGGCTTGGAGAGAAAATCAGGTAAGCATGGCAGAGGGAGGGCTATCCGAAGAACATCTGCTGGAAGCTACTGCAAAAGAGGAGATTGCAATGGAAATGAAGCCCCTCCCAGACATCAAAGCCGAGTCAGCTGCTCCAGGGACCGAAGCAAGAAAGGATGAGTACTGGTGGAAATTAACCCCTAAAGCTGTTGAAGCTGAATTCCCCCATCCAAATGCCCAGGAAAAGAGAAAGCCTCTGAGTGAGCTGGGAAGAATGGATTGGATGTGGGATTGGGAACGAGCCAGGCTCCCAAAGGTCCTAACAGAGCCCCTGGAGAGGTCCATAGAGCAACTGAGGGAGGAATTTGACCGAGCCACCATTCGGGAGGTGGAGCCGTCATGCCGGCCAAAAGAGAGGAGAAGGACAGCTGATACTTTTGGAAGGTGGAGACGCACACAAGAACACAGCCCCCCCTCTTCACCCATCAGAAGGAGAAAGAGCCCGGGACTGAAGCCAATACCACTCCCACATAGTAGGCAGGCTACCCAGGGCAGAAAACCACCTCCCTCTCTCCGAACCAGAGCTGAGGAAGAGGGCCAGCAGCAGCAAGCGCATGCCTACAGAGGCCAACAGGAGGAGGGAGGAGCAGTACTAAACGAACCGCCCTGCTTTAGGGGAAAATTTGGTGGAGACTCAGACCAACTAGCCTTATTCCTTGACTCGGTTGAGGTCCACCTAGAATGCTATGGACACCTCTACCCATCCCCCAGAGCTATAGTGAACACCATCACAGAGGGGCTAGAGGGAGAGGCAAGGGAACGGCTAGCAGACCTCCATAAGAGGAGAGCACCTCAACTGCAAGACGTAGATGACTTCCTGCAGCTGCTAGAGGCCAGATTTGAAGAGGCGGAGGAGGACCTGTACACGGAAGATGAGCTCAGAAACCTAATGCAAAGGGGCCAACTCATCAAAGAACACATCCGGGAATTTAGGAGATTCATCGGAAGGCTACCTCCCTTACCAGAGCTGCTGTTGGTGCATTTCTTCAGAACAAGCCTAGACAAGCAAATTGCCCAGGTAACTACTTACCGGGACATCCCGAACAGACTCTCCGAGTGGTTCCGAGTGGCCATAAAAGTCAACAGTGGGCTGCGAGCCAACGACATGAGAAAGCCACCGGGCACCAGAGAGAGAGGTCAACCAGACCAGGCACCACCCAGCCGACAGAGAACCACAGCACCACAGCCGACCCCAAGGCCAGCTCTCCCACGACGTCTGCTGAAGATGTGGGGGGATGGGCCACATGGCATCAGCATGCGCAACCCCGGCCCCAAAGCCAAGGCCAGAGCCACCACCCAGGGCAAGACCGGAACGAGGCCCCAAGCGTGCCACCCACATGTCCCAGAAGGCCTTCCAGGCTACAGAGGTGCCTCCCCACCGTCGAAGGGGGAGGGCCCCAGGCAATGACGACCAGTCACCGGAACCCTACAACAGCGAGGACGAGGGCGAAAACGACCCAATGGTGAGTGAACCAATTCATCCTTTTGTCTTCCCAATACGCCTGACGGCCCCAAAAACAGGGACCCAGGGGGATTTTCAGGCCCTAGTAGGCTGCACTAGATGCCTGATCAACCTAGCCACGGTCCTGAAACTGGGGATCAGAGTTAAGAGGCTGGCCCACCTGATCTGTTTCGAACAGGTCAATGGGTCCCTAGTTGGGGGAGCCTATGCCACCCACCTAACCGAACCCGTGAGGCTAGAGAACCACTGGGAAGCTAGAGAACCACTGGGAAGTAATTCGATTCGTCATAACTCCAAAAATGAAGACGCAATCATACTGGGACTCTCCTGGCTAGACAAGTGGGGACCGACCATCTGGTGGGAAGGGGGCACCCACAGACTGAGAATAGCAAGGGCCCCCCAACCCCCTCCACACCAGCATGCTGAAACACCGCCCAGGCAGGAAACTCCCCAAAAGAGCCCACCAGAACAACTGGCAGCCACATCCGACATGACCCCAGAGGCCGAACAGATCCCGAGGGAATATCAGGACCTCGTGGAAGTATTCAGCGAGGCCAAGTGCGACGTCCTGCCTCCCCACCGTGAGACAGACTGCACCATCGAAATCATCCCCGGGGCAAAACTACCTAAGCCCAAACTGTACACCATGACGCCCCGGGTAATGCAAGAAATGTGCAAATACATAGACAAAAACCTAGCAAGGGGGTTCATCGAGCCAGCCAAGCCACGGGTTGCAACGCCAGTCCTCTTCAAAGAAAAAAAAAGATGGAACTATGAGACTGTGCGTTGATTTTAGAGGTATAAACTGTGTGTGTATTACACAACCTATATCCCCTCCCTCTCATGAAGGACATGTTATCTCACCTGGCCAAGGGAAAAGTCTTTACCAAATTAGACCTCAGAGAAGCATACTACCGAGTACGCATCAGGGAGGGAGATGAATGGAAAACAGCATTCAACTGCCCCCTAGGGAGTTTCCAATTCAAAGTGATGCCTTTCGGACTGCAGGGGGGCCCAGCGGGGGATCCTAGGCTGGCAACCCCCTCGCAGCCGCAGACAGCTACAAAGATTTCTAGGCTTTGCAAACTTCTACAGGCAATTCATCCCCTCCTTTGCGAAGATTGCCAAACCCATGACGGACCTCCTAAAAACGGGGAGCCCAGGAACGAAACCCCGGCCGGGACAGCCCCTACAGTGGGATCTGACCTGCCAAAAGGCATTTGAAACACTGAAAGAACTGTTTGCGAAAGAACCAATGCTAAAATACCCCGACCCCAAACAACCCTTTGTTATCCAGGCAGATGCCAGTGACGTGGCAGTGGGGGCAGTGCTACTTCAAAGAAATAGCCAAGGAAATCTACAACCCTGCGCCTACACCTCCCGTAAGCTCACGGACACAGAGCGACGATGGGCAGCCTGGGAAAAAGAGGCGTTCGCAGTGAGATGGGCACTGCTAACCTGGCGACATCTGCTGGAAGGAGGCCAGAAATCGTTTGAGGTCTGGATGGACCACAAAAACCTTGAGGCCCTCAGGACCCCACAAAAACTATCTCCAAAACAAGTTCATTGGGCTCAATACTTCAACCGTTTTGACTTCGTGCTAAAGCACATCCCAGGGGGGAAGAACTTTGTAGCTGATGCCCTCTCCCACATGCCACAGTACAAATGCGAGCGGGAGCAGGTGGTGGATGCCATTGTTCCCCCTACCCAAGTAGCGGCCCAAGTAACCACCAGACGGCAACGCCGTGACCGGCACGACCAACCAGCAAGCGACCTGACAGCGAAGCTCAAAACTGAATTGCTGGCAGACCCCTGGTTCTGAGACAATCAACACATACATTTATTTATTTATTTATTTGTTTATTTGTTTGTTTGTTTGTTGCATTTTTATGCTGCCCAACTCCCAAGGGACTCCTGACATCCTGACAAAAAGGGACGACCTCACATGGAAGGGGACGAAGCTCTACGTCCCGGAATCCCTATGCACCCTGATCCTCCAGAGCAGCCATGACGCCAAACTGGCAGGCCACTTCGGATTCCTAAAGACTTTACACTTAGCGCGGAGGCAGTTCTGGTGGCCCAGCATAAAGAAAGATGTGGACAGTTACGTGAAAAGCTGCACCATCTGCGCCGCAATGAAGAAAAGACCAGGAAAACCCCCCAGACTGCTACAATCAGTAGCAGAGCCAACAAGACCATGGGAGGAGATCGCGATGGATTTTATAGTGGAATTGCCGAAAAGTGGGGGGAACACAGTGATCTGGACTGTGATAGATCTATTTTCCAAACAGGCGCACTTCATCCCTTGCAGCGGTCTACCCTCAGCCCACCAGTTGGCCAAGCTGTTCCTGAAACACATTTACCGCCTGCACAGAGTGCCAAGAAAAATTATCTCAGACAGAGGGGTCCAGTTCACAGCTAAGTTCTGGAGGGAGTTCCTATGGTCCATTGTGTCTTCCCAGGGCCTCAGCTCGGCTTTCCATCCAAGTACCAATGGGGGGCAGAGACACTGAATGCCATGGTAGAGCAGTACCTGAGATGCTATGTCAACTATCAGCAATCCAATTGGGCGGACCTTCTGCCTTTCACTGAGGTTGTGTATAATAATGCTGTTCACAGTAGCACAGTACCCGTTCAAGGTAGTGAGCGGCATGGACTTCGTCCCAATGCCGGAATACCCAAGGGAGCCCCCCTCCTGTCAGCTTGACCGATTGGATGTCGACGCTGAAAGTAGCCTGGGAGAATGTCAAGAAGGTGCTAGCTAAAGCAGCACAAACCTATAAGAAACAGGCAGACAAACATCGAGCTCCCCAATGGCCATTCCAATTGGGGGAGAAAGTTTATCTCTTCACAAAGTATTTAAGGTTAAAGCTCCCTAGCAAGAAACTGGGACCAAAGTTTATGGGACCATTTCCTATAATAAAGATAATCAACCCAGTCACGGTACAATTGAAATTGCCTAGACTGCTAGGAAAGATACACCCGGTATTCCATAGTAGCCTCCTAATGTCGGATCGATCCTGAGGCCACTACCCCGTGAGCCCCCAGGTTCCGTGGTCATAGGGGGCCAAACCCACTATGAGGTGCAACGAATCCTCGATTCGAGGTGGCACCGGAGACAGCTCCAATACTTAATCAAGTGGAAGGGTTACCCTTTATCAGAGGGGTAAAGAGGAGGAACATCCAGGCTGATCACCTTATAGCCAAATTTCATGAGGAAAATCCAAATAAGCTGGGGGGAAGATTGAGTCCCTAGATTCTGTACCTGTACTCAATTTGTTTTTGCTTTATGCAGGTCGCCTTCGGGAAGTGAGGGGAGCTGAATGTCAACTTGCAAAGTTGCCATGAGAAGGAGGGGGGGAAAGCTGGAGGAAGGCTGTTTTCCTAACTGTAAATGCATTCCATAAATGTTTCTTTTACTGATTGTGTCCTAGGCTACCGGAGTCAGAAGGAGGGGTGTGTGGGTCAAAACCTGCCAACGTGATTAATTGGATAATGTAATTTATGACATGGCCAATGAGAAGGGGGGAGAAAGGGTCAAGATGACGTGCAGCAGGGTCAAATTCAGTTCTGGCTGCATCGGAGTCTTGATGAGATGTCGCTTTTAATAAATCTTTGTATTTCTTTTGGACTTTGTCTCATGGCTCCTGAATTAAGTAGAGCGTCTTTCGGAAACTTCACACCCGTATTATAATCTCTGCACAAGAACTGGAGGTCATCCAGGACTTTGTGTATCTCGGTTCAACTATCGCCGACACTCTCTCTTTAGATACTGAGCTGAATAAACATATTGGTAAAGCAGCCACCACATTTTCTAGACTCACAAAGAGAGTATGGCTTAATAAGAAGCTGACGGAACATACAAAGATCCAGGTCTATAGAGCCTGCGTCCTGAGCACACTCTTGTACTGCAGCAAGTCTTGGACCCTTTACGCATGGCAGGAAAGAAAGTTGAATATCTTCCATATGCGTTGTCTCCGAAGTATCTTTGACATCACCTGGCATGACAAAGTTCCAAATAGCGCAGTCTTGCAACGTGCTGGAATTTCTAGCATGTATACACTATTGAAACAGCGACATCTACGCTGGCTTGGGCATGTTGTGAGAATGGCTGATGGTCGGATTCCGAAAGATCTCCTGTATGGAAAGGAAAGCGCCCCAGAGGGAGACCACAGCTGCGATATAAGGATATCTGTAAGAGGGATCTAAAGGCCTTGGGAATGGACATTAACAGCTGGGAAACCTTGACCTCTGATCGTTCAGCTTGGAGGCTAAAGACGCAGCATGGCCTTCTCCATTTTGAAGAGACACTTGTTCGGCAGGCTGAGGTAAAGAGGCAGTCCTGGAACCAGCGAAATCCAGGGGCCGGGCAGGGGACAGAATGTATCTGCCCTCAGTGTGGAAGGGATTGCCACCCTCGGATTGGCCTTTTTAGCCACACTAGATGCTCTTTTTAGGAACTCTTTCCAGAGCACGATACCATAGTCTTTCGAGACTGAAGGATGCCAATGATGAGATGCTCAGTTTTTAGTTAGAGGGCTTTGTTCTTTCTGAGGAGAAGGCAGAGGAGAAGGTACTATGTTTGGAAATGAAAATGATTCAATAGTTATAGTGTTGTTGTTGGTTTTTCTATTGCAAACTCCCCCTAGTTTGCCTTTACAGTCTGAGTTACTTCTGGCAAGGCTTCAATTTCTTTGCCCTGGGTAGACCTTTGCAGTTTTTCCAATTCTGATTCTGTGAGTACTTTATTTTATATTAAAGAATGACATTGGTGTACTAGCTTGTGTTCTATTATTTATGATTCTGGATGTTGTTCTTTATAGAGCTGGTGCATTCTTTTCAGTTATTTTCTTCTTCTTGGACTTGATTTGTAATAACACATAGTTTCTTTGTTTTCAATCTTTGTATATCTGCAAGCAGTAAACAACTTTTCTTCCGGTAGGCCTGCAGCTGCTGGCCTGGTTGTTCAGCCAACAGTTATGAGTCCTATAGCCGATTTGTCATTAGATGTCCAGGAACTCTAACATCTAGCATAGTCCTTGTTGACCCAGGTGATGACTGATGTGGTATGGGTTTCTATAAATTACATTTCATTATATTGTTTATGAAAGAAACACTCTCTTCATCTGGCTCCTCTGATGAGACCTGTCCAATATCATTGAACTTCTGCCATAGCTCCCATCTTCTTCAGAGCACACAATCCTCACAACCATGTTAAGGCAGTGCCTCACTTATTATTATTATTATTATGGTTGGTTACACAGTCATCAAGATGTTTTGCATTTTTCTCAACCTATTGAGTCCTTCCCATAGACCTGGGATAAGCAGATGCTGTTGTTTGATGGTGTTAAAGATATCAATCACAGGATGTAAGCTGTTCCAAGTAATATTATTATTAGAAATAGTAATAGTTGCTGATGATCATGATTTGCAACATCTGATTCAAAAATGAGGGGTGAGATGCAAGTATAGGATTAATGTCTTTGTTTTGTTTTAAAATGATCCTGATAATAATGCTCTGATTACAGAAACAGCAATACCTTGTGAAAATCCAGAAGGATGTGAGATACAGATCAGACGATTTGGGCTAACGCTGCATTTTTTGATAAATAGCCCATGGATCTGAACAAATGCCTATCCAGATGCTCTTTTAATATTAACAGAGCTTAACAGTCAAATGAGGGCAACCTTAGTCAGACATATGTCATGCTGAGTTCAACAAGACTTCCTTCTGTGCCTGGAATTTCAATATTAGATTGTTCTCTTTTTATTCAGAATACACTGCATTAATCACGTTCGAAATTAATTCCTGCATACATTAGGTGCATGGCTCTTAGATCTAAAAAGTATGAAACGTACCTTTTCACTGTGCGGAGCAATGTGGAGCGAGCCTCGTTGTGAAAAGTGATAATAATGCTTGTGGCCGGCAGGTCTGCGGTGTAGTGAACAGATGCACATCTGTAACAAATGAGAAAAAGAATTTTCATCAGACAGAGCCCAAGCCTCCATTTCTGGAGAACTAACTAATAACAAAGAAAATCCCGATCTGGTAAAAGCTCACCAATCCTGATACACGTATTTAGCACCCAACTGAATTTTGTTATCCTGCCAACACATTTCCCATACAACATGTTTTATACGATTGCAATTCATCACATGCTGGCAGTGCTGACAACAGGCTTAAGCACACATTGGGTAATAACTGCCAGGAACACTTGTTAACAAGCCTGTGGTTTCAATGCCATCAAGACACAAGATGGCACCTATTTATACCTTTTGCTGCATAATTGATGCAGGGGTGGGAAGAAAGAAATAGATGCAAATCCAGGACGGATTAAATCAGCAGGTGGTCTTAATTCTTCCACAAACCTAGCAGCTGATGATGAGGTGATGTGGCATGTAGTTACATGGCTCAGCAGCAACTGGGGAGAGTGGAGCTCATGCTCTTAGTAGCAGGGTGCATGGAGCAGTTAAGCTTACATTATCCAAATCATATGCACTCAAAAAGGCTGTTATTAATATGTCTACCTAAGGGGAGAGTTGACTTCTATTATTGGCTTTTGATTTTTTTTTTGCCAATAACAGTATCGAACTACGTCGCCTTAGAACCGATCTAAATGTAGTTCATAAAATTATCTGCCACAATGTCCTACCTGTCAATGACTACTTCAGCTTCAACCACAACAATATACGAGCACACAATAGATACAAACTTAATGTAAACCGCTCCAAACTCGATTGCAGAAAATACGACTTCAGCAACAGAGTGATCAATGCCTGGAATTCACTACCTGACTCTGTGGTTTCTTCCCCAAACCCAAAAAACTTTAACCTTAGACTGTCTACTGTCGACCTCACCCCATTCCTAAGAGGTCTGTAAGGGGCGTGCATAAGCGCACCAGCGTGCCTACCGTCCCTGTCCTACTGTGCTATTGTCCTCATCTATCTGTATTCACTTTGATTATGTTTATGTTTATACCTATACCTGCTATCTTGTACATGTTTGACAAACAAATAAATAAAAAAATAAAATAAATTCTTCCTCTTTTTGGTTTCAAGGGTTAGGGTTAGGATGTATGGAAAAATGAGAGTTACACAGGTGATCAATACTTTCATGGCTCAGAAGAACTTTCTAATTATTGGTCAATCAACAATATTCCATTTCTTAATAACATGATTGAGAATCTGGTAGTTTCACACTTCCAGATATGTCTCAATGAAAATAATTTATTATTACATTGCAATATGCATTTCACCACTTAGGATTGTTTTGGAAATTGAAGACATTAATACAGGTAGTCCTCACTTAATGATGATAATTGGAGGTAGAATCTTCATCACTATGGGACATAGTTATAAAGTGCAATGTCATGTGACTGCACCTCTTAGCAATGGAAATTCCAGCACTCCCATTTAGTGTTGATAAGTGAAGCACCGTGGCTCTTTATGCAAGGACATCTTGTGATCACCATTTGTGACCTCCTACCAGTTTCTCCATTGACTTTGTTTGTAGGAAGTTGACAAAGACGGTCACAAATGGCAATCAAGTGGCCATGGGACACTGCACCCATAAGTATGAGAACCAGTCATAACTATCACTTGTTCAGCATCACTGTATGTTTGAACAGTCACTGACCAAGTAGACAACGAGAACCAGTGTACCTTGATTAAATATAGTTAATCCACAATATAGTACAAAGATTGCTTTAGTCACCTTAGTGGACAATCTGTGCTGGAAAGAAGATGTGGGGAATGCACAGACTAGATTGGTCAAGGTCAGAAGGAAACAACATGAGACTGGACTGGTCTGTCACCATAACAATACACAAACTGAAAAGCTTTCAGCCTGTTATAGTATACAAGCAGAAGAAAGAGATTCAAAATGGAAACTTTGAATCTGCTGTAATGGTTTGCAACCTGCACTCTGAAGATGTTGGATTTCTTCATTGATGACTTTGAGTGCTGTTGGAAAGAAAAAAGCTGGACAGCTGAAGAATCCTGTTCTGCATTGGTTTGTACTCCATTGTGAAGGGCTGTTTCACAGTTTGGGAAAGCTCCTTGAGCTCCAATTGTCATTGGATTTACACCATTATAGCAATTTTCAAGGGGCAATGTCTTATTGTGCTTTAGGGAGATGCAATCCTACTAGCAAGGCAAAATCTTTATTTTGACCAGAGGCAAGAATTTGGAGGCAAGAATTTCAAAACAGTTTTGTATAAGAAACCAGAGAGGCTTTTTCTCACTTGTACCTAACCATGGCACAAATATTTCCCGATGACCTCTTTTTTTCTGCCATGCCTTTATGATGTTGCCTTCACTTGATTTATTAGCTCTTATCTGAGGCTGCCTTAAGTTGTCCTTAGCTGTTTCAATGTTAAAATCTTTTTTTTTCTCCCCATCTCAGTGCATTTTAAAACCATAGGCATAATTACATTTTTAAAAAAAATTTATTTATTTTTTGTCAAGCATATATAAGATCACAGTAAAAGTATAAACATGTATACATGAGATGGTTATGAGTACATGGGAACATTAGGACAGGGACGGTAGGCACGCAGGTGCACTTATGCACGCCCCTTACAGGCCTCTTAGGAATGGGGTGAGGTCAACAGTAGACAGTCTAAGGTTAAAGTTTTGGGGATTTGGGGAAGAAACCACAGAGTCGGGTAGTGTATTCCAAGCATTGACCACTCTGTTGCTGAAGTCGTATTTTCTGCAATCGAGTTTGGAGCAGTTTACCTTAAGTTCGTATCGATTGTTTGCCCGTGTATTATTGTGGTTGAAGCTGAAGAAGTCATTGACAGGCAGGATGTTATAGCAGACAATTTTGTGAACTATGCTTAGATCGGACCGCAGGCAGCGCAGTTCCAGGTTGTCTAAGCCCAAAATTTCAAGCCTGGAGGCATAGGAAATTCTATTGTGAGTAGAGGCGGGGAGGAGTTTTTNTGTGGGTTCCAGACAGATGAGCTGTATTCGAGAATTGGTCTAGCAAATGTTTTGTATGCTCTGGTTAGTAGTGTAATATTACCGGAGAAGAAGCTACGCAAGATTAGGTTAACAACTCTTAATGCTTTTTTGGCAATGTTGTTACAGTGGGCTCTGGCACTTAGATCATTAGAGATGAGTACTCCAAGGTCCTTAACAGAGTGAGGGTCATCTACAAGGTCGTGTCCATCCAGCTTGTATTTTGTGTTCTCATTTTTTTTTTTTGCCAATGTGTAAGACAGAGCATTTGTTGGTTGAGATTTGAAGTTGCCAATTGTTTGACCATTCTGACACATAGTCAATTCAATCGGGTGAATTGAAAGAATGGGATCAGCACAGCTTCTATTGGCTACTCTAGGTTTGTTCAGTAATGGCCCCTCCCTTCTGATCCCTAGACACTGTCCTATATGTGGCTATTCTAATGTGATTAGCGGGAGAGATTGGATTTTTCACATCAGTATCTCCCATGCCTACAAGGTTTCAAAGCTGATCCTTGGCTCAGCGATCTGACCTGGAAAAAGGGATCAACCAAATTAACAACTGACAGACACTGAAAGGCTGTGATATACTGAGGGAGAGAAACATAATGCAGAAAGCAACTATATTAGCTTTTGCATAATACCCTTGATAGAGTGCTGTCCATCCATCCTTGAGTTAACAGAAAGCTATATCCACCATGAAAACTGCTGTCCCCTCTATTGTCCTCTATTGTCTTTGTTCTCAGTCACTGCCAGTTACTTAAGCCAAAATAGTCAGAAACCACAGACCTCAGAACTTCACTAGATGTCATCACTGACCCACGAAATTACATTTTAAAAATAGGTGAACTCTTACAACCTATGGGAACCTTTTGTGATTTTAAATTATTGTTAACTATGTGAAATATTTCTTACATTTTAAATTGTGGTTCTTGTGATAGCACTTGACATGTTAGTAGCTGAAGTGCTACCAGTACTAACTACCTAGCAATGATCCACATGGCTGAACCATGGACTAGGATCAGTAGATCTAGCATGCATTATTTCATATCTGGAAAACCTCTCCTGTAGCAACTTATATTGGAAACAGTTAGAATCTCTCAGAGCTTTGCATTCTAAGATTTATTTCAACACAAGGAGATCCTTATCTGAGATTCTTTTCCTTTGTATACCTTGTGCCATGGTTCTTGAAAGAATCTCCAACTTGAACTTCAACTAGGTGCAAATCCATCCTAAATAGGCTACAAATCCCCAAATAAATACATAGTACCTGCATCTTCCATCACTGCTGCTTAGTTAAAATCCTAAGAATCAAAGGGCCTTTCTCCACTTGCATTAAACATAACATGAACTTGTCCAACAACTCTCCCCCCCCTCTTTTTTTGGCTATATTTTCATATTGCTTCACCTCACCCCTAACTCTTATGCAAGGCAGCCTTAGCTATCTTTTGAGGCTCCAGTTTCATAGTAGTGATCCTGTTCTAAAGTACTGCTTTCTACCTCTTACTAAACCTATACTTAAAATTAGCTTAACTTAACAGCTGGCAGGGTGGGACGGATAGCAAGAGAAGGAGGTACAGACTCATTACCCACCACATAATGCTCCACATGACTGACTGTGTGATCAGAGATTGGGAGCTTTGAAGGAAGCTAACCCTAATCGGCATCTTTATTGAGCCTGGAGATCAGCTGCTGAGAGTGTATATGCAAAGCCTGGAGTGAACTTTGACAGGAGATCGAGCCCATCAAAACTTCCCTCCTGCCAAAACTCGCCTTCCTCCATCTCCAGCCACAGTCCTCATTATTAAGAGGGATTGATTGGTGTTTTCCTCCCAGTTGGCGACAAGAGAGGAAGGAAACAAAGCTGAGGGAATGAACCAATTCATTTCCTTTTGGCAGCATCTCTGTGTAGCAGGACAGGGATAGGCAATGGGATTAGCAAATTTTACACCTGTACACCAGTGGTGGGTTGCTGCCGGTTCAGACCGGTTCTCCCGTACCGGTGGCGGAAATTTGCACCCGCTCGCCAAACCGGCAGCGATGGCCAGCTGTCCATGCCCCCGAACCAGTTCTCCGGTCGCCTCAGCTGGCAAAAAACCCCTCTGCGCATGCACAGATGGTCATTTCCCTGATGTGACGTGGGCGCACACGCAAAGCGAGCACGTGCGTGCATGCAAAACGTGCACTTCCATCACGATGCGAACCAGTAGGGAAGGTAAGTGGAACCCACCCCTGCTGTACACCAGTAGCTTTTGGCCAACTTGAAATCATCTTTTCTTTTTCCAGTCTGAGAATACAGAAAACAGAATAAGCCAATTGATATTTCTTCAGGCAAAGCAACAGGAGGGTGCAACAAACTGCATTCAATCACTTTCCCTATATATAATCATCACCAATCTTAAAGTAACAGAAACAAACAAAAACCATATTCCTCATAAAATAGGAAGCCACCTGCTCTGCTTGCTTTTCTAGTACATACGATGTTCATTTATTTGATCATTTGTGAGCAATCACCCCATTGTGCATAAAATGTATGCTAAGCTGTGATGGTAAAATAATAACTTGTTGATACCTTTTGCAACCAGGTGTTTTCTTCACTCATTGTTAGTGTCTGGTGTGAGGGAGAATGGGGAAATAACAATCTAGATAATATTCCAGGTGGGGCCTGGCAACTCTTAGGGGAGTGGGGTAGTTAAAACTGTAGAAAAAAGTGAGATTAATTTTTACCAATGAGAAAATAGACTGCCCATAAACTGACCTAGTTTCAGATAAATTGGCATAGAGCCAGGACAACCTCCGTTCTCAAAGCCAGCCAAAAAATGCAAGCACACTAGTCCAGATCCTCAATCAGCCTTTATAACAGCTGCAGAAATCAAATAACTCATGCTATTCTGAGATCAAGCCGGTCTCATGTAGAGGTTAAGATATCAATCTAGAAACCTGGAGACTGGGAATTCTAGTCCCACTTTAGGCATGAAGCCAGCTGGATGATGTTAGGCCAGTCACTCTCAGCCCTAGGAAACAGACAAGGGCAAACTACTTCTGAAAACCTTGCCAGGAAAACTGCAGAGTCTAGTCCGGGCAGTTGCTAGGAGTTAATGCTGACTTGAAATCACAAAAAATGTGACTGACAAGCAAAAGCACATTAATTTTCTGTCCCTTGTCATGTTGAGTGGCCTGGTGTATATTCTATAAGCATTTAACTTAATATTTCAATAAAATTGTAGACAAATGTGCTGTATATACTTGTGGAAAGGCCCATCCACAAATGAACCAAGCCTCAAATTTTTAACCAAAATATGAAAAAATGGCCCATAAGCTGAATTTTTCATATGCTTTTTCAATATATTCTAAATATATTGAAAAAGGCCTTCGCTTATTTTCATATTTTGTATCAATAAATGTTTTCTAGGACAGATTCCATTTCAAATTTTTACAATTGTCTTATCCATAGATGGCTTATTTTTTTTATGGTACTTTGGTTTGGCTTATGTGCATGTGTGTGTGTGTGTGTGTGTGTGTGTGTGTGTGTGTGTGTGTGTGTGTGTGTGTGTGTGTGTTATATTTTTACATAAATAAAGGGAGACTAGTATAGATCTATTTCAAGCTATTTAGCTCTCATCAGCTAGCCACACCCTTATGGGATTAGAACCCGGGCCCCTTGCCTAACAAGGCAAGTGATTAAACCTCTGAGCCACAGGATTCTTCTCCCTATCTGCATGTTCCAGGGNACCATAAAATAGATCTATACTAGTCTCCCTTTATTTATGTAAAAATATAACATATATATATATATACTGTATATATATATACTGTATATATACTTTAGCAAGGATTACCATATAATAATAATAATAATAATAATAATAATAATAATACAATACATGTGGATAACCTGAGCCCAAATTTGGAGGTGTACTTTGGGACCTACAATTCTTGGCTTATCCATGAATATCTACAGTATCAGTTTTTAAATATTTTATTAAATTCCTGCTTCTGTGTTTTGCATTACTACATACCATGAACTCGGGATATTCTTCATTTTGGAAGTTCAATCCACATATCTTTTTATTGTTTGTGGCCAATGCAGCATATCTTATAGCATGCCATAAGCTTTTTGATCTAGCCCCACAGCTTTTCAATATTTTTATTAATGACTTGGATGAGAATGTGGAGTCAATGCTGATCAAATTCATAAAATTCACAAAAGTGAGTGAGATAGCTAATACTCCAATAAACAGAAATAAAGTAAAAATGATCTTCATAAATTAGATAAATGGACTGAAAGTAGCAGAATTAAATTCAACACAAACAAGTGCAACATCATTCACCTAGAAAACAAAATCAAATGCAAAGGAATAGGATGGAGGTTAGTTGAAATGTCATGATATTGTACTTCTGGAAAAGACCTGAATTTCTGATTGGATGCAAACTAAATATGAAACAGCAACCTGATATGGCTTCCAAAAAGACAAATAAAATGTTCGGTTGTATCAACAGTAGTACAGAATTCAGATTATGGGAAGCTATAATTTTATTTTATTCCGCTTTGGTCAGATCACATCTTGAATACTGTTCTAAGCACCAGATTTTAAGAAGCATTTTAAGAAAGTGGACAGTTTCAAAAAAGGATAGCAAGAATTATTAAAGGATTACAGACCCAGTTTTGTAATGTGAGGTAGTCAGAGGTGGGTTCCTACCGGTTCTAACCAGTTCTTTAGAACCGTTAGTAGCTCGGCGATGACATCACGGAGCCAGTTCCATCGGTGTCTCCGTGGGCACCGCCATCTTGGATTTTGCTTCTGCGCATGCGCAGAAGCTATTTTTTGATTGCTGCGCATGCGCACACGGCGCGACCCTGAGTGAACCGGCAGCAAAAGGATCCGGAACCCTCCCCTGGAGGTAGTTGTTAATTTTGAGAAGAAAAGAATGAGGTGATAGCACATAAAAGAAGATAAAGACCTGTTCTCTATCAGCACAGAACGCAGGACATGAAAAAAATGAATTTAAATTTTAGGAAGGCAAATTACAAATGAATCCTAAGAGTAAGAACAGAATAATAGTGAAACCAATTACCAAAATGGTGGACTCCCTTTATTGGGTCCATGTCCACTGGACAGCCAACTGCCAGGCATGTTTGAAAATTCCTGCACCGAACAGAGTGTTACTCAAATGCAGATCTTTCCAAGTCAATAGGTTGCTATATTTTTCAGTACTATAGCCTTTCTCTTATATTGTATAGATTCCTTCTCTGTAGCTCTCCATTTATTAAAGGGTTGAATGAAGTGGGAAACAGCATTGCTCAAAACAGGCAGAACCAATTTGTATTGATGAGAAATTTGGGGAATTGCAGCAAAGTATAAAGATACCACCTTTCTCTTCCGTTCCTTCTGTCTGTGTCCACTTGCTGATCAGAGACTTTGACGTTGAACCCATGCACCTATGAGCTAGTCCAACTCTTATCTCCTGGAACATACATGGTCTATTTTTATATTATGGAGGACCTGGCCATTTTGCACATGAGTACCCCCGTCTCACCTCCAAAACACCAACTAAGTGCACTAAGACCCCTTTCCCACTTCCATAGCACCAACTAAGCGCCCGAAGAGTGTCAGTACATTTCATAGTTTATCCTCCTTCACCAAATCCCACCTGCTCCTTTATTGTGCAGACTGATGCTTCAGATTTTTTCCTTGGGAACTGGGACAACAAAAGCTTTGCTATTAACTCTAGAGTTCTGACTCAGTGCTTGCCAACAATTTTGATTTTGAAGTGAAGGAAAGTTATTTGAAGGAGAGGGAAATATTTTCACAGCTACTGAAAGAGACACAAAGATTGCATATCCAAAGTTGTGTGGAGGGAGCTCCTGAAGAATTGGCATAGGAGAGACACAATGCCCATCTTTCCCACACAAGAAAAAGGGAGATTCACTTGGCACCTCCAAGTTCAGCAGAAGGAGGGATGAGAATGAGGATTGAAACTGACGTGGGTGAGTCAGAAACCGGTACTCCTCAAATGGAACAGAATCATTATATAAACATGAAATGGGTGCTTCACAATCTCAAGCCAAGGGGGAGAAATGGCCAAAAGTCCTTTGAGCAGAAAAATATGCAGATACATACCGTGTTTCCCTGAAAATAAGACCCTGTCTTATATTTTTTGAACCCCGAAATAAGCACTTGGCCTTATTTTTGGGGAGGTCTTATTATTTTGGGGCGCATGGAGCAAGACGGGGCTCCTCTTGCCAGCTTATCTGATTTCCAGCTCTGTCTCCCAAACCTTAACCAGAGGAAATGGTATTTTCGGGAGAGGGCTTATTTTCAGGGGAGGGCTTATTTTCAGGGGAGGGCTTATTTTCGGGGGATGTCTTTATCCCCCTTTATTTACATGGTATTTATGAATCCACATGTTTCTGTGTTCTGCACCAGGCAAATTGGTGTACATAAGATATGAGACTTACTTATATACAGTAAGCCACATATCTATCAGTATATGATATGTTAAGCTTCAGCTGCTGTCTAGTTTTTGAATCCAGGGTTGTGTTTCAAGAGAGATTTATAACCATGCCAGATTTGAAGTCTGGTCATTTGGGACCTTAGAACAAACCATGTTTCCTGGATTCTTTCCTTCTCCTTGTTCTAGAGCAAAATTGTGTCCATCCTAGTCTGGTTATTCAGGCGACAGTCCAGAATTAAGAACAAAATGCAAGAATACATGTTCTAGAGAATCTTTTTCATTCTTTAGCAACTGCTCTGTATAAAAAGATATATCCAAACACTTTTTCATCCTCAAAAACTTTAAATAGACATACACTCCTCACATACACTTTTTCTCTCCGTAAATTAGAGCAAAACAAAACTTATTATTGAGTAATATGGGCATTTCCTTTTCCTATTGTACAAGTAGTCTATGACTTACAACAGTTCATTTAGTGACCGTTCAAAGTTACAACAGCACTGAAAAAAGTGACTTATGACCATTTTTCACACGACTGTTGCAGCATTCCCATGATCATGCGATCAAAATTCAGATGCTTGGCAACTGACTCATATTTATGACGGTTGCAGTGTCTGGGGATCATGGGATCACCTTTTGCAACCTTCTGACAAGCAAAGTCAATGGGGGAAGCGACATTCAGTTAACAACTGTGTTACTAACCTAACAACTGCAGTCAAATGTGGCAAGAAAATGGGGCAAAAGTCACTTAAAAATCTCATTTAGCAACAAAAATTTTGGGCTCAATTGTAGTCATAAGTCGAGGACTACCTGTACAAATAAGTTAACCTATTTGTAACTTTGGTAGCTAATATTGCTCTCTCCAACAACAGTAAATCAATGAGCAGACCATTACTGAAGTAGGAGTAAAGTGAGTTCAGGTCTCAAAGAGGTGTAAGGAAAAAAGCGTCACACGATTAAAATGAAAGAGCTTTTCTCAGCTGCTTCTAAGTGCCTCCTACTCATTAAAGTGAATACCTGTGGTAAAATGGGTGGCCAATAAATTTAATAGATGAGAGGAGAGAGAGACGAGAGACGAGAGAGGGAGAGAGATGAGAGAGGGAGAGGGAGAGGGAGAGGGAGAGGGAGAGGGAAAGAGAGAGAGAGAGAGAGAGAGAGAGAGAGAGAGAGAGAGAGAGAGAGAGAGAGAGAGAGAGAGAGAGAGAGAGCCATGCATTTTCCAGGCCCATCATTCATTTAACTGTCTCCTTCTATTGCCATGTATGGTTAATGAATGTGTTAATCAGTCAGCTCTAACTCAATTTTGGAAGCTACCATCTAGAACTCTGTCTTTCATCACCAGTAAAAATATTGTTAAAAAGAGAATGGAGATATAAGGCCTTCAAGTGAAGATCCTCAATACCCAGTAGCAGTAACAAAGCAATAAAGGCCAAAGTTTTCAGTATAGAGAAATTCAAAGCATTGGATAGGTAAGAGAAAAAGGGAGGGCCCACCATAAAGGAGTCAAGGTCTGATAGCATGAATACTTAGCCCACCAGGATGCCTTTTAAAGTAGCTTTCCCCCCCACAAAGCTAGGAAAAACAACTATTCTATTCATGACTTATTTCAATGAGATTATTCTATATATTACTACTGTTTATGGTTATTACTGAATTGCTAGTATTTTAAATCTCTATGTTCATAACTATTGTTTATGCCTAAGTAGCATCTAATTTTTTTTCATACACCATTTTATTAATATGACATTAGCCAATTATTGTAATTTCCAAGCCCTAATGAAAGGTAAATGGGAAAGCTACAATCAAGCACATTAGTATCTTATTGCACTAATTCACATTCTATTTTTTCCACATGCTATTAAAACCAAATAATATAGAGAAATTAGATATGTTTTTATGTCTTATGTTTCTTTGCACAAAGGATTTTTTGTGCTTGTTTCAGCATGGGATGAAATATAGAATAGACATTTCCATAGAAAGGTATCAATTAGGAACACCAGTATCCTAATCACGGTTGGATCATATGCTGCTTGCAGTTCCCATAGTTTGTGTGATACTTCTAAATAGCTTCTGGTAAACAGAACATTTAAATTTTATTTTCAATATAAGAAGAACAACATGACTATAGAGATTCTCAATCATCCAGACATGATTGTCCCAAAGGTGCTTTTTCCAAAAGGCAACTGGACTTTCTTGTGGTTTTTTTTAGAAACTTTTAGCTATACAATGTTTCACCTTCTACACTGCTCATTTTCTCTCCATTAAATCATCAACAGAGCTAAATCACAAAGATAAAACATTTTTCAACATAGATACTTTGGTAAAGGGCATTCTTGAAACTTTCCCTATCTATGAAAACCCTATCTAGATATGTATATCTATATATAACTCTATCTCTATCTCTATCTCTATCTCTCTCTCTCTCTCTCTCTCTCACATACGTGCTAGTCGTTCCCGACTGTAGGTGGCGGTGCTCATCTCCGTTTCTAAGCCGAAGAGCAAGCGCTGTCCCAAAGATGTCTCCATGGTCATGTGGCCGGCATGACTAAATGCCGAAGGCGCACAGAGCACTGTTACCTTCCCACCAAAGTGGTCCCTATTTTTCTACTTGCATTTTTTACATGCTTTCGAACTGCTAGGTTGGCAGAAGCTGGGACAAGTAACAGGAGCTCACTCCGTTACGCGGTGCTAGGGATTCGAACCGCTGAACTGCTGACCTTCTGATCGACAAGCTCAGCGTCTTAGCAACTGAGCCACCGCGTCCCCTTGAACCTGGCACTAGGACTATGTAAAAACCACTTCATACATTAAATGTTTATATGAAAAGCATATATAAAAGTCAAGTCTTTCAGCTGCTTGATAAATGTACATATGTCATTGAATGTACATATGTCATTGAATGATTCATCTAGGACTAGGGAAGTCTGATTGAAATTATTAAATTCATTAAGTATTCTTAGTCACCACCTCTGCCTAATGGACGAGGTTCTGAATAAGAAAAGACAACAGTAAGTGTAGTAAAGCAGAATGAAGTAGTCTTAATAAGAGCAGATGTTCTTCCAAAATTGACTTTGAAAGCATATTGCTGATATGAATCCCAAATCATCTTTGTATTGCTTGGAAAAAATGAATTGAATGCTTAACTCATTCAGCGATTCCCAAAGAGATCAGTAAGTCATGTCAAGTGAATCAGCTTTTGGCTGGTTTGAAAGCAGGCTCAGTGCTTGAATTATGTGTGGCATTTTTGAAACCTATCTTTTCTTCTCAAAGTCAACCCACTGGTCCTCGGAAAAGGACTACCTGATAAGAAAGCAAGCTAAAAGAAAGCATTATTATTATGTCCACAGCACTGCCAAATGATAGATGATCATATGCAATTTTTACCATTAAACTGTCATCCTCAAACTGAAAATGGATGATTAGGCATATTCCGTAGATGTACTTTTTTTTTTTAAAACGTGGGCTTCAATGGTTTTTGGGTTGTGTGTGCCCCAGAATACATTTTGAAATGTAGACATGTTGGGGCCAAAATTAAATGAGCTGAAATAAACTATATTACGGTAATTTAACTGATTGATTTCCCCTCCCCAAACTTTAAAACAAGTCAGTGGAGATTATTTTAATTAAATATAATATACACATTTGCCTATACCAGGGGTCTCCAACCTTGGCAACTTTAAGCCTGGTGGACTTCAACTCCCAGAATTCCCCAGCCACCATGGGATGAAATATAGAATAGACATTTCCATAGAAAGGTATCAATTAGGAACACCAGGATCCTAATCATGGTTGGACCATATGCTGCTTGCAGTTCCCATAGTTTGTGTGATACTTCTAAATAGCTTCTGGTAAACAGAACATTTAAATTTTATTTTCAATATAAGAAGAACAACATGACTATAGAGATTCTCAATCATCCAGACATGATTGTCCCAAAGGTGCTTTTTCCAAAAGGCAACTGGACTTTCTTGTGGTTTTTTTTTTTTTTTTTGCTTTGAAAACATTCTGCTTCTCATCTAAGAAGCTTCTTTAGTTCTAATTGATTGGTAGGTAATGGAAGGATTTATATCCAGTTATTTAAGAGAACTAACAACCAACCTTCAGAGTGCTAACGATCAGATGACTGCAAAGAATATAAATCCTGATCCCTGCAGGACGTGGGGGAGGGGGGGAGCGGGGGGGGGAATTATAAAATGTGCCTGGTGTCATCATATAAAGCAGGGGTCTCCAACCTTGGCAACTTTAAGCCTGGAGGGCTTCAACTCCCAGAATTCCCCAGCCAGCTGCCTGGGGAATTCTGGGAGTTCAAGTCTTCCAGGCTTAAAGTTGCCAAGGTTGGAGACCCCTGGCTTATACAGTTCCTTCCCCACATAGCCTTTCCATTATTCTGAGCAAACAGCCCATGTTACAGAAAGTGCTTACAGATAATTAGCATGCAGCAGCAGAAAATTAGGCAGTTGCGTAGAGTTTCTGAGATTGGGAAAAGAAATGGAAAGCCCCAGAGCTCTTTCTCCTCTGTGTCACTGGGAAGGTTGATTGAATGGCTCAGGAAGCTGGAGTTTTGGCTAAGGGATATATTAGCCTTCCAGATAGCCTTGGAAGAAATATTCAGAAACCATTCTATAAAAAGAGCAATGGCGGAAGTGTTGTTTAAACTCTGGAACGGTGTTGTTAGGAAAAGACTCAGGCTGGGACTCTCTGACTCGGGGGGTGGGGGGGGAGAGAGACAATAAAACACAAGCAGACTTACAAGATTCTGTTGCTATAGCTTACTTCAATAAAATATTATTTTACTCTTCATGTGGAATTGAGATCCTTATAAGGTGTACCTTGTAAGCTGACATCTTCCCTCAAGAAGATGGAATGTAACACAAAGGAGCAGCAACTGCAGACATTCTTTTAAGCAAAGATTTGAGGAGAAAAACTAATTGGTGGGGGGGGTTAAAAACAGGATAAAAATGCAAAATCATACCTGAGAATTCTACATCAGATGTCTTAGGAAAAAGAAGAGAAGACTGATTACATTTAGGCAAGAAAATTGTTCTACATTTAGGCAAGAAAAAACAAATGCACAGGTATAGAATAGGTGGTACCTGGCTCAATAGTAGTAACTGAGAGAGGGATCTTGGAGTCCTAGTGGACAATCACTTAAATATGAGCCAGTAATGTGCTGCAACTGCCAAAAAAGGCAAGGCAGTCCAAGATCAAGAGAAGTGTTAATACCACTTCATACTGTAATGCCTTCGTAAGGCCACATTTGGAATATTGCACCCAGTTTTGGTTGCCACAGTATAAAAAAGGTATTGAGCCTCTAGAAAGAGTGCAGAGAAGAGCAACAAAGATGATTAGGGAACTGGAGGGCAAAACTTATGAAGAATGTTTGCAGGAATTTGGTATGTCTAGTTTAATGAAAAGAAGGACTAGGAGTGACATGATAGCAGTGTTCCAATATTTGAGGGACTGCCACAAAGAAGAGGGGGTCAACTTATTTTCCAAAGCACCAGAAGGTAAGACAAGAAACAATGGATGGAAACTAATCAAGGAAAGCAGCAACCTCAAACTAAGGAGTATTTTCCTGACAGAACTAAACAGTGGAACGACTTGCCTCCAGAAGTTGTGGGTGCTCCAACACTGGAGGTTTTTAAGATGAGATTGGACAAGCATTTGTCTGAAATGGATATAGAGTTTCCTGCTTGAGCAGAAGGTTGGACTAGAAGACCTCCAACTCTGTTATTCTGTTATTATTCTGATTGGTGGGACAGTTCTGGGAAAGCATGGGGGCTTCCTCATTCTCTTCCTCCCATCCATGGGCCTCATGGGAGCATGGTGAAATAGGCAGATTTTTACCCCAGGATTCTGGGAAATATGGGGAAAGGATTCCGCCACCTCCACTTTGCCTGTTTTCAGCAAAGCACTGGTCTGGAAATTTGTTTTGCCCTTACTTTGCCTTTAGAAAGTAAAGGGAGAGACCAGGTAACTCTCTAAGCTTCTCTTCCTGATGGATTGCTTCAAGGCAACAAACTGCTTGCACTTCTAGAGATTTGAAAGGCTTGGGTGAATTGCAACGATTTTCTAAAACTTTGCATTTGGGACAAGTATTACAATATCATTAATATTTCTTAATTCATATAATGACTTAATTCATATAATACTCATGACAGAAATATCCTCCCTGAGTCTTTGAAAAAGAGTTTCCCCCTTTGAGATTATCAATTGAAATTAAAGATAGCAAGTATCTGTGAAGGCAGTAACAAAGCCAACTGATTCTTTCTGGTAGTGTATGATCACCAGCAGGGGTGGGTTCTAACTTACCTCGCCACCGGTTCGCTTCCTCCCACGCCGAGTGGCTGTGCGTGCATTGCGCGCCACGTGGCCCCGCGCACGCATGCGCATTGATGAAAATTTACAAATTTTTTTTTAAAAAGCCAAAAATAAGATGGCAGCACATGCACAGTGCCGGGGACTCGGCTTCTGCGCATTCGCAGAAGAAAAAAAATAGCAAAAAATTCCAAAAAAAAAAAAATAAAATCCAAAAAAAATATTCCCCAAAAAAAAATTCCCAAAAAAAAGATGGCGGCGTCCACGGACCGGCACCGACAGAACCAGCTCCATGACGTCACCAGCGGTTTGCTACCAGTTCTATAGAACCGATGCGAACCGGGAGGAATCCACCTCTGATCACCAGGTGTCCTTTGCCAAGTCCAGAATTGTTGAAGTATTCATATCCTGTTCAATAGACCTGCCAGCTCTATTGCTTTGAACAGTAGCCTGCTGGTAATTTTATCTACCACTTCATCCATTTCATACATTGTTATCTCTTCATGCACTTAAATAAGTATCAACTGGTAAATGATGAGCGCTTCCCACTACATCCATTCTACAGCTTGCAATTCAATGGAAATAGCAATGCCCAGCATCATCTGGAAAAAGACTGTGGGGAGGATGTTACTTTATTGAGTTTTTACCATTCTTTTGCACAGCTGGTGACTCAATCTTTAAGAATCTAGTTTTACAATAGCTTCTAAAGAATTTAGAAAGATCAGCCTTATAAGTTCAGTTTTGCCTACTAATGTGCAATGCAGTAGAAATAAAATATGTGGGAAATTACAATAAGATATGTGGAAGAATGAGAACCAATTTGGGGTACTAGTTAAAGACACCAGGCTAGAAACCAGGAGACTGTGAGTTCTAGTCCAGCCTTAGGCACAAAGCCAGCTGGGCGACCTTGGACCTGCCACTGTCTTTCATTTCTAGCAAGAAGGCAAGGGCTAACCATTTCCAAAAATGTTGTCTAGAAAACTGCATGGGAGTATCCAGGCAGTTGCTAGGAGTCAGGGCTTATTTGCACACAACTTCAGAATGGCATAAATAATGGGAAAATTGACAACAGATTGGTATCTACAATAGAGTCAAAAGTGAAAAGATGGTTTATTTTCAACTCACTACAGTCCCATTCAAAAATGTTCCACCCAAATTTTCTGCGTTGACTGAGTTCCAGTGGGATAAAATTTGAAATTGCAGGGGGGAAAAACCCTCTGATATTTCTACAGTTTGATATATTTTTTTACTTATATCTATATTAAAGAAAGTCAGAATTCATTCTTTTTCTTTTCTTTTCTTTTCTTTTCTTTTTTCTGTTTTCTGTTTTCTGTTTTCTTTTCTTCTTTTTTCTTTTTTCTTTTCTTTTTCTTTTCTTTGCACTTCACTTTTTTTCTTTTCTGAGGCTTTTCTTGTTTTGACTCTTTTTTTTCTATTTATCTTTTAATGTTGTATTTTTTTTTAAATCAGTAAAATATTAAAGAAAAAGAAAAGAAGGTGAAAAGGGATTTTTTAAAACATACCAGATCATGGCTACAAAAAACCAGTGAAGGCTAAGTATGTTTGCAACCTGTACCAGGTATTCATAGGCAATCATGCATACATATATGCACATACATACACATAGTATATTAAAATCTTTTTAAATCCTGAAGCTCCAACAGATCAAAAAGACAAACTCAATACAGTAGACCATGCTGTCATGCCTTGCAGAAAATACACAATTCCAAAACTTAAATAAGCATTCAGCTGGCTCAGCACAGTCTAATTACAATCTACTCTGAAAATTCAACAGCTCTAAGGTGTAAGAACATGTACCAATTACATGCACATCAAAATTTGAGCAAACCAAAATATGTTTATATTTTAAATGCAGTCATAAATAGCAATGGATACCATTGCCAAAGCTCAAATAATTACAAGTTAAAACAAAGAGCAAAAAAAACAAGCTATAACCAGTATAATGAAGCTGTTTTGAAAACACACTGTGCAGGCCTGATTAACTTAAGTATATGTGTCCGTGTGCACACTCTATGCTAGATCTTCTACTCTGATGCTGAGGTTCATGAATTGATTGCATTGATTCATATTTGACTTGATTCTGTAACTCTGAACAGCTGAGTTCAGGCAGACAAGTAATGACATGACGCTTAGAAAGGTCCTCACGTTCTGTCCATCTAGCCTGTGGGCATCCAGGCAGAGCATTGCCTCCAGACAACATGTGCTGGGTGCACTTTGTGGCTTCAGAGCTAACTTCATCACTGATCATACATGAAGGAGGATTGAGAGCAGGATAAAATTGGATGGAAGATTGTGGGAGGAATCATAGCTGAACCCTACTGTTATTCAAGTAGCATGGGCATTAGAAACATAGCAGGGGATCACATTGACTTCTATCCAGTGTGGCATTACTCAGCAGGGACCAAAGAGATATGCAAATGAATCATATTATTCTCCATTTAGAAGGCATCTCACAAGCAATAAGATGGGGGGGGAGAGATTATCTATTATGATTCAAGACAAAATTCCCCTTCGTCTTTGTGTTACAGCTGGCAAGCAAGAATATTTGCTTGTTAACCAAAGGCTTCCAGCCAGCATATGAATGCAGTGTGAGTCTGGCTGGCAGGACTCAAAGAATATTCAAAACAACCATTTTGATTTTGAAACAAGCGGTCCAATTAAAAAAAAAAATGCAAGCTCCCTTGGTTTTGGACATTCCTTTTCTCTAAAACAGTGGATTAGGTTCAAGGATATAAAACAAATGGCTTACAATGATAATAATGGAAAAACAGACCGGTATTCATATTGTCAGTCTCATAAATGGTTCTTCTCAGAAGGGAAATATATGGATTTTCTGATCTTTTTTTTTAATTTGTCCTATAATGTTCTGAAGCAAAAAGAAATTGTGAAAAAAATGAACAAAAATCCATAATTTGAAAATCAGTATCAATGTAAAGCTTAAATATCTCAGACATCAATCACAATGAAAACATAATAGAAGATAATAGAAGTTTCAGAAGATTGTATCTCAGTTTAATAAGCCTATGGGTGTTTTTTATTTTTAAAAAAAAATCTGGCCCTTTGTAGTGTCAGATGTAATGTGCTCTTTTGTTAATACTGGGCACATTCAGAATGAGTCACACACCTGTACATGTAATCTCTTCTTCCTTTGTAGCAAAATGACCAGATAAGAAAATATCTAATTAACCAGAGCTTCCTAATGTTCATCCAAATGAGGAAACTATGGTTGCCAACTAACAGAAAACATTTCATGAGCCAGAAAAATTAACTGGATACCACTCACAGGAATTTTGGAGATGGTACAGTAACTGCATTGAATATTGAAGAAAAAACCAGAAAGAGATATAGCTTCCCTTTAAGGTGAAAAGCTAACAGGACAGTAAATGCAGCCCTACCCTTTCTATGCCTGAGCCATATCTTCAGCTGAGAGATCTTGCATGAACATCGAGACCGCCTTCTACCACATAGCTCCCAGCGACCGGTGAGATCCCACAGAGTTGGTCTCCTCCAGGTCCCGTCAGCTAAACAGTGTCGGCTGGCGGGCCCGCGGGGGAGGGCCTTCTCTGTGGCTGCCCCAGCGCTCTGGAACCAGTTACTTCCTGAGATCCGGACCACCCCCACCCTATTGGCCTTCCGAAAAGCAGTAAAGACCTGGCTTTTCCGGCAGGCCTGAGGCCGTGATCTCGCAGTTGTAATCGTCGAGATCCGGCCATGATGTGATATGCATGAGTTTTAAATTGTTTTAATGTTTAATGTTTTAATGTTTTTTATTGGTTTATGATGTTTTATAATGTTTTCTTTTCTATGATGTTTTTAATGTTTATTTTCTGTTGTTAAGCCACTCAGAGTCCTTTGGGAGTTGGGCGGCATACAAATATAATAAATAAATAAAATAAATAAATAAACATAATTTTACTGCTTCATCTAGAACTGTAATAAATAGGGTCCCAGACTGCACAGAGTACATGTCTTCTTCAGAATATCAGGTGGACATGGGGAAGTCAGAAAGAAAATAAGGAGAGGCCAGTGGGCCTATTTTCCATCAGTTTGAAACCCATGTATTGTAGAAAATTAGCACCCACCCTTCTCCTAGAAGAATGAAATATTCTAGGAAATATTAAAAAGGCAGAATATTATACCTCCCTGGATGAGAAAAGGAGAAACATGCTCTTGGAAAGCAGCCCCCACCTTTGTTAATAGCCCCAGAAAGACTGGTACCAACCTATCTACAAGACAAAAGACTGGGCCAGTCTATCTACAAAACAAAAGACCTTCACCCTCAGCTCATGATAGGATTAGCCCTCACTCAAGATCCAAACCAGGACAAAGCCATTAAGCCATAATAGGAATTGCCCAAAGCCCCTTCATTACATCACCCAGCAAGATTCAACCAAGTCTGGGACTCAAGACAACCTACAAAGTTACCCCTGCATGGCCCCATGAGAGTCTGACAACCAATCAGAATACATTTCTTTCACAGGAACAGGAAGCAAGTTCAAAGCCCAAGAGAGGGTATAAATCTCTCTATCTCTCTCACCTGTGTGCTCAATTGCCCAGGACCTTAAACCATGTGGTCCTGTCCACCATTAAACCATCTTTCCAATCAACCTTCATGTTTCCAGTGTCTTTCTTCCCACTTGGAACTGAACCCAGATGGACATTTCTTCCAACAGTGCTTTAAGAGAATCTTGGTTTGTTTGTTTTTTACTTCTTGTCCAGTCTGAAAATCTCTAGACTGCCACCAGTGCACTTTTAAACAAGGCCAGATATAAGAAGCCTAAGACTTCTTTGCCCACAAAAGAAGCTATAACACATCAAAAAGCCAAGAAAATCTCTCTTTGTTGTCATCTAGTGTTCATTCAGATGTTTGCAGCCTAGATGTGATAGCTCTAGCTTCTTGTCACATAGGACCTTCAGTGGTCATCAGACCATTTCCGGGCCTCAATGACAGATCAAAGATTCACAACAGAGCCTTATTTTTCTCTCCTAGCATCATTAGCAGCCTGTTTGACAGGACTGCAAGAAAGGGCCTTCTTATTTACTGTTCTTATTTTGGACTTGCTTGCCAAGGTAGGGCAGGTAAAGGCTGCAAAAACTGCTTTGAATCACTATTTCAAACTAACTTAAATCACAGAATGTGGTAGTTTGAATCACAACTACATTTGTAGATAGTACTTTGAATCACAACTACATTTGGAGGTGGGAATAACTTTAAATGTAATTTACTGGATTCTCTGAATGGATTGCCCCTGCAATTATGTGGGCCAGATAGGAAGGAAGTTAACCACCAGATTGTGAGAACATGAGTGAGCAGTTAGATGAGGACACCCGAACTCATTGGTAGCCTCACAGTGCAATGAACTGTTGTGGCCCGCCAGCGACCCGTGCAGCTGGTTGCGGACTCCGACAGCGAAGAGGCTGTTGTGATGATGCGCCAGCGGCCTGTGCAGCTGGTACCTGAGTCAGACAGTGAGGAGGTTGGTGGGGACTCGGTGCCAGAGGCAGAGATTCAGCCAGGGCCTTCAGAACCTCCAGAAGCTCCCATCAGTGACGAGGAAGAAGAGAAGGAGCCTATTCTTAATGCATGGGCATACAGAGCTGCTAAGAGGCAAGAATGGTTACTCAGGAGGAGGTCTCCTCGGGAGTAAGGCTTGGGGCTAATTGGCCACGCCCCTAGCCTATTTAAGGGATGACGAAGTCTGAAGTAATTTGTATTCCACATATTGCCTTGGTTTTTGGAAACTTCTGTTCGGCTCCTGATTTCAAACGGCATTGCTTTTCATTAGTCTGGGCTTTCTGCCAACTTCAGTAAGTTCGTGTGCCTGTTATCAGATACCTTAATTCGTTGGACTTCTTTGATTCTTTGTGCTTGGACTCTTGCCAACTGTTAAGACGTTAATTAACAGTTGGTGCACCGAAAGGACTTCTTTATGATTTCATGGACTTTAACAAACACGACTGCTAAGAGAGCATTAGTAGTTTAAAGAGTATTAAACAAGGTTTGTTTGTACGTTGCTTGTAGTGTTTTTCTCAGTTCAGCAGCTGGGACAGAACATGAACAAGGACATGCATTCAATTTCGCAGCTACTACTATTGTTGGCCAAGCAGGAACAAAAATAGCCAGAGAAATGATTGAAGCCTGGGAAATGGGGTCCCTGTCAGTCAACAGGAGTGCTGATTTACCACCAGTTTATCAGGTACTTAAAGCCGAGGGCACAGCAGCACAAGAAATCAACAATCAATGACAGTCCTCAACACCCTAATTAACAACTAAAAGGTAACACACACACACAACTAAGCACCATATAAATACAACATGTAGAACAGCCCAGGGCACAGATTCTGGAGAGAGAGAAGTTCACTGATGATGGGCTCCAGCACGAGCCTGAAAGCTTGAGCTTTAAAGATTTAGAGTTAAAGCTCTAGGTTAGACCACACCTAGAGTACTGCATCCAGTTTTGGTCACCACACTATAAAAAAGATGTTGAGACTCTAGAAAAAGTGCAGAGGAGAGCAACCAGGATGATTAGGGGACTGGAGACTAAAACACATGAAGAGCGGTTACAGGAACTGGGCATGGCTAGTCTAGTGAAGAGAAGGACCAGGGGAGACATGATAGCAGTGTTCCAATATTTGAGGGGCTGCCACAGAGAGGAGGGGGTCAAGCTATTTTCCAAAGCACCTGAAGGCCAGACAAGGAATAATGGATGGAAACTGATCAAGGAGAGATTCAACCTAGAAATAAGGAGGAACTTTCTGACAGTGAGAACGATCAACCAATGGAACAGCTTGCCTTCAGAAGTTGTGGGAGCTTCATCACTTGAGACTTTCAAGAAGAGACTGGACTGCCATTTGTCGGAAATGGTGTAGGGTCTTCTGCTTGAGCGGGGGGTTGGACTAGATAACCTACAAGGTCCCTTCTAACTCTGTTAATCTGTTTGTAATCTGCTTGAAATAATAAACCTTTGATCTCAGTAACCAACTCAGATTACATTCTGAATCACTATTATTTACTATTATTATTCAAGTGTGAGCTTTAACTGCTTTTTAAAACAATGGGTTGCTCATTGATCTGTTTTTATTTGTTTATAAGCATGCATTCTAATCTGTATTTTATTATTAACTTCTTGAGCACAATTTTAGAGGAAATATGAGTCATAAATTGAATAGATAGATTAAGATATTTTCATAGCTGGAACAATGGTCTCTCATTTTTCTAATCAACTGAAGGGTGTATATAACATTTGACAAACTGGAGCAATATGCTATAAGAAGTAATTTTTATAAATGTGGAAAGCCAGTTATAGGACTGCTAGTTATGGAAGAAGACAAATGCTAAAAATTCTGTCAAAAGTCATTTGAAATATGATTGTATCATTTGTTATTTGATCTATCAGTGATAGGTTAAATTACTCAGATTATGAGAAGAAAAGAATAGTTGCTATACCTCTGAAGACCTTGCCAGTTAGTTTCGAAACACATGTATGCACAGAAACATTTTCTCTGAGCATAGCCTTTGCCAACCTGATGCTCATCAGAAATGTTAAATGCTCAGGTTGACTGCAAATTAGGGGAACTGAAGCCTAAGATAGATATTTTTAATCTATCTATCCCTATCTAAATGGATTTTAAAAGTTACCCAATGCCAACTTTAGATAATTTCTCAGAAGCCGATGTTCTAAAATAGCAGCATGTTGTCTACTGTGATAGGCAAAGCAACCCAGATTTTTTATTGGAGTTATTCTCAGAAATCAGGAATTAAACCTGCAACATCTATCATGCAAAGCCAAGGCTACATACCGGACCTACAGCATACCTGCCAACCTGCAAGGATGGGCAATTGGTTTTGTTTAATCCTCCTTTTCATATACAACTTAAGGTAGCAAATATGCTAGCATTTATTATTCCTTCTATTCTCCTCACAACAACTGTGAAATGAGCAGCTGGCCCAAAGTTACCCAGCTGATTTTTTCATGCCTAAGGCTAGACTAGAACACACAAATGGTCTCCAATTTGGGCACAATCTATAGCAGCAAACTCTATAAAAAGGGGGAAATTCTGACTGTACAGCTGTGCTATGAACATAGAATCCAAAGCATAATTTGAATTAATTTCGACGTAGCCTAGATTTTCTGAGGAATTCACTGATGCTGTCACAGCTGAAACAAGAGCCCAAGGGAGATTCCCCCCCTGCGACAAAGTTGTATGATAAGCATAGATGTTGCAGACAGATAATTCCTAAGAATTTGTTGCAAAATATTAGTATTGGTACTGGGACCTACTTTTTTGGATTATTGTTAGCCCCAGGGCTGATCCCAAATAACTTTGGTCAGTTGCATTTTAGGAAGGGATTCTTTGTTTTGCACTTTTGTTAATAGTTTAAATCTGATTGATTCCATAAAAACTGGGGGTATTAGAAAGAGTTCAAAACAATATAACAAAAATAAGCAATAAATGTCAAAAAGACAATAAAATGTATGTCCCAAACATAAAGCATTCCCATTAAAGATCTCCCAAGGCCTGGGGGAAACACTCAGTTTTTACAGTCTATGTAAACAAGAGCCAAATAGATGCCATACCAATGTCTGGGGGAATGCTGTTCCAGACTACAGGCACAGGGCCAAAGAAGATCCATCATTTAATTGATGGGACCCAAAGCATGCCAACTACAGTCCATTATACATGATGGGCAGAAACTACAAGAAATAGATGGTCCTTCAAATGCCCAGGCCATAAAGTTCTCCAGCAATTTACCACTTCTAGAAACCTGTTCTGAAAAGTGGACACGATTTTAAGATGTCATCAACCAGATCGCAACAACTGTACTTGGACAGAAAACCTGGGCCCATCAAGACTGGTTTGATGAAAACCGCAAAATCATTTCAGCAGCCCTCCAGGTCAAGAACAAGGCCTAGGCAGACTGGCAGAATGATCCATCATCAGTCTCAAAGACAGACAATTTTAAGTACCTGCAGTCCAAAGCACACACAGATCTGCAAGTAAGGCTGGTGGCGGAGGAAAGCTGAGAAGGTAGAACATTTTGCAGGTGTGCATGCCATCACAGAGTCCTTCAGTGCCATAAAGTCAGTTTATGATCCTTCTAAATCAGGATGCTCCCCTTGCTATCATTGAATGCGTCGAACCTAATCAAAGACCAGGAAAGACTGAAAACCCCACTGAGCCAAACACTTTTCCAACTTACTCAATAGGCTATACACAGTTGGTCTTACAGCTGCCAGTCTTGTATGCCCTAGATCTGCCTCCCTCCCTCTACTGATGAGACCAGGAAAGCGAACTTGCAGATGAGCTCAAATAAAGCAACAGGACAGGATGGCATTTCTATTGAGATCTACAAAGCATTAGACCCAAACACCTTGCAGGCATTCAAGACTTTTGGAAGACATTTGGTCCACAGATGAGATGCCTGATGACTTCCATGATGCCCTCATTGTGGTTCTGTATAAAAATAAGGGAACCAAATGAGACTGTGGAAATTACAAAAGTATCTCACTGCTGTCTCTCAAGGCAAGATCTTTGCCCACATTCTCCTGAACAGACTTGTCACTTTTTCAAAAAGGAACCTCCCAGAGGTGCACATGAGGCTTCCAGCACATGATATTTGCCATGAGGCAAGTCAGAAAAGTGCATCAAGCAGAACAAGCCTCTTTATTCCTCTCCATTGACCTGAGAAAGGCATTTGACATTGTAAACAAGAAGGGTCTCTGGATTATCCTGAGACATTGTGGATGCCCAAGGAATTTGTGAAGTTGATTCAGCTACTCCACAATGGAATGAAAGGACAGGGTTTTTGTTTTGTTTTTTTACAAAATTGATATAGCAGCTGCATTTGTCATTTCCAGTGAGATAAAATAGGGTTGTGTGCTAGCCCCAGTCCTGTTCAATCTGTTTTTTTACTTGCACGTTGTCACATGCTGTCTAAAATAAGGAGTGTACCTCAAGCACTGATTGGATGACTCTCTTTTTGACCTTTGCCAGTTGAATGCATGGATGAAGTCCATACAGTCATTCAAGAAATCCATTTTGCTATGACTTTGAGCTTCTAGGGCACAAAGACAATGATCTAGAGTTAATGGTAAACAAATTCTTAGATACCACTATGCCCTCGGCCTGATTATCAGCCTGAGCAAGACTGAAATCCCATACCAAATAACAAGCCCATAGGACCAAAATTCACTGTTGACAACAATCTAGCTGACAAATAAAAGCTTCAAATACCGGTACTTGGGAAGAATCGTCTCAAGTAATGAGTCTTTGGACAAAGAAATTAACTCCAGGATCAATAATGTCAGCCAGGCACTGAGGCAGCTGTGTACTAAAGTGCTTAATCAACACAACATCCATATCTCCATAAAACTGAAAGTCTACAGACCTGTGGTTATCCCTTCCTCCTATATGTTGGCCTCCTAAAAGGCCAACAGCCCTTGTTTCAGCTCAGAAGTTAGAAACTTCTGATGACTCATCATTTACAATCGTAAAGCTGGATTTCTTAATTGTGATGAGGCAGAAATGATGTTACCTCAGGGCAGATTTTAAAAATGGCTTTCCTTATCTAGAAAGTTTCAGTCATTTTATGAGCTGTTCTTTCTCTGGCTAAAAATATTGAAGAGTCTTCCTTATAAAGGAACGGAAGAGTCACCATGATTTTAGATTAGCTCTTAAAAAAACAACAGCAGGGATTTATATACTGTATATCTGGTAAACTACAATTCCAGGAAGAAAGATTAGATAAGCTGTTCAGGCAATTACAAACTCTTTGACCCTTTCTCCAGAGTTTGTCATCCTTTCTTGAGTCAGCAGAAAACTATACTGCAGCTCCACAGACTGGCAGCAGGTGGTAGTAGGGATGGTTTCATGCACACGACCCAATCCTGTGCATGCGCAAATGAAGCCTCACGCGCTCACCCACCACTTGTGTGGCCTGGTTCCAAATGGCCCACGGACCGGGACTGGTCTGCAGACCAGGGCTTGGGGACCCCTGCTATTCTAGCATGAAATTGGCCATCCCAACTGTCAGTTCCTATCCTGCCTATATTGCCACTGTTTTCAGTTACTGCCAATCACCTGATTTTCCTCCAAAATGATGGGTGACAAAGCCTACAGATTTTATATGCATCTTGAGTTTGCCATTGGACCATATCAAAATCAAAAAGATAATACATTTCTAATGCTGATCCAATCAAAGATAAGTTCGATTTATTTCACTCAAGGGCTGGAGTTGGGATGAAGGGAACAACATAGGGTCAAGGGCAGAAAAAAATGGTATTGTCAGAGCATATTTGTGTTGTGTGGAAAAGCTCATTACTTGGCTTTTTACTAGTTACTATTTAATAGGATCCTTAATAGGAACTAAATATACATAACCATCTGGCCCAGTTCATTGCATTATCACATTTCTAGAGATTTGTTTAAATGTTAAATAATGTTTCCATCTTCTGTGACATCTTTACCTTAACTATATCCAGATGTTAAAATAAATAAAACAGCCTGCATTAAGGATGAGAAGTCTTTTGTCAGGTGGGATACAGATAACACTTCAAAATTAAAATGGCCCAAAGATTAGGTTACAGAGATGCCATGGTACAAAGTATGGATTACAATCCATACTCATCTGCACTACAGTACCTGTAATGTCTAGTGTCTCTGATGGGCCGGTCACTGCTCAGTTTGTCACTCTCCAACTGATTGAAAGCATGTTGCCGATAAGGGTCTTCTCCAGCCTTCAGTAGCTTTGACGATACATAGGCCTTTTCATCAAATCCTCTTAAGCCATTTTTCTCAGCTTGTGGTGGCTTGGATGCCTGGAGAGAGACAGAGTTAAAAGTTAGTCCTATAAAGGAGAAAGCCTTTTAGGATACAAGTGACAACCCGACATTCTATTGAGAGCCAGAAACAGATTTTCAAAGTAATACGTGCAAAGTTTTATTTGGGGGGTGGGGGAAATGAGGCACAGAAATTTATTTTGTCAATCCAATCATTGGCTGATTGATTATGCTCATGCAGAAGAAATGAAGACTATGTTTCCTTTTTATTCTTGTCAAAACTTTTGAATACATTTATATTCTTTTATTTTAGTAGGCCTTTTTTTGTTTGTTTGTTTTTGTTCCTTTGAGTCAGTTCTGAAACCTAGTGACTGCTTAGACAAATCCCTGCAGTTTTCCTGACAAGGTTTTTTGAAAATGGTTTGCCATTGTCTGCTTCCTGGGGCTGAGAGAAGCAAGTGGCTCAAGGTCACCCAGCTGGCTTTGTGGCAGGACTAAAAATTACAATCTCACAGTTTCTAGACCAGGCTGTCAAACTCCCGGGCCATGGGCCGGATGCGTCGCATGCTGGCCACGCCCACACCCGGTTTAGCAAAGGGGAAAAAAGTCCCGATGACATGAGTTTGACACCCCTGTTCTAGACCATTGCCTTAATCCCTACAACCAAAGTGGTTTTCGGTGGGCTCTACTTCACAGTAATACACTTAAAATATTGCAGACTTCAGTTTAGGATACATACCAGTAGTGGGTTCTAAATCCCGTCGCTACCGGTTTGTGTGCACGCTCGTGCGTGTGCACAACACTTCTGCGCATGCGCAGAAGTGTCCCGGGTGGGTGGGCGGAGAACCAGGCCAAACCGGGAGCAACCCACCGCTGATACATACCTATATTTTGTATGATATATACAACATATACCTCTGGACTCTTTTTAACAACAATATGGAACTGGTATGCCTTTTCCTTTTTTTCTTTCTTACAACTTTCTGGTCCAACCAATGGCCTTTGTGATCTCCCATCCAAATACTATCTTACTTAATGTTTTAAGATAAGTCATGGTCAATTAAGTGCTGCCACATAGCTGGCCTTTTCTTCCTAAATTCCTTACCAACATCAACTTCAGTCAAGAATGAATTCTAAGAAATATGGCCATTACATCTGAGGAGCATTAAATTAGGAAAGGTTAATATAGAATCATCTTACCTGGTCAACTACTTTGACCTAAAAGGATACTTGTCAAAAGTCTACTAAATCTGTTCAAAGAAAAGAAAGGGCTTGCTTTACAATTTACAGTCTCATAGATACATGATGCAGCATGTATTCCTCCTCCTTCACCATTGCTTTGCATGAAAAAGTTGATCTTCTATCAGTACAATAACTACTTTCATCTCCTGTAGGCTGAAATGAGCCTCCTTGTTAGGATAAGCTAGTTAGATGCCATATAGGGATGCACAGCTTTACTGAGAGACACTAAATGATGAGCAATGTTTGTTAAAATGGTTAAAGATAGTAATTGTTGAGCTTGTTGTCAATATCTGTCCAGACCTTATTCACAGGAGAGAAAGCAGATTTAAGAAAGGTTTCCTAATGAATACCCAAAGAAAATGCATCCTATGGTGATTCAGCAAACCGTATAGAAAATCCATATCTTTTCTTCCAGCTTTATTGCAGTCTTCCTTTTTGTTTTAAAACACTTAAAATAAGCTGTTTTCTGAATGACTCTTGCCCAATTGACTATTCAGTGTAGGTCCTGCCATCTATAAATGAGAATGCAAAATGAAAACTGGTGTAAATAGTGTACACAGCGTTTATCCTCTTTAAAGCAGTGGAAATATAGGTGGTCATCAATTAACAATGGTAATTGGGGCGGGGTACTCTGTTACTAAGTGACAGAGCCATAAAATGCAATGTCATGTGACCACGCCAACCAATGATTGCAATTCTGGAAGTTCCAATTGCAGTCATTAGACAAATCCTGTGTGTGGTTGTTAAGCATGACATCACATGATCACCATTTGCTATCTACTGGCAACTTCCCCATTGACTTTTCTTGTTGGAAGCTGTGAAGGTTGCAAATGGTGATCACATGACCATGGGATGCTGAGACCATCTTAATTGCAAGCCAGTTGCCAAGCACTGAATCACAATCAGATGATGATGGGGATACTACAATATTTACAAGTTCAAGGATCAGCTGTAAGTCTCCTCATTCAGCATTGTTTTAACTTTGAACAGATGCTGATTGAATGATTAGTAGCTGAAGACCACCTGCAAAGAAAACTACACCTTTGTGAGGAAAACTGTATAAACCATTTTCTGAAAACCATTACAGCAGCAAATTCATTAAAAATAAGTCATCAGAAAAGGTTAGAATTTCAAGTAGAAAAACAGCTGAGAAATGAAAACTCTCTAAGATGATGCCTATTTAAGATGGATGAATTACATTTGAGTAATAACCTAGAATTGAACTGTTTACCTTTGACATTTCAGCTTTTTCTTCTTTTCAAATGTCTGAAACAATTATCTTCAGTTTTAAAAGAAGTTATTGGACAAGTGTGACAAGCATTTCGATGCCTGTATACTGTTTTATCTGCAAACATTTGCTGGCTTTCCTTCCTGATCTCTGGAAATGCCAGAGGCAAAATAATTAAATATTTATTTTTTTGTGGAAAGCATTTTCCCTTCACAGCTGATAAAGGCTGCCAATGAGCCCCCCCCCCCACACACCCACACAATTTCTGTCTATAGTTTTGTACTCTAAAGCAGGAGTCTCAAAGAAAAAAGCATGGGAGGGAGGTTAGGAAAAGCATCTGACAATGGCAGCTTGCTTGACTGCCACATGCATGACAATATATTCAAATATTCAAATTTGCCATGGAATGTATTTGTTTCTGCAGATTGCATGAAGCCTATCTTCATTGTTCTTATGGTTGAGTGATTCTATAAGAGGAGATGAGTGACTAGTGAAGAAAAGGCCCAAATGCCTTCTAAAGTTATTCAAGTATTGCTGTATCAAAATAATAATGAAGACAGGTTTTATATTGCCTTAGCATTGGGTGAAGTGTCAAGTTTAGGCAGTTGCTTCAAACTGAAAATATTTCTCCTAAGCAAGCTTCTCCCAAAGCCTTCTTTAATGAGATTTATTGAAATGAAAGGGACAGGATTATGAGAATTTCAGTTTAAAACTAATTGATCTTCCAATAACAACCAGCCTTAGACCCGGCAATGAAAATATTGAAATGGTAGATAACTTCTATCTTTTAGAATCAACCGTCAAATATAAAGGAACAAGCAGTTAAGAAATACACCACAAGCCAGCACTTGGTAAAGCAGCCATTAAGGCCTTGGAAAAGAAATTCAAATGCTGTGAGGTGTCTAAACCTGCAAAGATCAGAATCATGCAAGCCGTGATATTCTTGGTAACCCTCTATTGAAGTGAAAATTGGGCTTTGAAGAAGCAGGATAGGAAGAATATTTGAACTTTGGTGTTGGAAAAGTCTCCTCAGAATATCATGGACAGCCAAGAAACTGGTGCATCACCAAACAAAATGATCCAGAGTTCTCACTTAAGGCACTTAAGGAAAAAGAAGAAGAAGATTACTAGAATCAAGATGGATGACCTCAGTTATAGTGGTGATGAGTGCACCATTGGGAGTCCTGGAAAAGCAGGTTAGTGACAGATTGTCATGGAAAAAAATCTATGTGATCACTAGGAGTCATAAATGACTTGATGGCACATAAACAATCAATCAATGTTTACATAGAGACTTTCATAGCAAATTTCCTGTGAACTGGTCATGGTTCTTTTTGACTGAAAACAGCGGAGCCTGAAGATGGCTTTTTACAATCTCCTGGATTCTTATCAGTTATTTATTTATTTTATATATCAAACTTCTTAACCGTCCATCTCCCTGGTAGAGGTAGCATTACAATGATGATAGAACATGCTTTAAGTCACTAATTTTCTGTTTTTTGTTCATGGTGCTATGCACAGGCCAGTTTAGTGTAGTGGTTAAGGCATCAGTCTAGAAACTGGGAGATTCCGAGTTCTATCTAGTTTTAGGCACAAAGCCACCTGGGTGACCTTGGGCCAGTCATTCTCTCAGACCCAGGAAGAAGGCAATGACAAATCACTCCTGAAAAACCTTGCCAAGAAAACTGCAAAGACTTGCCCAAGCAGCCCCTGAGAATCAGACACAATTGAACAGAGTGGGGGGGGGAATGTGATTGTGGAGCATTATCCAATTGTATTCATACAGAAATGCTGTCAAGTAAATTAAAAAGGTTTAATAGAAATTTGAAGCAAAAATATCCTAATTCATTTGTTGTATTTGATTCTCACTGACTCTCCAATGTTGAAAATATTCCATTCCAAAGTATTGGGAGATGTTTTACCATTTTTATCTGACAGTGTGCTGTTTACTACTTTTGCTTTTTATCTGATCTCTAAGAAAAACATTATCTCAGCTTTCTCCTTGATTTTGACTCATCGTTGCTATGAACTGTGGCTCTAGAGCAAACATGGCTATCAATTTTTGGCTTAGCTGTTAGTCTGCTTTTCTCCTGTATCATTTATTATCTTTTAGTTCAGGTCCTACTTCAAGGCATGTCTGGAGTTGATAGCTATAGTTCCAACATATCAAGAGGAACAAGTTGGGGAGGAGGGATTAATCCAATTCATTAAAAGAATATTCTCTCATAAAAAAAGGTCCTGAGTGGCTAATTTCCGTGGAAAAGGCACCATGCTCAGGAAAACATAAGATGGCTATCCAATACTAGTTATGAATCTGCAGTTATTTCAGCTGACTGAACTTTTATGTGATCTTTCTGTTTGCCCTGTCTTGGGTCCCACAAATGTTGCATAGTCAGAAGTTCTTCCACTGTCTGCTCATGTTTCTAGAATGTAAATTAAAACCTGCATTTTAACCATTGCTTTCAATAGTTTCTTCACTTTCCACTGTCTTCCATCAATTTATATACGAGCAACACGGTGATCTAAAGATTCTTATGCACAGGCATTATTCATCAACCACCGCAGGTAGAAGCAGTAGGCTTTGAAATCATTCAAATACAGTGCTAAAGCCATTGTTTAATATTGTACATCTTTTCCCTTCTCTTCTCCTCCTGTGCCATGAAATCCTTTGCTAACAAGAGTTGGTTTCCATATCTACTAGAAAGTACTTTTAGTTTTAATTGTAGTTTATTCAGACAAGCCAGATTCATAAAGCACAATTTGCTCTGACTTTATTCAGGCAAATAATGGAAAACCAGGCATAGTTTATTCTAGCTGGTTGCAAACAAAAGCAAATGGAACCAAGTATTTAGCCTTCATTAAGAGATGAGATAGGGAGCGAAGAAGCCCAAGACACCTTCATATAATGTTAACCCATAGGTTAACTGGTAAATGAGGCATGAACACAAACTCTTGGTCTGTTCATAGTTCTAAGTAGTTTCAAACCGAGTTTCCATCTGGAAAATAAGACTCCACTCAACAGAAAAACAGTTCTGAGAAGTGTAGAAGTGATGGACTTTTTCTTCTTGGTGCTGCCAAGATGAGCAAGGTATTTTGAGGACACTCTTTATTAGCATATGTATAATTCCTTCCTCACCCATAATTTCTACTTCCTTCCTGTTATCTCCCCTTCCTCCTTGCTGCTGCATTCCACACATGTGGGTGCCAACACAACCAGAGAAACGTTTTTCTGGTTACCCTGTCTCCGATTTCATAAAATGTTTGTAAGAGGACACTCAGTATAGGATCTCAGACAATGAAATTAACATTGACATTTAAAATTAACATTAATATAATTAACATAAAAGCCTAGACTTGTGGATGTGACATCTCTTCTGTGGGAACTGCACTGGCTGCCAATCTGCTTCCACATACAATTCAATATGCTGGTTCTCTCCTTTATTGGGGCCAGGCTATTAAAAGGCCAACCTTTCCTCTATTTCATCCACCTGGCCCACTAGGATGGAAAGGCAGGGCATGTTACGAGTCTCATTGATTAGGGAGGTACATCTGGTGGGATCATAAAAAGGGCCTTTTCGGTGGTGGCCCCTTCTTTATGGAACATCATCCCCCAGAGATACTGTTGGTCCCCACCCTATTGCTCTTCAAAAAGGATCTAAAAATGTGATTTTTATCAGCAGGCCTGAGGGCGATGAATGGAGATGGAGCCTATCAAGTGGTTGATTTGATTGGTTGCTATCATAGAGAGTGAGGTGGTTTTTCTTATTTGTTTTTCTTATATGGTAGATTTTTTAATGTTGTAAGTCCCTGTTCTGACTCAGCTCCCCAAACATGACAAACTCTCTGACATGAACTTAAAAGATTCCTTTATTAGGAGTGCTGTCAGCCCCAGCAAAATGTTTCTCTCGCAGGCTAACAAGTCCGTCCGGCCTGAAGATGAATAGTTGTCTGCCACATCTATTAATCTCCGCCCCCTGCCTTTTATCCCCAGAGCTAGGGTGGGGCCTCGCTAGCAGCGCTAGCTCTTCCTTCCCCAGGATCGGCCCACGGCTTTTCACTGCTCTCCTCTTCTCTGCCTTCTGCACAGCTGCGCGTCAGGCACTGGACCCAGCTGTTCCTCCTCTTCTTCATCAACCACCTCCAGACCTGGGGGCTCTTGACTCTCCACCTGAGGGCTGACGGACGGCCCAGGCTCTGCCTCTGTCTCTCTCTCTGACAGCTCAATTCCCTCTTCCCCCTCGGTGCTCTCAGGTTGCCTCAGGCCACAACAGGCCCCCAGAGTCACCTATGTGTGAGTTGGGTGACTATATAAATTTCTTTGATAAATAAATAAATTTGAGCAGCCTGCTGACAGGGCAGGCAATCCCCAAACTGAATATAATATCTACATGAAAGTTGGGGGAGGTCCTTCATTGACAGATGGACAGAACTGGTAGCAGCCCATTGAGATAGGAATGGTAACTTGAGAAGATCCTTTAATGTTCCTTGACTTTGTAAAACATCAGGGATAAGAAGAGTATTACTGCTAGAAGGAGCTAGGTTATGGGCCAGGATCTGAAGCTGTCTTCTACACAATTGACATCTAGAATGAAAGACTTGCCTACTGTGTATAGAATCCTGTACTACTCTCTTTAAAATGTGGAAGTGACAGACAGGAAAAAACAGCCTACCATTCTCAAGCTTTTTCTGTGATTCTGCCTCCAGAATCTTAGAGTTTATCATGATTTTCAAACATCAATATTTATAATTTCATTTGTGATTTCTGATCCCAAACTAGATATGATAGGGAAGATCTATAATTGGATCTCCTGTCATTTTGTTAGATTTAAAAGCAACAGCAGGACAGGGATGCAATTGACACCGAAGATGCTCTAGAAAATGGGATGCATCAATTGAACACTTCCTCTACTGTACAGTAAAGTCCTAATCACAATCTCCATATATTCATAATTTGCTAGATACTATTTAGTACCTGCTTTCTGCTCCTTTCCTCTATCCAGATGGGCAAATCTCATCTTGTTGTGTGATTTTGATAAAACTCAACTCTCTTCTTAATAAGACTGCTTTAATGACTTTTAAAAAGTGTCAGGAGATTCAGTCATGGATTCTCCTTCTCAAATATGTTTTGTCCTTCCAATAATAGAATACAAAAAATTGTTACAACAATCATAGAATTGTTAAGCAATTTGCACCATTAATTGATACACATACTGTATAACATTAGGACACAATGTAATGGGGGGAGGGGTGGTTAGCATAATGTAGGGGTGTCAAACTCACGGCCCACGGGCCGGATGCGTCACGCACTGGCCATGCCCACGCCTGGTTTAGCAAAGAGGGGAAAACTCATTATACGTCACATGACAATGCCATGACGACGCGAGTTTGATACCCCTGGCATAATGTGTCAATCAGCTACTTAGTCATATTATCTGTCGGCTAATGGCTTGGTACTGTGTGACAGACAGGGAGCTACAGCTTGTTCATTAAACTATAGCTTCCAAAAACTTGGCTCAACTTTATGTGTGAACTCATCTCCAAAGACACATAACTGGTTTTTACCTTCCTAGAATTAAAGTCTGTTACAATGCTTATCCACATTAGATTATGTGATTTCACAGCAAATTTGAAGACAAATAATTATCCTTATATTTTAGGCTCACATCATTTTAAAAGTTTAATAAAATATTCTGCTATTCCCACACAAGAAATTTTTCTCAGTTTCAAGTTTGGGAGGGGGGAACCACATCTGCAGTTTACTAAGTTGGGATAACTATTTGTTGCTATCTAGTGGTCAGCTGGAGTTCTGTAGTGCAAATATGATAGCCTTGGTACTACATTGTTATTATCATTTAGTAGCATAACATTTGGCATGGATAAGGTTTTTGATTGTTTCAGGTTTTTGGTAAATTGGGATAGATAATTGAATATTATCTATTCAGGGCAGGGTTAGGAGGAGGCATAACTTGCTTATCTAAGCATTTCAATTTACATACTGTATGTGAAGCATATCTAAGAACCTTTAATTATACCCTTACAGGTTAAACCCTTAAATTAAATCAATGGGAATACCAATACTTCAAATAAAGCCAAAACAGAACATGAGCAAATTTGTTCCAAATTAGTAATGCTAGGAAAACCAGTTATATAAAATGGGTGTGAACCAATCTCTTCTTTACATGTAACAGAACCAAATTATAGTGAGTTGGAATCTGTTGTCATCTAAAATTCCAGATACTTAAATCAGTGAGAAACTAGCTCAGCTATATAATGCTCAGGTCCTATGGGACTGAATGCTGTCACATAATAATATGCAATGTGAAGCCTGATCTGCAGGATCAATCCCCCAGTGGCTTCTTGTGAGCCTCCAACTATGCAGAAAATCTGAGGCTTTCAAAATGGCCACAGCAACAAGCAGAGCAAAGCTACAGGATCCTGGCTTTGCCTGCCTTGTTAAAGCCTGCCTCGGTTATCTATACACACAGCTGAAGCAGGAATGCTTCTAGTTAAAACAGACCTAGCCCACAACCGGTGAATTGCACTCTCCAAGGTACTGATTATTGTTTGATTTGCCAAGAAACAGGTCTTGCTTGCTACTGTATGCCACCATTCCTTGACAGCATTCAAGTCATAAGCTGCCATCCTCAGGGTTTTCAGCTAGATCAGGTCATGATGAATGTAGTCCATTATCTGGAAAGTCAGGGGGCAGGAAATAGGGCAATTAAGTTTAAAATAAATATTTTTGCTACAATGTCCTGAGACCAAAAAGAAACAATACAAAATGGAATATTTGGGGGAAACCTCTGAAAAGAGATGGCCTGAAGATAATTGGACACTGAGTCTGCTTCAGAACTGATTCCAGAGACATGACATGAATATGTCATTTAGTAAAATATAATAAAAATATATGTATCTGATGACAATTATGTGGGTGAGAACATTGAAAGGCTTCCCTAAAAAAAGAATCTGAGCAACCCTCCCAGATAAAATGGAAGTGGGAGGCAGCTGTAAACAAAGAAGTCTAAATCTCTCTCTGACTGGCCACACACAAAGGAGTTAACACATCTAAAAGAATGAAAGAATCACACTACAGTAATTCTAGTATTACACCTGAGCTTATCTAAACTGCAATATTATATTTAATCTTGTGGTTCATGAGCCTGCATCCAAGTTGCTTTAAGGGTATAGGTGCTTGCATTAGAGCAAAACTGTTGCCCTTGCACCAACAGTGGGAATCCAACTTAAATCTGAGCTTCAACTGCAGTGTGTCACTGCTTTGACCCTGAGAGTGTCAGATTGCTTTATGTATCATGTAAGGACAATTGTCCTATATCACCAAGCTTCTCAAGTTTGCTTCTTTATCGACCCTTCTCAATCCAAGTACTCCATGATGCTGCCACCTATGAACCTATTAAGATAGAGTTGGCATCAGATTTCATAAGCTTTTGATGCCATCTTATGATTTCTCTGTTTCATCAGGCCCCCTCTGCATTTTATCTGTTACTTTCATACAGTTCTCTATGACAAGTTTGTAAGGAATATATGTCTTAACATATTTAAATAAACAAATTACTTGTTTTAAAAAACCTAACTGCTTTTAAATGAACTGCATTCTCGTTTTGAGATGGTTTATAGCCATGAATATGCAAGACAGAAAAGACTATACAGGTAAATAAATAAATAAAATGACAATTGTATCACATCAGATATGAGGCACCAAGTGAAAGGAAGTCAAATCTCATCTATCTGCTGCTGTTGTAGGATCCTCTGCAAATTAAATCCATCTGAACCAAGAATGGATTCAATTTTGCTCTGAGGAAGGAGAAAACAGGAAGCAACTGTAGGAGTTACAAGGGGACAAAATAGAATGGAAACAACTGTCATTGGAAGGAAGTACAAATTACTATGAGAATATAATCCATTTTATTACCTAAGGAATTTCACTTGAGAGGCTGAACCCTGAACATACTGTAGTTCACGGTTTTCCACATCTTACTTAAGCACAACATCATGCAGTTTTAATACCATCATGAGATTTCTCTGTATTTCCTGCTCCAGAAGTAGACCTTTTCAAAAAGGCCTCTATCCCAGTCCCTGATAAGGCTTTCATTTGCCTTCATTTCTTACAGGTTATTCAGTTTATTGGGACTCAACACAACAATTTCATTACCTGTTCATCCCAGTTAGGTTGCTTCATTCTTATATGGACGCCATTATTTCATTTCTGTTATTCAGAGCAGAGATTATTTTCAATTACCAGCATCTAGAGGGCAGCACAATGGGCAGAGTCTGAGATTGTAAGTCAGGGCTGTCAAACTCGCAGCCCGCGGGCCAGATGCATTAGGCGCTGACCACGACCATGCCCGGTTTAGCGAAGGGGGGGAAGTCACGATACGTGACGTGGTGCTGCCGTGACACCACGAGCTTGACATCCCTGTTGTAAGTGTATAATTTTTATGATGTTTGAATGAGTTCATCATTTTCTCCAGTGGTGTACTCAATTTTTGTAATTTTAGAAGTAAAATACAAGAGACATGTGATAAAAGCAATCAAATCTGCCCAGGGACTATATATTTGGATGATAAGATGAATTGTGTTTATCAATATTCTTTCTGCTAAATAACTAAGAAAGCTGAGCTCTTTTTTTTTTTTTTTGCATTTGCATTTGCTCCTCAAATAACTGTCTATATTGGTTGCATTTAGCTAGTTTTCTTTCCCTATCATGCAGTAATTTAAAATGAAAATTCCCTCTGAATAAAACTGGAGGAGTTGTCAGCATGTATTGTGAATTTGCCTCCCACTGAATTCTATCAGCATACATGCAGGACATTAGTTCCTTAGTGATTTATGATTTTCTTAAATACAGAAGCACTTTCAAATAAAAAATATAGCAAAGAGAAGGAGATAGTATCTTTACATCAGCACAATAAGTTTTAAAAAGAACTCAAGGTTTATCATCTTGCTGCACAAGGCAACAGTCTTGACACTTCAGTGATGACAAATACACTTAGCAGAGTCCACAACTGTGAACCCAAAAGAGACACAAGTTGAGAGGCTGTATCTGCACAAGGTAAGAATATACCAAAAAGTAAGAAACACATTTAACAGAAGTCTGAAGGTGAATACTTGGGAATCAGTTGAGTAGTTCCTTAGGATCTACAAGTGCATGACCCATTAATGTATTTTCATTGTGGTTTCTCTCAGCTACAGAAAGGAAGTTCCATAAAAGATTAATAATTAATAATAATTGGCCAAAATGTACACAAATATGAAACTGGACTGTTGGAAGTGTAAAAATAAGGATGGAACATTCTATCACATGTGGTGGCAATGCCCTAAAGCAAAGAAATATTGGGAACAGATGAGATGGTTACAGGAGATAACAGGAGAACAAATTGAATTTAAAGCTGAATTATTTTTATTAGGAATAATTAATCAAAAGATAAAGAAACAACTCCAATATATCATTTTACATATAGTAACAGCAGCACGAATTGTTTATGCTCAATGTTGGAAACTTGAAAATATACTAGCCAATGAGATGATTATACATAAGATATTAGAATGTGCCGAGATGTATAAGCTCATGTTAGAAATGAAAGGCAAGGAAGAAACAGAATTTTATGAGGTGTGGGATAAGTGGTATAATTGGTTAGAACAGAGAAACAAAAATGTATAGAAATAAATGTAAATAACTGTAAGAGACATATGACACAGTACTGTTAAAAAAATGTTTATTGTTATGTAAATTGGAAAAATGGAAAATTTAAAAATTTTTAAAAAAAGATTAATAACATAACATCCCCTTGTGATTTGTATTTCTGAATCATGGATCAAAGACTGCCTTCTATTTACATTTTTTCAGCATCCCATTTTCTTCCCACCCACCCACCTCCCATTTGTTACTGTTCTCTAAAGAACATCTCTAGACAAGAAGATGAGGGGAAAGCATATCATTCAAGAACCATTGCTTTGACTCCGATCAGACAATGAGCAGATTTTTTCAAAAGGAAAGAAAGATGAGAAAATACATACTTATGTATTTATCTGCAAAAACAGATCAAGGTATCTTTGCCTACTTGAGCAGTTTATTTTCTTGGATTTATATTTGCTTTAAATATAATAAATGATAACAATAGAAACGAAAGTGAAGAGAAAGGATTCTTTATGGCTGATGGGGTCTAGGGACCAGGAGTGAGGAGCTTCTGGCCTAAAAGCAGACACTTATTAATCCATAAGAAAGTGCAAGCAAGCAAACGAGAGTCAGCCTGCCAAGTTTTGAAATGTGACATGCAATTGAGTCTTCGAATATTATATACACTTACCATAATTTTCACACGCATAAATATATTTTCTACACAATTATAGAATTTCAGATTTTCAGTGTGAATACTGATATCCACTTTGTAACAGTTGGTACCTAACATGGGATAACTTGTAAATATACAAATATGATAATGCAAATGTTTCAGTGTATATGCTTCTCTCAATCCCCACTTTTTAAAAAAAGAAAAGCTTATGTGAAATAAAAGTCTGTAGAGGTTCTCAATCATCCAGGTCATGGTTGTCCCAAAGGTGCTTTTTCAGGAGGCAACTGGACTTCCTTGTTTTTTTCTTTAAAGACGTTTCGCTTCTCATTCAAGAAGCTTCTTCAGCTCTGACAGGATAGTGGGGAATGGAATGGAATATATATTTATTGAAATAACTTTCTCTCCCTGTCTCTGTCTCAGTTTCAGAAACTCTTCATAAGTGAATCTTGGTGGGGTTGTTTTGTTTCAGGTTTTTTTTTGTTTTGTATGGTATATGAATGTTTTTTCAAAACCAAGTAGAGCTGATTTAGATGGCTGACCTGATATATCCCTAAAACTTCATTTATGAAATAAATCAAACTCAGTATTTGTATTCTGTAAGTGATTCTCTTGATCCATTTGTTTTGTACTTGTATCTTCCCACAGGAAGCCACTTATAATAATAGGTAGCTCTTTACCACTGTTTTATCAAAGATTTGAAAATGTTAAGTGATCATTCTAATCACTTTAATAATAATTAATGGGTAGCATTTGGAATAAAAGTCTACGGTGTGCAAAAAAAGTATGAGAAAATGAAAATGTGAAAAGAATTGAGATAAGCCACCATTTTAACCCTAACCCCTTCCCTTTGTGATGCAAATAGTGTTATAAGCATACTAATATTAGGGATTTTTTAAACAAAAGTATTCTCCGGAAAGCAAAGCTTCAACTGAGTCTAAACAAATAATGAATCCAAATTAATTCATTGTAGCTGCTTTTCTCTTTTGTTACAGCTAGCGGCATGATATTCCACAAAAGAAAAATGATGTTTCCTCCTAGGCCATAAACATTTCACGATACAATATGTGAGGCTTAGCACATAGCAAATATTTATGGCTATGGGACAATTAGAGGAAATATGAAAACCAATTTTGCGCAGCCTAAGTTTCTTATTACTTTCATTCCACAAAATCTTTTATCTTTGCAGCTCCAGAACAAAGTAGAAACTGCCTGCTAGAGCAAAGGGATAAGACTCAGAAGAAGAGCGGGGAGCAGAGAATGCACAAAGGTTAATCATTTCTTTTGAAACATATTTTTCATTATATTATTATTATTATTATTATTATTATTATTATTATTATTATTATTATTATTATTATTATTATTATTATTATTATTATTATTNTTATCTTTGCAGCTCCAGAACAAAGTAGAAACTGCCTGCTAGAGCAAAGGGATAAGACTCAGAAGAAGAGCGGGGAGCAGAGAATGCACAAAGGTTAATCATTTCTTTTGAAACATATTTTTCATTATATTATTATTATTATTATTATTATTATTATTATTATTATTAT
>QLTV01001682.1:151811-189837 GCA_003457575.1 Thermophis baileyi
GCTATGGATGAAACATGTAACAGTGATACCCATTGTCATCGGGGCACTTGGTACCATGTCCAAGAATTTCACAAAACACATCAAGAAATTGCAGCTTCCTGCAATAACACCAGCGGAACTGCAAAAGACTGCGCTACTCGGAACATCATATATTTTAAGAAGATACTTGGTTGATACCTAGGATGCTGGCAGCAACCCGTATCAACCATTACATTTTCATTGGGGAACTTGGTACCATGTCCCAGAATTTCACAAAACACATCAAGAAATTGCAGCTTCCTGCAATAACACCAGCGGAACTGCAAAAGACTGCGCTACTCGGAACATCATATATTTTAAGAAGATACTTGGTTGATACCTAGGATGCTGGCAGCAACCCGTATCAACCATTAGCACCAGTCAGTGGTATTTGTGACACTTTTAAATGTTCAGTTGACTGAGTTTCATGTTTAATGAATAAAAGAGATAATAATAATAATAATGATGATGATGATGATGATGATGCAGAGCAACTGCTGATATGATCAGACTTGTCTACTCAGACAGTTTATTGATTGAAACATCTAAGATGCTTTAATATTTCACTTTTGGAATTAGGAACATTTTGATTCAGGTATACTCTTAAATATCTCCCCTCCACAGTTAAGCTGGTTTCTAACAGAATAACAGAGTTGGAAGGGACCTTGGAGGTCTTCTAGTCCAACTCCCTGCTCAGGCAGGAAACCCTATACCATGAGAAGAGTGCCTGTATCCATCCAAGATTTATCACCTCTACAACCTTCTGTGAAAATAGAAGTATAGAATCTTCTCAGCCTTCTCCCAATTTACATTTTGCAGCAGAAGCCAAGTGCCTGGGATGTGAGCCTCCTTATTTGGGTGGGCATTTCTGCAGTATTTGATATTGCTTACCACAATATTCTTCTGTCTGGATTCACTCCTCTGGATTTGGGGAGCACAGTGATTCTGATACTTCCATTACAGCAGGTAGCATGGATGGCTTTCTTGCCATTATATTTTCTGCAACTTGTGTATGAAGCTATTGGAAGATGTGATTCATACTTGCAGCTTTGTCTTTCTTTTTCACCTACTTGTTCAGAGAAAGTATGGGGCTTCTGACACTGTTGTACTGGTATGTATGAGGGTAAACAAGTTGAAATATATAGGTTGTATTTGGAAAGTTACCTAACCTGGATAGTAGAAGAGGTTTTAAATGGATTACATTCCTGCTAAAGATCAGGCATGCAGCTTGAAAGTGCTCTTGGAGATGTTGGAAAAACTCAGCTGCTCACAATAGCCAGGAATCATTCTTATCAGCTTAGGTATTTCATAGCAACTTTATTTAGAAACCCTATTTAGCATAGGTATGTTAAACCCCTTCAAATTAAATTTAAAGTAGTTCAGATGGTGCAGATTAAGGGTATCCAGATGCTGGTGGGAGATAATAAATCTGGACCAATTGTGCACTTATGAAATCAGATGCTGACATACTTCAAAGCCTAATTCAAAATGGTGTTATGAATGCTAAATCCTAAATGGTTGATATAAATATCTACCTTCAGTTACATGATCATGTCTGCCCACAGATAAAATCTGAGGTGAATTTACTTTTTCTATGTCCTTATAGAAACTGCTAGGTCCACGGTGGTTGGATTTATGTATTGCTGTATATATTGTGTTGAAGCCAAGAATTCAAATGCTAAAATATACCCAAACAATAGGGTTCAACTTATCCATAGATGGGCTTAGACGCAAGTAGATACACATATCTACCCTGTTTCCCCCAAAATAAGACATCCCCTGATAATAAGCCCTATCGGGCTTTTGAGTGCATGGCAATAAGGCCAAGCGCTTATTTCAGGGTTCAAAAAAATATAAGACAGGGTCTTATTTTGGGGGAAACACGGTATATATTCTAAAAGTATAAGCCCATCCACAGCTAAATAGATCCTCAAATTTTAATCAAAATATCATGAAAATATGGGTAGCTTATCCATGGGTAATGCATTTTCATGGTGGTTTGATTAAAAATTTGAGAGTTGGTTTATCCACAGATAGTTTATCCGCATGTATATACAGTTTGCTGTGTCATAATGTATTCTTCTGTTGGATTAACAAGATGTATGGATCAGCCCCTGCAGTTTGTAAGCTTTGATTTATAGAAGAGGTGCTAGGTTTAAGCTCCTTGAGATTCATATGATCTTTTGATCAGTCTTCATTGCTTCTCCAAAAATTAATTGTGATCTTAATTAGATAAAAGGGAAAGTTATTAAAAAGATCAGGTATGATCTTATTAATTATATTCAACTAATTAAATTACATTTAAATGCAAATTATACTGCCTTAAACTTATGTTTTCTCATGTCCCATTTAAATCTCTGGCCTGATCCCATCTTTTTTTGGGGGGGGGGATAGTTCCTGATAGGCTACACAATAGGCAATTCAGCCTGAAAAAGTTATGCACTTCTGATTTATGGTTTAGCATACTGTGTGGACCCACCTAATTGTGGCATTCAACAAACTATTATTAAATAAGTCATGGTTTAGCCCAATGCATGAATCCAGCCAGTTTCATTTAAATAAACCTTGCAACTCTTTCTTTTAGAATTGCTTTTGACTAATGTGCTAAATTGCTTATAGGCTTGTATGCCAAAATATTTTTTCTCCTCTTACATTATTTACAAACTGATGTCTTTTAATTTATTATGCTAGCAACATATTTCACTTTGAGAGGGTGTGCTCTAAAAAAGCAACTATAAACTTACACACACATACACACAAACATTTTAAATGCCATTGATTGGTTCTTTTGTACACAACCAAACAGATTAACTGCTTCTTTGGAATATTGGTCAGACCACATTAAAAAGATTTTTTAAAAAAACAGGTCCTTCAAAATCTATTAATGAAAATCACTGTAAAACACCAAGGATTTTCTTAATCCTTTGTTTTAAGATTTCTTGATAATAATTTCCAATGTAAATTGGGCTACTGAAGAATAAATATTCTAGAAATCAAGTGCAAACTTCCATCAAGAGTTTAATAAAGCTTAAAAAAATGGAAAAGTGTTTGCAACAGTCTTTCAAAAGTTAACACCAGCATTTCTTTAGCAGATATGCTGGGAGCTACAAATGAAATATATTTGCTGTGCCCAAAGAAAAGTGTTTTGGGTGGAACAAAAAAAATATCATCATTTCTGCTTATATTTCTCCCTATAGAACTAACATGTATGGATACACACACAAATACTAATTTTGCCAAGCATTTTCTTTGTCCAAAAGAATAGCGTTTGCTTTATTCAATTACCTCAGACTACGTGCCCTGCCAAAAGAAATAGAAGATGTTACCATGGAAACCAACAAAAAAAATTCAGCCAGCTGTTACAACTGATGTAGCCTTTCTATCCTGACCACCCAATTTTTTTTAGTGATCAGCTATACAGGAAAAGAAATGTTAGAGGATGCTTAGGGAATATTGGGATTTAAAAAAAACAAAAAAACATTGAATCCAGTAGGGGGAATTATTTGTATTTTGCTCCATGAAAGATGCCCATTTTTCTCTAGTCTTTTGCGTTCTCTCCCACTCCCACATTCACAACACATACAACAAATCTATAATTTGTAAATACGTCCTTGTTGCAGAACATTGCTTCATCACTGGACCACACACACACCTTCCCTTTTTCACCCACAAATTCCAACCACTATTGACAAAGACCATTTTTTTATTCCAAAATGCTGATCTAGCAATTTGTTCCGATACAGCATTTTTCTTATTTTGGGGTCAATAGAACTCCACCTTATTCTGCCATATTCTGTGCTTAAACTTGCTGACTGAACAAGCCCTGTCCTTTCTCTTTTCATTAACCATTCTTCACTGCTGCTGAGGCCTGATTACCCTCGAGATCTTCTGAATGACAGCTTTTCTATCCTATCTCGCTTACATTAATCACCATTAAAAATGACACCTCAGCCAGTTTCTGCATTACAACTGAAGCAGGGTTTAAGCACAGTCCGTTGGGCAAATGCAAAGAAATGTATTACCGGTATATAATATCTCTCTGAGAATCGATATCTAAAAAGCACTTTTTGATAGAAAATTCGAATGTAAGAAAAATTGTAGCCCAGAGAATTTTCTATAATGCCACATGAATATTAGCTAGTGTTTGCGAGTGTGTTTTTTAGGATTAAATGTTCACTTAGAAGTCAACCTCAATCTCCTCATTAGGAGAAAGAAATGGCTGTTAAATGCTAGGATGATTGGAAATGTGCTATTAGCATTTTTGACACAAATAATGTGGCAACAATAGAATCTAACACAAGTACTGTAAGAGAGAAAAGATTAGCACTAAAAACAACCTTATTCAGCAAGTGTTATCAGTTGACAGAACAGTCCTGTAATACCTTTTCATTCAAATCTCCCTGAGTTCACTGGTTTTCATTCTTAAAAAAGTACGTTTTGTTTTATTTATTTATTTATGTGTTTATATGAACCAGTTTGGTGTAGTGGTTAAGGCATCAGGCTAGAAACCAGGAGATTGTGGATTCTAGTCCTGCCGTAGGCCCAAAGCTACCTGGGTGAGGGGTCTAGGACTTTTCAGCTCGTACCCTTGGCTGTGCCTGTTTCTCCTCCAGGGTTTCGCCTCCACATTTTTATCCACAAGCTTTTCTCCTCGGTTGGCCCTCCCCCATCCTTTCACCCCGGCACATGGGCCCCGGCCCCTCCGTCCCAGTCCTTTCGCCGCGGCCCATTCGTCAAAGTACAGTTCGCGTCAGGCTTTTGGCCGCCCGGGACAATTCGCAGCCAGCCAATCGGTGCAGGGACTCAGGGGCTTTGGGAGAGGTGCTGCTTTGGGGGATGTGCTGCGCTTGTTAGGAGAAGAAAGGGGAGGGGGTAGAAGAGCGGAGGTGGGTTAGGAGAAGGAAGGGGAGGGGTGGAAGATCAGGGGGCGTAAATAACCCGGCTTCATCCAAAGGAGTATATGGAGGTGCTGCGCTTGTTAGGAGAAGGAAGGTGTCTCCGCTCTTCTCGTGAAATACTCTTCTTGTGAAATACCTCTGGACCTGCTCAATCATATTAATGTCCAATACACAGTTACTTTCTCTCAGATCTAGGAAGGAGGCAAGGACAAACCTCTTCTGAAAAATCTTGCCAAGAAAACTGCAGGGATTGACCAGACAATCTCCAAGAATTGGACATGATTGAATGGAAGATGGAAAATATGTACTTATTTACTTATTGTTTTGTTTGATTTATATGGCCATCCATCTCATCATAGTGTCAATGGGCAACTCACACAGTTAAAAAACAAAAACCAACAGTAAAAATAAAATATAGTCAAGATTTTTAAAAAAACAAACAATCCAGCTGTGATTAACATAACCATCTGGGCTCTAAATGACAATCCAACCCCTAAACCCAAGTGATTATGTTAATATACTCGGGCTGCAATCCTATGCAGTGTTATAAACTCAATGAATAATCCCCTTAATGAATAGCATTAGGAAGAATATAAGATGCTGTGCAAACAAAAGGATGAGGAAGAAAGACTGCAGCTCTGTTGTTGAAAAGTACAGATTTCTTTGAAGATTTAATGTTGCTTGGACAATATGTTTGGCCCTTTCATAGGACCTAGGGGACTTATTTCTCTGTTGGGTTGTAGGAATTCTCTGTTTTTTCAATTGTAGATGTTTCATCCCGTTTAGGTAAGTAGTGAAGTGTTTGGACAAGCTTTGAAAACTACTACAACTCAACCCTAGAACCCTATGTTCTCCTCCAATGTTCCTTTCTCTGTTTTACATTCTTCTACATGGGTTACCTCTTTGATTGTTCTTAGCTGCTTCTACTGGTTGGTAAGAGAGAAGCACAGATGTATGCATTTGTCTGTAAATTTCTGCTTGAGGTATAGAAGGGCATTGTATATACATGCATTGTATGAATTTACACATGAATTTTACAGGAAATTAATTTTAGTTAGTAGGCATTAATTCAATTAATTAAATTCAATGAATGTAAATTTACTGTCCTAGTCCTACCCATTTTGGAGAGAGAAGCTTCTGCAGGAATAGATATACAAAAGGTATACTGCATATGAAAACCCATACTGTATGCAAGTGTGTCACTGGCATATTTGGCAGGGGAGGGAAATCTTTAGGGATTGGTTTCAGGTATAAATGACAGGCTTGGCTTGGCTTGGCTTGGCTTGGCTTGGCTTGGCTTGGCGTGGCGTGGCTTGGCTTGGCTTGGATTGGATTGGATTGGATTGGTTTGGATTGGATTGGATTGGATTGGATTCTAGGCATTGCACAAGATTTTTGTGCTTCTAATGTGTCTTCTGTCCATTCTTTGGAGGAGAATCATCTTAAAACTGGAGTGATGTTCCTTTCAAATAAATTCAAGCAATATATCTCACACTGAAGCTGTCTATGTGTTAAGCTACAACTTCCATAATTTGCTGCCAGCTAAGTCATGTTAACTGAGAATGTGAGCAGTTGTATTCTAAAAGATTAGGGAAGACTGTTGTAAATCAAATGCATATGTAGGCATATCCAAAAATCTAATAAGTCTGTATTTCAATAGACCACATTCAAATCAAGCATGATATACTATAGTTGTCATGGAGTGAAATGCATTTCCTATTTTTATGTAAAAGCAGATATATTATGCGTCATGCAAACTTTTGGTATATAGAATATACGCTACTGGAAAATTGATGTGTGTTACCATCTACATAAACATATGATTATATTTGCATAATAATATATTTTAAAAGATAGGAAAGAAAGAAAAGAACTATTTATCTTTGAGATGGCAGTATATGCTAGAGAATGAAATTACTTCCAAACTCAAAATAAAGTAACTTGAGAGTATCACAATAACAAGATTATGACAAAATCAACTTGTGTTTAAGCTGCATGAAGTGCCTTCTGCACTCATCCTGTCCTCCAAAATTTGACATCCATGCATTTATGTTTACCAACCTTAGATAGATAAGTAGATAGGTAGGTCATAGATAGGTAGGCAGGCAGGCAGGCAGGCAGGCAGGCAGGCAGGCAGGCATTAACTAGGGTCTAGGATGCATGCCTTCTGCTCTTTGGAATAGCATTCCCTCATGATTCAGATGTTTCCAACTCTGTTGGCCATCCAAAGGGATAGGAAGGTCTGGTTTCTTCCCCCCACCCCACCCCACCCAGGCATTGGACATAGAATTGCATGAACCCATTCTGAAATTGCTTTGAATTGGAATATGTTCAGTTTAGCCTCACTTATTCCATTTTGGTTTCCCTGATTTTATAGTTTTAATGTCATGTAAGCCTCCCAGAATAATCATTTGTCAATTGGTCACCTAAATAATCTAAAGAGAATAACCAATAAATGATAGACAGTAAAGATATAACATGTATAAAAATAAGACCCACAAAGATTAGTAATAACATGAGGGGAGGACAGAATGGCTACAGAGAATACCATTTATTCTTCATATAAAAATTATACACACTGAGATTCCAGATTATAGTACTTAAGGTCACAAGTGTTCTCCATCAGCTTTTGCACAAAAACTTTGGGAATATTGTTATCTTTGTTACTGAAGCCAAAGGCAGCAGTGTTGTAAGGCTGGGGCATGGTTAACATATGCTGATGTTTCTATCATAGGCCACCCATGCTTTCAGTATATGTCCATACCCACGGGACATACATCATCTGTTGATTGCATCTTGACTGTTCTGGCTCCCTCCCAGTGATTCATGTCTACTTTGGGGACAGCTGGTGTAGTGATTATTCTCAGGCTAGGGCTGAATCCATTTCAGTCCTCTCAAACGGCAGAATTTCAGGAAGTGATGGGACCAAAAAAAATAAAGTGTGGCTAGCTTGCCCGGCAAAAAGGCAAGAGAAATAAAAAGAACAGGAAATCAGCAGAGTGGAAGTGATAAATCAAAGGACAGTAGAACAACTACTGACAGTAGAACAACTACTGACAGTAGAACAACTACTTGAGACATAACAACTGTTATGTCTCAAGCGCAGAAGAAAAAGATAAGCTACTTTTAAATTTAGTAACGACATTTATAGAAACCTATATATCCATCACAAAATGGAGCAAGAAAGAGTAAGCAAAATATATTTATTTATTTGTTAAGTTGAATCTCCCACTTTTTGTTCAAAAGCAAAAGCCAACACATATGAGGTGTCCTCCTCCAATTTTCCCCTGGAACAGACATGTTAGGTAGATTGGATTGAGAGAGAATGACTTGTCCAAGGTCACTTTGTGGTTGAGGATATCTTGAATTTGAATCTCCCTGCATCTGTCAAATTCCTCAACCACTATATCACATTGGTGCTATCAAATTAAGGGTATCAGATAGGATAAAAAAAGGAAATGCAGCTAAATCTGATTTAGAAGAATACATTCATTGTATCTCTGTTTATCTTTCTATCCTTGGAGATTATCTACCATAACCCATATACAGTTTTAATGTTTCTTACTCTTTGTTAAGCTTGCCATCTCTATCTTTTTGAGAATCTCAGCTCCATCCAGCCATGATTTATTCAGTCTTTTCTCTGTTCTCATTCATCCTTCCTTCATATTTCATTTTGCAATCCAATCCTCCTTTATTCTTTTCTTATGACCAAGTCACCTCAAGTCTCTCACTACTGTATTCAATCCATATTTCATTCACTACCCATTCATTCTTCATCCTATCTTCACTTTTTACCACACAAAACTTTTTTAAAAAAATCAATTCCCGCTGCATTCAACTTATTTTCATGCTTCCCCTGACATTATCCAACTCTTACCTCTTTATAACAAATTGTATAACAGCACAGTTTGTACACCAATCTTTTCTTCTTTTGACATTCATTCCTCATCACAAACTCCATAATGCCAGCTATCTTTCTACTAGCATTTTCATGTCTTAAATGTTTACCATTCATTTCCCCATATTTAATTAACATTATACTGACTTACAGGTAGTCCTTGCTTAATGACTGGTCGCTTAACAGCCATTGAAAGTTATGACAGACTTCAAAAAAGCTACTTACAACCCATTCTCAAAGTTACAACTGCTGCACCCCACTATTCCACGGTCACGTGATCTCATTTGGGGCACTTGGTAACTGACTTGCACTTACACAACCTGTGTTTATGCGATCATGATTTGTTACTTTTTTGCCACTTGCTGGCAGAAAATAAAAAAAAATACCTACTCTATTGAATATGATGGATTTGCTTAAGGACCATGTGGTTCACTTAATGAGTGCAATGACTTGCTTAATGACTGTTGTAAAAATAGTCATAAAATCTAGTTAGGTCACATGGTGGCCCATTTAAAGATCACAATGACTAACAACCCAAATTCAAGGCTCAATTGTGATCATAAGACAAGAACTACCTGTAGAAATACACCTACTTGCTTTACTTTCTCTATATCAACAAATGTTCAAGAAATCTTTAATGACCGGCTGGAGAGCAAAAAATCTCATCTGCACACAGACCATGCCAGGCACAAAGCCACACCGCTCCTCTTAAATTTTATCCATTGTGACACTTCATACACTTTCAATCAGAAATCTGCCAAATACTTTCCAAGGCAACTTAACAAACTAATCCTCCAGTGGGTTATGATAATACAGTCCTATTCCAGCCTTCAGGCATGGATGCAGTCTTTACAAATGCCACTTAAGTCATACAGTCACTCCATAAGCAAACCACACCCATATTTCTCCTTTCCATTCTTCAACATTCTCAGAGTATTTACAGTTTCTTTTTCATCATTTTTTCCCTTGGACACTACAATTTATAGAATTAGTTTCACTCTCTAATGTATTATTCCCGTGCAAATCTGTAAAATGTATGTTCCATCATTCCATTACTATAGTTTCATCCCAAATAATTTTATCACTTTTATTTTTCATTCAACTCAAACTGCTGATTCTTGTTTAGTCTTTTCCATTCAAAAATAATTTTATTTTCATTAATTCCAGTATTCTCTGCCTCTTTGAATTTTAAACTTCCTTTGTTTTGTTTGACTGCATTCTTTGGGATTCTCTTTTTCTTTTAATATACATTATCTAATAACTTACTTTGACACCCCACCCCCTTTTATTTTTGGCACCATTAATTCACTGATATGAATTGCTTTCACCCATGTTGTCCTGTACAAACCTTAGACTGTTGCAAAGAGAAAGCATGGTAATTACAGGTCTGAGTACTTTACTGGTGAGTTGTAAATCTTCCCTCAGTAACTGAGGCAGTGTTAATGGGTGGTAATTTCGATGGTGAATAAAGATTTAGAGAGTTCAGAGAGTGGTTACTTGCTTGCCTTATGTCAAGAGATATCCAAGTCTATAGGTCAAGTGACCGAAAATTCCACAGAAGCTGGTCCAAAAATCAAGCCAAACAACCAATTACAGGACAAGAAGCAGAAGGAATTGGCACGGGATATCACAAGAGCACTAGCCATAAAGCAACAGAATTGTTTCAGAAAAGGGGAAAGGGTCAGAAGCACACTGTTACATAGCCAGGGTTCCTAGCTTGGCTTAATTAGAGGAGTTGTTACCCCCTTTTCTCCAGAAGCGATGCTGATCTCTGTTGGTTGGCTCTCTTTAGCTGGTAGTATGATTTAGGACTTGGCGTTCTCCCAGAAAGAGGCTCTGGCTCTTTACTCTTAGAATCAATGGCTGCCTGTGCTGGGTCAGACACATCACTCACAGGTGCCTGACAGCCTTTTGCAACTTGGACTGCAGGCTGAGACTCTTTATCCTCTGAATCAGAGGAGTCAGAAGACTTCACAACACACAACCGCTTTCACCACATCATTCTACCAAGTGTCCTTTTTCACATTTCACATTAGCATAACTCCACACAGCCTGGGGCAATCCATGACATAATTCTGTCTATCCAGTTCCAAGAATATCAACCTTCCATTTCTTCTGTTGGGGAATTAATATATCTCCTTACAATTTTCATACACAATTCACATTTCCAGCAGTCATTCTACTCTCACTCTGATTTGTTTCACTTCTTTCCTTTTCTTTCATGTCCACTTCTTCTCCAAGATCCACTTTTAACACTACCCCAAAAAGGGCAGCTTCATGCTCAGAACACATTCATTTATGCATTTTTCAATCTTTCATCGTAAAATGATCCAATCAGTCATGCTTTTTTATTTATTCCTTTTCCATGTGAAAAGGAAATATGAATAGACTTTGGCTTAGGCCATTTTATTCAAAACAACTCTTTGAACAGATACTTATCAATCAGCATTCCATTCATTTTTGGGTCTCCAAATGATCCAATCGGTTTTGCTCTACTTTCTCATCCATTTGTTCACTTTGCTCAACAGAATAATCATCCCCAACCATCCACTCTCAGCTTGATCACATTCATTTTGTAATTGCACTATTTCCCCCAAAATTCATTCCTGGTTTTTCTAGCACTCATTGGATTCTATGGCTTCACTCCTTCTGGACTCAAAGGAAACCAGGTCCATTTAAATCAGTTTTCCTTCAACTTGAGTTATAAGGGGAAAATAACAAAACTCTTGTCAACATCACCCGGTTATGAAAAAAAAAATCCAAGTTAAATTGATTGTTCAAATAATACTTTTACATTTGTTTGGCTCGCTATCTCCCCTTTTTCAAACATTGCTTACTTGTACACTGTTACCTCCTTGAACTTCAGGATCTAAATATATGCTGTGGTTGATATCAACGATTACACTGTTAACATTTGTGGGATCAGACAGTCTGATATTGTGTTAATCCTCCTTTCCAAGCACTTAGGCAGGTAGCATGACACTTGCTTATGCAACACTGAAAAAAGCCTTATGCTCCATTTGCCAGTATAGATTTCAGACCCAAAAAAAATGGACTGCTGGCATTTTGTTTAGAAATCAAATAAAATTCAGCTGAATTGATTGAATTTTTTCACTAACTGCATTGCTTCAGTTCCAGGACTGAAAGCAATTTCAACTGACAGGATCTTCAGCTTTGCATTTCCTGCCTGTTGCTAGGGTCTCCATCCTTTTTAAAAAAAAATGAGCTCATCTGATTGTGAGAATAAAAAGAAACCTGGCATGAATCCAGAGAGAGCTGAGTGATGGACAAAGAGCACAGAGGGAGGTAGGAGGCAGCAGCTTAAGAAGCAAATGTCTTGATCAGGCCCAGAGAGTTGTGCATTTACTAATTGGTCAGAGGTATCTGCACATCCACACTAGTGTCTCCCCAGATATACCCTGATTTATCTGCATCATTTGCTTGGTGGCAATAACCTTTTATGATCTCTCTGGCCGCTAGCTAGCCTTTATGGGATAGACTTTGGACATACTCCACATGATATTTCTTCAGAGTAATTTCTTTTCCAGTGGTGATCAGGCATGGGCCATTCCAACAGGCTGAAGAGCCAAGGGAAAAAGGACCCTGTTGCTTTGCACTCTGCCCAACATCACTTGGCTGACAGCAGTCCCATCAGGCTACTTGAACTGTTCTACCCCTGGCTAGAATTCTAATTACAAGAACTGGCCTTAAGCTTTCTTTTTTCCTTCCTTATCCTGTTCCCTTCCATGCCTTGTCTTTTCGTTAGTACTCCTTGGGATAAAGCCCCTTGCTTACAGTATTTATATGTTGTTGTTGTTGTTGTTGTTGTTGTTGTTGTTGTTGTTTTGGAAAACAGTGGGATTTTTAAAAAAGCTTTGTATACATAGAAACTGGCTGAGTTCATATATCAATCTAAATCATGATTAATTAACCCTAGTATACTGAATATAAGCCCAATTAGCCCAATTCCCACAGCATGCTAATTTTTAAACTGGGGATTACTAAAGCCCAATGATTGGGTTTATTAAATACATTCAACTGGGGGGGGCATTTGGGTGGGAGAGCCACCTTCACATTTGGGAGTTACAAAGTGGGCAAGACAACAACATATATGTAGAAAGGACAGGGTTTGGGCGGTGGGGGGGGTTGCTTTTTTAAAAAAAAACATGTTTAACACTACACTTTTCATTTTTTCTGCTCTCAAAATGGACAGAAATTATGCTTATGCTTATTTTATGCTTCAAAATAATTAGCTGGAGAGGCTCTGAGGGGATTCAGGATTGCATGCAACTTTAGTATCACAGGCTACCAACCAAACTGAAACAAATTACACTGTCTTTAGTGCAGTATCTGAGCCCATCCTATCTGACCTTTATTACAATCATTGTTATTAATGTTTTAGGTTGTCCATCAATGCTCACATCTCTATTTCAGTGCTTTTATGACCATTATGCATTTTTCCTTGCTAACTATAACACAGTTTTTAAAATAGATTACCTATGCTGTCATATCTCAAAAAGCACCAATTTAGGGAAGGCTGAATTTAAAACACAGAGTAAGAAGAAACTATTCATTTTCCTATCTTTTATCCTCTACCCAGTGAAATCAGCACCTCATCCATTAAACAACTTTGTAAATGAGACCATTCTATGGATATTTCTGGTATCCATAGAAACAATCAAATCCCACATCAAACCCTGATCAAATGAGATTCTAAACAGCACAATAAATACAAACTATCTGCAGCAAACAAAACTGCCCATTTCAAGACGCACGGTTGACCAATTAGTTTAGGAGGCCACATCCAAAAGCTGCCCTTTCAAAAGGAAAATTAGCAGGCTTTCATTTTCTTTGTAGTTACACAAAGGGTTTTACACAAAATCAAAACACTCTTGATTTTTACGCCATGCCCATATTCATAATATTTGAAAAATTATGCTGCTCTTTCAAATTAGAGGCAGAGCTGTCAACTTGTAACTTAAACAGGTAGTGAATTAAAGTCAACCTACATGAAATATAGCAAAGCCTCAGGTATACTAGTCTTCAATTCCCCTAATTCTCAGCCAGCCATGGCTATCATTAAATTTCAATAGATCTAAAAACTGTATCATAGCATCTCAAATTTGCCAGTAATACTTGAAAAACATTCAGGGCATCATAGACAATCATCTTGATTATATCCTAATTGAATTATTAGACAAACCTAGTTCTTTGCAGCGCAAATGTTCTAATTTCTAAAATCCTGTGACTATCTTGGAAGACAGATCAAAATACATTTTTAAGATGCTTTCTTATCTTCACCCAATTAAAACTACAACATTACTATTTTTTTTAAAAAAAAGGTGCACTTCTATTTGGGAAAAACTTTTCCTGAATTCAGTGGAGTTACTTTGAGTAAGCAGGCTGTTTAAATTTATTAACTGAAGTACTTCTGTTTGAATTGCTGGACATAGTGTGTGAAATTGGTTTTATTCACCTGACCCAGAAGAGGCAGATGGAAAAGTGAAAGAAAGCACTGGAGAAGCCAGCAGCAAATCTTTAATAACATGAAACTCACATATTTTTTACTTTTTCTAGAAGAAAAATTACTCTTCCTAGACAGTCAGAAGTGATGGAAGAGAAATAAAAATGCTAGGGGAAATAAGAAAATATTTTTACAAAGCATGTGTTTAGTATGTTCCTTTATCACACAGCATATGAGTAGCAATAAGCTGATTAGCACCATAACTCTGTGTGTGTGTGTGTGTGTGTGTGTGTGTGTGTGTGAGTGTGTGTGTGAGTGTGTGTGTGTGAGTGTGTTTTGTGGTTCAATTTTATATTAAATGCTTTGCAGGCAGAAGATACCACTGCAATCCAAACTGAAAGGAACAAACAGCAAGAGATGAGGAAAGCTCCTTTTTTAGTTTTACACAGTCTGTTTGGAGATAAGGCAGCTTCCTTTGAATTAAGTAGAGGGATTTACACTGGCAATTCAGACCTGTTTCCTCTTTCTCTAAGCCTTCCTCCAGCTGGTAAATGATTGTGAAGTCTGGGAATTCTGGAAGCTGCTAGTGCAATACATTTAGGAGACATCAGGCCAGGGGAGGTCTGCTTCTACCTTGAGCATCAAGTCCTGGATGAAGAAAATTCCAGGACACTTTCAGATAGTGGTTTCTCCACTGTTTAATGTAAGATATTAAGAGACTGCAGAATTTGGCACCAAAACAGCAAACTGCCAAGTCTTTCATACTGAGCTGGCATCTTTTTCCCTTCTGGGAAGTGGTGGATCAATAACATCTTGTATTAAGATTGGGACCCCGTTTGTTTCATGTCTCCCAGCATGCCTGACACCAAAATCCTGCCCATTTGCCAGTATCATTCAGTTTGTGGCTTTCTGCAAGATGCACATGGATTGCTAGTTTTAGCTCTGCAAGGGCCAAGCAGTATTCAAGAGACACATATGGCAAAAATTTCTTCTGGGTTATATAATAATTATGAGCTTTTATCACCTTGCATGAGAGAAACTGAATTAATAAATATGAATAACTGATAAGAGGATGAAAATTAATTTCTAGATTGTTCATATTTGCATTGTTAATGCAGGCTTCTGATTTCGAGATGCAAATCTCATCAGAGGACACAAAGAAGCATTTGGCTGTTTATAAAAGTGGAAAGTAAATCTCGGTATAAAAGCCAGTTTTGGTGTGAACTTGTTGACTTGACTGAAAACATGCATGGGCTGTGTGTTGTTTACTAAAGTAACTTTAAAGTACAAAGTCTTGCAAGTTTCATTTCATCTGGTTCCATAGGACCAACATTAGGCAGATGTTATATTACCTTTTTTCTTCTTCTTAAAAATGAGTTTCTAATTTCTGTGTCAACTTTGCTTAACTATATTCAGTTATGTCAAGTGACTCTGTCTATCAAACCATTCATTGCCTTATTCATTTTTCTGTTGTGAACCATACAAAGGGTTCTTAATTCCCAATAGAAAAATAGAAAACAGATATATTTATTTATTCAAAAGATCAGTTGGCTGTGAACCTCAAAGCATATCTGGGCCAAGTGTGGCCCATTTTAAAATATGTTTGGACTACAATTCCCATTATCATTTCTTAAAACGTATGAGAGACAGTGGGTTGATTGCTTTTGTTCTATACCATTTTCTGGCCCTCTCTTGTCTAGGAATTATGGTTGCAGTATACAAGTTGGGAAAACTGAGGAATGGCTCCCTCATGTGCATTTACTATACAGTAGTAGAGCTGATGGATAGAACTAGCAAAAACAAGCCTCCTTTTTTCCAAATGCCTAAACCTGTGATTAGTATCTTCATTCCAGCAATATCCATTGTGTGGATCTAGTGTATATATTTAGCAGAACTAGAGAGCATGTGAACAGTAAAGGCCAAAGTGGCCTCAGGGGTAGTAGGAGCAATCAAGGCTGTCTTCCCTAAGATGGGAGAGTGGCTCCAACAGATCCCAGGAAAAACTTCAGAGCTGTCTATCCAAAAGAGCAAAGTGCTAGGGACAGCTAAAATAGTGCGCAGAACCAATCTCAGGCCTGAGGGCCTGAGATTGAGGAAGACACAAACCATATACATAAGTGTGTGTGTGTGTGTGTGTGTGTGTGTGTGTGTGTGTGTGTGTGTGTGTGTGTCAAATGAGGGAGAGAATATAGGGGATACCAACCAAATTTTTTGTTTAATGATTTTTGTTTTTGTAGATTCGCAAAGAACTGTGGGAGCTAACTATGAAGTCTCTTGTTAACTTTTTTTTTTTTACCTGAGGTGAACATACTGTGCAGAAAATGTTTAGAATGTCTTTTGCAGTGTTAAAGAACTGCCACATTCTGTGTTCGAGGTAATTTCATTATAGATGCAGGAGAAATCATTCTGCTAGTCTTGGAAATTTGATATCTGGAATGATGCAGAGAGAAAAACAAAAAGCCTTGCTTTATAAACGTAATGTGTCTACACAATTGTTGATTTACTCCACAGCGCTACCACTTTTCACCTGGCCTATTGCTCATTTTGAGTCTGGCGTGAAAGAAATAAACAGCCAATTTGGAGCTTTGATAAACCTACAGAGTTTAACCATTTAAAAAGAGAAAATATCACATCATTTACTATAAAAGTTAGGGTAAAAGCACAATAGCATCTTCCAGGGTTGACTATATATCAAGACCGAATGAGGCAGCCATTGGAAGCAGCACATTTTAGAACCAATAAATCACTTCATTGCCCTTTTTTAAAAACTAGGAAAATGGCCCTGCCTCAGGACTCAGCCTGGCTCTGGGTACAGTTTGTTTTTGAAAGAAGCATCAAGGTCATTACAAGGAATTTCCAAAAGAAAGCAAATTGTTGTAAGGAATATCCTTCTGGGTTCGGTTCCAAGTGGGGAAAAAGACACTGGATTCATGGAAGTTGCTTGGAAAGAAGGTTTAATGGTGGACAGGAGCACATGGCACGAACTCCTGAACAGAAAAGGTGGATCACATGCTTCCAGATGTTGGGTGAAGAGAAAAAGGAAAAAAAAGATGCTGAGTCTCTTGGTTTTATGACCTCTGTTGGGCCCCACCTCTTAGTTTCCTGTTCCTGTGTATGTAATGCACTCCGATTGGCTGTCAGACTCCCAGGGACATGCTGGGGCAACTCTTGTGGGCTGTCCTGAGTCCCAGGCTTGGCTGATGTAATCTTCCCAGGTCCCATGTGGTGTAATGAAAGGGCTTTGGGAAATTCCTAATATGGCTCTGTCTGAAGGAGATTTTTGTTATGTAGAATAACTGCTCCAGGCTATTAACAAAGGGGGGGATGAGTGAGCTGGGCCATTCCTTGATGGCCCATTGACGAAGGTGGGGGCTACTAAGAGTGAGTCTGTTTCCTTTCTAAAAGCATGTTTCTCAATTTCTCTAGGGCTATTCTATATAATATTCTGCCTTTTTAATTTTTCCTAGGATATTTCGTGGGTGCTAACTCCCTACAAAGTCTTCAATCAGTATTTTAGCCCCAGTACTTCACTCAAAGATTTCAAAATGGCTCCTCAATTAGGAAATCCCATATGATCAGATCCGAGTTCAGTCTGGACTGACCTCATGGGAAAAAATGTTCTTTGTGGGATTTATCCTAACTGGTGGACTCCACAAGTAAACTTAACAGTAGAATTTCAGTACGAAAATAGCAAACATGGATAAAGGTATCAGGCAATCAAGACCAGCAACTCTACAGATGTTTGTTATGAGGATGGGGTTTGCGTTGAAGTTGCCATCCATATCTAGACTTATAGAAACCAACAATTGGCAACTTGTTAACTTCTGTAGAAGCTGAACTCTATGGTATGAGCAGATTTTTAAGAGGACGTGCAGCCATCTCGAATTCAGTTGTTTTCAATTTAGTTCAGAGGTGGGTTCCTACCGGTTCTAACCGGTTCTTTAGAACCGTTAGTAAACAGGTGATGACATCATGGAACCGGTTCTTTCGGTGTCTCCGTGGGCGCCGCCATCTTGGATTTTGCTTCTGCACATGCGCAGAAGCTATTTTTTGCTTCTGTGCATGCACAGAAGCTATTTTTTGATTGCTGCGGGGGCGCGCATGCAAAGAGCGCGTGCGCACAGCGTGACCCTGAGCGAACCGGCAGCAAACGGATCCAGAACCCACCCCTGATTTAGTTGCTGCACACATCCAACTACAGCTCCGTTGTGGAACATAATAAATGATGTAAAAGGAAACGTGTACGTGCATGTGTGAAATAGAGGAAATCAGCCCTTGGAAAATTAGTCCTATATTTCACCCAATAGGCAGAACTATAACCAGTTAAGCAATTCCTGTAAATAATTCTATATTGATTATGGCTATGAAGCCATTAAAAAAAACTGACAACCATTTCAAGAGCAAATCTTATATATAGAAACAATTTTCAACTCTTGTTGTTCCTCTTGCTCATTCCCATCAAACGTAACAGATTATCTGGGATCCATCCTTTGGCTGGGAGTGTCAATTTGCATCTGTCACTTGTTTTTGTAATAGGCAGATTTACTGCATCATGTTGTTTTGCACTAACTGCATAAGAACAATTTTTTGCCCCCAGGTAGAGGATAAGAAGACACAGTATTCATCACAGCATTGCTTTCTAAAATTAATCACTTTGGCTGTGTAAATAGTTCCCATGCCATTGTGTACAAATTAATCCATTGAGTGTTTATAAGCATACAGGAGATAGCTTTCTTTAAAGGAAGAACCATTGATGTTCCCTTACAAAGGCAAAAATAGCTTTAGTTCATTGCAGAATAAGGACAAGGCAGCAGCAGGAATTGTTCCAAAAAGTTTGCACTAGTTGACTCTAAAGTATGAAAAAGACTGAAATCAATTACATCCATCATAAACTACTACCAGATCTATGTGCTTTTTTCAGCATCTTGACAGCTAGGCAAGATTTGTGCAATTCAAATTAAATAATACATATGAATCACCAACCTGTCACTGTTAAACTTTCCATTCGATATTAGCATTTTAATTGGAATTCAGAACCAGGCTTTGAAGCTGGCTGCAAACTAACAAAATTCACTTTCTTGAATTAAATGGTAGTATGTTTAATTGTGATTTGTTGATTGTGCCACAATTGGCTAGGTTTACATGGCATACCAAGCCATAGGTTGAGAAATCATAATGCTATGACAAACTATATTATGCCTTAGTGTTAATGTCAGCCACTATTCGATTAAAAAAAAAATAAAACTAGCTATTGTTGACCACAGTTAACATTACTGGTATCATTAAGAGAAGAAAAAAGGATGGCAGCTGCAAGCTTTTCATCATGGTTAATAAACGAGCAGTGTTACATCTATATCTGACTAATGTAAATGAGCTTTTGTAGACTGAATCTGGAAACAATTGCTTCCATTTAAGCCCCAAATGAATAGCCTAAAGCTGTTATACACACACACACACACACACACACACACACTATATCTCTATCTCTATCTCTATCTATCTATCTATCTATCTATCTATCTATCTATCTATCTATCTATCTATCTATCTATCTATCATCTATCTGTCTTCAACACTTTCCACATTTAAATGTCACACATATTTCTGTTCAGAATGTGTATTGCAACCATCAACATTTTCCACGTTTAAATGTCACATATTTGTACATATTTTTCCTGCCATGGGCTTTTTGCCAAACTTCATGGAAGAAGTTCTCCCACTTGGCTACTACGTTATGAATGGACTGTTCCAGAGGTGGGTTCCTACCAGTTCTTTAGAACCGTTAGTAACTCGGCGATGATGTCATGGAGCTGGTTCCGTCAGTGTCTCCGTGGGCGCCGCCATCTTGGATTTTGCTTCTGCGCATGCACAGAAGCTAATTTTTGATTGCTGCACATGCACACGCACACGGCGTGACCCTGAGCGAACCGGCAGCAAAAGGATCCAGAACCCACCCCTGGACTGTTCACTTAAATATGAAACCTATTTTTCAATGGCAAACGTGGAGGAGTATGCCAAAGTTGTTCCAATACAATACAGTTTCAATAATAAGGCATTTCAAATTCACAAATCAGATGTTGAAATGTTTGGCCAAAGACCAGCCTATTGTAATATCAAAACAATATTTTGAATTGCTTTTGCATTCTGCTAAGCTTAAGTCAAGGGCTGCTATGTGTTTCCCTCTAATGGTAGCTGTCTGTCTGTAACAATTATGTAATTGTCCAAAATTGCAACAGATGCCCTTTCCCAGAATGGAAATGTGGTGATTGTTAAATATGTACCCATCACCCATCCTTGACTAGTGAAGTGTGTCAAAAACAATCTGAATCCAAGGTCAGCTATCCTCTGCTCACTGCCTCAAAATACATTGAACTGCAATTCATATAGTGCCCAATTCCAAAAAATGTGGTGGGGGGTTAGTCTTTAGTCTAGTTGGTAGCTGCAGATGTTCCTTCCACTGCAATATCCATATCAGTCAACAATGTGAAGTAGCGGCAACCACATGGGCAATGGGCAAACATTCCAAGACAAGGAGGTTTTCTGCTTTCTAGGTAAAATGTTTATGCAAATATAAATAAATAATAATTTCCCCATTCCCTGCTTCCCTATTGGGCTGTCTCCTTCCTCCAGTTATCTCCTCCCCCAGGAGGAGATTACAGGAGATCCCCCCCGGGGGCTATGAGTCAGGTTTTTGCCACTCTTCTGCATGATGACCAGTGTGCTTCCCCCCCCCTTTATTTCAGACAACACACAGATCAAAGCCAAGGTTAAGGGTGAAGCAAAGGAGCAACTTGCCAGTTTTTCTATTCTCCAATTGGCCAACTTGAGGAAACACTGGCTGGGTGAGCGGCTGAATAGAAGATGGCCAACAATGCCCCTGGAATGAGTTAGGGGTGAAGGCAGTACAGCAAACATCTCTTTTGAAAGGCAAAGAAGACAAAGTAAAGCATACTTGGAAATATAGAGTCGCCTTATGGCGAGATGTGTGGAAAACAAATTTAATAAATAAAATAAAGCTAAAGTCATGGGCTCTCTAAAAATTATATGCTCATGTCACATGGCACCCTAATACTTGGCCACAGGTAATAATAATAAGAGCCGAGGTGGCGCAGTGGTTAGAGTGCAGTACTGCAGGCTACTTCAGCTGACTGCTAGCTGCAGTTCAGCGGTTCAAATCTCACCGGCTCAAGGTTGACTCCGCCTTCCATCCTTCCGAGGTGGGTAAAATGAGGACCCAGATTGTTGGGGGCAATATGCTGACTCTGTGAACCGCTTAGAGAGGGCTATAAAGCACTATAAAGCAGTATATAAGTCTAAGTGCTATTGCTATAATGACTCTAAAATCACTGTATAGGGCTGTTCCATTTTTAGAGCGATTGCTATAGCATACCTGCCTATGTAAACCTGATTTGCTCTCTCTGCTATTCACTCCAGAAGGGGTCAAATGTCGGCCCAGCACACTTTATCTCAAATAATTCTACGATTGGCAGCACAGCAATTCCATCAGAGCTTTGGGGCTTCTAATCCTGAAATTAATTGGAACCAATCTGCTTGCTATGCCAACACTTGCTGCCAGCAGCATTCTGAGATGTACAGGCAATCAGATGGTCATAGATCATTGATTCACCTAAAGTAGCTCTTCTGTTGGTATCTGTATGTTTCCATTTAAGCATAGTACCCATGTTCTTCCAATAAATCCATACTATGATACAGCTGTATGCTGATGACTTGTGCAATGAATCACACAATCAGCCAATTGCATGGTCGTATCACACATCAGTCATGTTTATACATAGCCATAGTAAGCCAGATTTTTCAGAATGAGTAATTTGGTAGCATGTCCTGCTTAGTTTTGAATATGTTTGTAAAAGGTGTAGTTCCAACTGTAGTTTGCCTTTTGCTGTATGTAGACCGGGGGGGGGGGGACACATAGTCATAAACCATGATTTATTTTGTTTTTTGCCTTTGTATTATTAGGAGAGGAACAAGCAGAAATCCTGATTCATATGTAACAATAAGCAAACCACAACTGGAATTATCTCCATCTGTTAGATGTGTTTGTTTGTGGAAGGAGCCAAGTGACAGCCACTGATCAGGATGTATCATATTGCTATTTTCAGTCACCCAAATTTTGAAGAACACTTTGTGTGCAAGTACATCCATTATCTTGTAATTGTGATGGGCCAGTGTAAGCGTTTGCTCTTCCCCTCAATGCACAGAGAAGTGATTTTATTATAAGCCTAGAGTCAAATCTCAGGAGCATTGTTCTCAAATCCATCACATCAACATAATTAAGGCGCCCTATTTTCATCCATCCTGCCAAGTTCAAACAGTGCTATAGTATGTGATAACAATAAGGCAGGTCTGTGCAACTCTTTTGGGGCCAATGGCTGTATTTGGGTTTTGAGTGACATAATGATGAATGCAGGGGGAAAAAGAGCTAGCCTGAAGAAAAACTAAACTTGATTTAAATTAATTAAATTCAGGAAATAAAACCAATGCATATACTTCTGTTACAATTTTTAAAAAAAATACTGTGGGCATCCTTGCCATAAGGACATTATAAAGAATTGTCTGTTTCATACATATCATGAGAACAGAAGGACAGGAGCATTTAGCGTCATTTACTATATTTTATGTAACTTTAGCAGACATAATTCTGTAATTTATTAGACACAATTAGTCACAATTATTTTCTCACAAAGGAAACAATCATTGACTGCTGGTTATAAAACACACCACAACTCAAATTGCCTGTCATTTATACTAAGAGTTTTACAAGATGATATTATGGATGGAAATCTAGTTTGCCCATAAGTGGATTACTAAGTCTAGAAACAGAACTGAGATTTTAAAACCAAATATCTGCATAGGACACTTTTATCACTATTTTGCTATGTATATGACAGCAGACAAAATGACTTTCCACTATAAATCCTCCAGAAGCCAATATAGCAAAAATAACATTTGAGAATCCAGAGATTCATACTTGCTTATAAAGTCTAAACATTTGCCTGTTTATGACATAAATGTGGACTGATAAATAAAAATAAAATGCAGAAATCTAGCAAGGCAAAAATAATGATAGAAGTTTCAACAGAGGGAATTAATCATTCCACAATGATTAAGAATTAATTTAGTACTATTTATTTCCAGATTAAGCAATTATCCATCCATCCATCCATCCATCCATCCATCCAAGTTCACACTACTGTAAATCAGTAGTATACTGCCAACATTCAGTGCTGTGCAGGGACGCGTACAGGCAGGTAAATGTCATCAAAATGACAGACGCAAGTGGGAGATTGAAGTCTAACCCCTTTTTATGTCCCTACAATATGTGTGAGGACTTCCCTAATTCTAACTTTCACAACTTTACAGTAGACATATATCTGTCACATCTTGCTTTCACATTATCGGTCGCTTTTGGTGGCAGCAGGACCTGTTGTGGCATATCTATATTTAACTAACTGTTATTACCAGCCGGTTTACATTAGTAGACTTCATGTGACAAATTAATTTTCCACAATTTATTTATCATTTATTTACTCAAGCAATTTATATAACCCTCTATTTTCCAATATAGGTGACTCTAGATAGCGAACCAGGATTAAAACTGAAACAAAAACACAGTACATATAGCATGCAGAAATAACAAATAAGTATATGCAAAAGGTCCAAGAACAATTCAACTCTAATTCAAGAGTTGGAAACAAACAGAATAGGTCAAGAGAGCTGGTCCAAAAGCCAGGGGAAACAACCAGGTCTCTAATGCTTTATGAAAGACTAACGGGGCTGGGGCCATCTAGATCTCCAGGGAGATGTTGGTCCATAGAGCAGGTGCTATGACAGAGAAGGCACAATTTCTAGCCCCCACATACTCCCTAATAGATGGGAGCCCCTGTCAGCTCCAGTAGGATGTGCAGGAAAAAAATCCCCTTTATTAAGCTTTAACACATGCTACACAGTATTCTTAATGCAAGTCTCAGTTCCATCTTTCTTTGCTTAGAGAACAGGAACAATTTTATATGTAATTTGGATGGAGGCCACCAACTAAAAAAAAAAAACAGAATTAAAACCATGACTTTCAAGCTATGCCAAGGCACCCTGGTGAATTGGGAGAAAATGATTGGTGTGCTGCAATAAATACTGTTTAAGAAATGTTTAATGGCCTTTTCAAGCTCAAGGTATTTGCCTTCAGAAGAGATTGCCCATTGTATCTCTGTGAGATTTACTCTTCTTCTGACCTTACCACTTTTGAAAATGGTCTGGCTTGGAATAGATAATTACTGTCTACAGAGATGCAGTGGTCTAATTTGCACACATAACACTAAGTTATAACGGGGTCTGTTAGATTTTGATTTAGCATTAAGTACAAACCAGGACATTATGGTTTGTGCAACAAATCAAATCATCATTAAAAATCCTAGCCTCAGGCAGCCTCTGTCCCCCAAGGAAACTATTTATTGCAACTTTAGATGAATGTCTTTTCCTTTCTGCCATAAAATCAAAAGGATCAGATTGAGGACTCATACAGAACCATGAAAATTGGCCATTCCTATTTTAAAAGCAAACTTTTTCAGCTCTAAGATTAAAGAGGACCTTCAGTTTTAATTCTGGAGGAAAATAACTTGATTAATGAAGCAGTGACATTTAATTCTTAGAAGTAATAGATGAGTGTTTTCTACTACTGTACAGATAAAGGCAGGATCCTTACCAATGACTTGTGTCTTCTAGAGTCATCCAGCTATTGATGCTCTGAAATAACATGACCACAGGTTTTATATTACTTTGACAATGGCTTGGAGACACAAGAATACAAATGGCAATCCTGCTAAAGAAAGATTGGTATCTGTGTACAAGGTCATAACTATAAAGCACTGCTGAATTGGCCACCAATTTCCAAGAAAACCACATTCAGATTGATATAAACATAAGAAAGAATTTAAAATGCAAGAAAAATATGTTTTGTGAGCATATCTCATAGGACCATGATGGCGAACCTATGGCACGCGTGCCACAGGTGGCACGCGGAGCCATATCTGAGGGCACGCAAGGCTTTGCCCTATGTCAGCTCCAGTGCGCATGCGCGCGCTGGCCAGCTGATTTTTGGCCTAGGGGAAGGCCATTTTCGCCCTCCGGAGGCTTCAGGAGGCTTCCCTGAACGGAGTGTGAAAAATGGCCCAACGGGCAAACCGGAAGTCCGTTTTTCCGAACTTCTGGTTTGCCCGTTGGGCCATTTTTCGCACTCCGGAGGCTTCAGGGAAGCCTGAGGGTGAAAAACAGCCCAACCGGGGGGGGGCGCATGCATGGGGATGCGCGCATGCGCAGTGTGGCACGCGGGGGGGATTGTGTGCTGGCACGCACGCACGCTAGCATGTGCGCACACTCCCATTTTTGGCACGCAAGAAGAAAAAAGGTTCACCATCATTGTCATAGGACGTATCTGTACTTATCATTTAGAATCATAGATTGGAAAGAACCTTGGAGGTCTTCTAGTCCAACCCCTGGAAAGAAGGAATCTTCATACATTACTACCTTTGCTACATGTCCTTGGCTGGAAAATAACCAGTAATAGAGGTTTAAGCAATTTCTGCTCTGAGCTCATGACACCTTGACTCCAAATCAAAAAAAATTGACAGACAATGGCCTTGAAAGACAGGTGTAAGATAAAGATAAAGGAGGAGAAGAATCTTGCAAGTCTGTGCTTCCCCCTCCTTCATGTTATCTTGATGCGAACCAGGAAGGAGCTTGTCTGAGTTGTTTTATCAAGCTATTTTTTTTGGCTCAAGCCCCACTTATGTAATGGTTGTCTTGGTAGCAGCTCTTCCTCCTGTCCTTCAAGGCCATTCTCTGTGATCAGTACAAACCCTTTGACAAGATATTCGGTCTGAATAGAAGGCTATCATTAAAATTCCCTTGCTTGCTATATCCTTTTATTCATGCAAGAAGGTCTTATTGAACATTCATACTTTAATATATGTGTATTTGTGTGTGTGAAAAAAGAAAGAACAGTAGGGATTAAATGTGTGCATGTGTGTGTGTGTGTGTGTGCACCTGCACGTGCGCCATGCTTTGAATAAGCAACTTTCTAATTGCAAGACAAGTGCTCTAACCATTGTGCAATTACAGCATGCATGGTAAGGATAGTTCTAAAAGGCATTTGCAACCATGGCAAACATTGACTCTTTCCTGCCTCTGTGAGGTAACCAGTGAACTGCTGGATTCACCTGCAATTAATTGAACCCTACTAATTAAAACAGGTAGGAGTACTTGAGGTGATTTAACTTGGAAAAATGTATTTTGGCAGTTGTTTTGACAATGAATGAAAGATTAATAGAGGATGACATCATCTATCACCCCCCTGCTAGCCCATTGTTTATTTTATTTATTTTATTTACCATGTTTCCCCAAAAATAAGCCCTAGCCTGATTTTTAGCGTGCTAATATAAGCCCGACCCCAAAAATAAGCCCTAGTTAAGGTCGTCATCAGCAGAGGGCGTGGCCAGCACCAGAGGTGGCGAGGGCACAGGGGCCAATGGTGTCTGGCAGCAGCCTGCATAACGCAGGTGAGTTGATTACCTGTCCAAGCAGCAGGCAGAGGCACGCGGGAAAGCCGAGAGTCGGTGGGCTGGAGCGGGTAGGTGGCCGTGAGAGGCTCATCTTCATGCAGTGGCACCAGTAGCAGACAGAGGCAGAGGCACAGGGGAAAGGCAGGCGATCCCGATGCGCTACGCAGATTGCGGAAAAGCCGAGAGACACGAAGATGAGCCTCCTGCGGCCGCACACCCACCCATTCCGCCCCACAGTCTCTCGGCTTGCCTGTTCTGTTGCGGCCATGAGCAAGCAGAAGAAGTGGGCCTCCCGTACATGGGGAAAAAAATTAAACATCCCCAAAAATAAGCCCTAGTGCTTATTTTGGAGCCCCCCAAAAATATACAACCGGGTCTTATTTTCGGGGAAACACGGTATTTGGCTGCCTATCTCAAGTACATGACTATGTGCAATTCATGATATTAAAACCAGGCATATTTATAATAGTCAGGAGACAGGTTCCATCACCCACCTAGGCCCCAGGCTTAAGAGCAATTAAGTACAATGGGGCAATTTGCCAGTGTGGATAAGCGCTTAGCCTATTTTGTTTAACCTACAGACCGGGTTAGAAATGGCCTCTGATTTGATTTATCCCCATTCTCTTAATGACAGTATAGTGTCTCATTATATTTTATTGCTCCCTTCTGTAAATGCCCATCAGTTTTCCTTAACTATGGGTATTATTGCCTCTCAAATGCAGTAGATAGAGGAAAATTATAAACATTAAATCTGTGTGACTATGGATCGATTTAGTTTACATATCACATTAGACATGATTTACTTTACATATCACCACAATTTATTGATAAACTACAGTTATCGGTATTTGTTAGTAAGCCATAACCTACAACTAATCAAAAAAGCTAAATTCAAAAAAGCCATGTGAAGGTTTACGCAACAGCCGAACTCAGCCATTTTTTTGCAGTGTAGATTGTAGAATATTTATCCAGAATAAGTGAAAGATGCTAAGTGCCTTTGGCTATTTTACTTTCAAATGAAAGAACAGAAAGAGTTCAGAATAAAAAGAGGCAGGCTTGTCAAAGAACTTTTGACCTTCATGTTTAACTACAGACTGTTGCCCTTCTTTTTATAGAATTGCTTGACATGGTCCAAAATCAATGCACTGATTCCTTTGACTTCAGTTTTTCCCAGCTTCCTTGGAGAACAACTTCTGACATTTTAAGCTGACTGAAGCTGTTTGTGTTGGCTCCCTCGTGACTTCTGACTGGCTAAATCTCGGTAACTCTGTTCTATTCTTATCCTTGATGTTTCTCCTGCTTTTGAAGCTGTTGATCATGCTCAGCTATGGAATTTTGAGAGATGGATCCTTCCAAGACAAAGCCATCCTTCCCTAAAACCCCTTTCTGCTCATTTTGAATATGTGGGAGGTGGAGTCTCTTTGCCTTTGATCCGTAGCTTCCCTCCTCCTCACCAGTCCATCCAGCTGACCTTTATCATTCATCATTCATGTACAAGTGAATATGTCTATTCACTTGGCATCAGTGTTCATTGTTCTTATCTCTGCAGCTCCTATCTTATTACCAAGGAAAGATGCCTCAGCTCTCAGATTTGGATCAGATTATCCTTATGAGCAAAACCACTGACAGAAAAGCTTTGTGAAGGACAAGTCTGTTACTAACCTTGATTGCCATGCTGAAGGGGCGTTTAAGTTTGGGGACAGATAGCAACAGGACAAAATTTGTCCACATCGTTGCAAATAATGGACAGGGTGTTTGCTCACTCAATTCTCTATTCCTACTAGCCACTTCTAGAAGCTATTCACTTTCATTTTTTTTAAAGACTTTAATAATTCAGAGACAGGAAACTTCTCTATTAAAAAGGCCACATTTTGGGGAATAGGGAGAAAATCTTTAGGCAATACATATGAGTGACAGCAGGGCTGAATTTGGAGTTGGACAGAATTAGCACTATCACATACACACATCCTTTTTCCATATATTTAGATCTACATAGATCTACATATCTACATCTATATATTCATATTCATATTCATATACGGTATATATACTATACATTCTCTCTCTCTCTCTCTCTCTCTCTCTCACACACACACACACACACACACACACACACACACACACACACACACACGACAGTTTGTGATCTGTTGGGTAATCCTTTCAGAGATATTTTTTTAAATAAAACAGAGCCCCTCCCTTCTAGCATTTCTGATGTTACCTGGTTTAATAATGAAATGTCTGCAAGAAAACCACTAAACTGAGAGAGCACCAAGAATCCTCCACCAGAAATAATTTTTTTTACTTAAACAGAGTGACCATGGGTGGGTTGCAGAGGTGGGTTCCTCCCGGTTCGGACCAGTTCGCCTGAACCGGTAGCAACCCGCTGGTGACGTCACAGAGCCGGTTCGGTCGGTGCCGGTCCATGGACGCCGCCATCTTTTTTTTGGATATTTTTTTTTTGAAAATTTTTTTTAAATTTTTTGTATTTTCTTCTGCACATGTGCAGAAGCCGAGTTTCTGGCACTGCGCATGTGTCGCCATCTTGTTTTCAACTTTTTTTTTTAATTTTTTTGGATTTTTTGGCACTGCGCATGCGCATGCACGCCCACGTGGCGCGGCCACACGGCGCGGCCACACAGTGCGGGAGGAAGCGAACTGGCAGTGAGGTAAATTAGAACCCACCCCTGGTGGGTTGCTGTTGTTTTGGTTTTAAAATTAAAGAAGAAAACATCTATTAAAGAAGAAAAATAAATAGCAAGACAAATATAGATGCTTTTTGTTTAATAAAGGATACTTTTGATAAAATTTGTGGTTGATCTGCCATTCTTTAAGAGTACAGTACTCTTAACGTTTTCACTTCTTTTCCCTCAGTTTAAAGCAATATGCAGCTGACCCTGGTGGAATACCAGTTTCTTCAGATAAATCAGCACATTCTCCATGGTTTGTCCTTGCAGAGTATATATAGTGATAGCAAAGTATGACTATATTGGGAACTGTGTTCACTGAAGAGGGACATCTTCACCTTCTGATAAATTGAGCATAATTCTTGGAACCATGGCGTCATTTTTTAACACACTTTTTTTTTTTACCATAATGTTGTACATTACCATTCTCACCTCAGAACAGTTTATAATCCCTCCCAGCTTCTCCACTGAGTTGTAGGAAGCTGTCAGTGACCATTTAAAAACAGGATTGCATAACCTCCTGAGAGATGGGACTAGTCTACCTGATCTCTGGTGGCTGCAGGAGGGGCTGTCTACACTCAGTTTCAAAGTAGGGAGCAGTTGAAAAATGAATCAGCCAGAGCATAGAAAACCTCAAAGAAATAGTGCAAGATCGGAAGATGGGGAAAGACCTGGCCCATAGTATTGCCAAGAGTTGGACATGATTGAATAGATAAACATCATCATCATCATCATAGCAACTAATGTATTTGACTGACACCAAAAAGATCCAGTTTCTATACCATCTTCAGCCACAGCAGCTCACTTGCCTCACACTTCAGCCCAAATTGCCTCACAGGGTTGTTGTGAAGAAATATAGGAGGTTGGAGTCAATGTATCTACCCTGAGTTCATGAAGATGGGATATAGATACTTGTGCCTGTTTGCATGTCAGAAAAGGGGCACCTAAAGCAATAGAAAATATCCAGGCCTTTCTTCATGTGCTTTAAAATTGTTTAAAGTTAAGAGCACACAATGAGTTAATTCCTTGTTGCTGGGTGGGTGAGGGAATGTGGGATTGTGAGAGTGGCTGGGAAACTGTTACAAAACATTCAGAAGGAGCATCACATGACTGCAACAACAGCCCAGCAGCAGCCAGCAGCACTGAAGCAGTCAGAACTTTCCCAAATTTCATTCCCACGGGAGTTGTGAATCCCAGATTTTGGACACATTCTGTAAATTAGTCCATTTATTATTATTATTATTTATTAAATTTGTATGGCGCCCAACTCCCAAGGGACTCTGGGCGGCTAAGCTAGCCCATTTGAACCAATTTGGGGTTCAAAAATTGTTGCCCTATGATGCACTATTTCATCTAGGTAAAGGTCATGACAACAAGAGTTTTATTAATACTGGAGCCAGTTTGGTCCAGTGGTTAAGGCATCAAGCTAAAAAGCGGAAGTCATGAGTTCAAATCTCCCCTTAGTCATGAAAGCCATCTGGGTAATTTTGAGCCAGTTACTCTAACCCACCTCAACAAGGTTGGGTTGTGGGGAAAATAGGAGGGGGTAGGTGTGTTGGATATATTCATCACCTAGAATTATTTGTAAAAATAATAAAGATGGGATACAAATAAATAAATAAATAAATAAATAAGCACACATACACATACAAATAATCTCCCCCCCCCTTCTCTTCTTCCTTTCCTTGCCTATTCGCAAACAAACACGTTACAACATCCACTAACAGAAGTGGGAAGCATGATATCTTATGGAGAGACTCAAGGATTCCACACAGCCCCTAAATAGCCTATATGCGTTACAAGCCAGCTATGCAAATCCAAATGCAATGTGACCACTTCATGTCTCAGTGCTTTAAAAGATTGGCCCAAACAAACAGAAATACTCCAGAGGAAAATAGAAACAAGAGCATTTCACATTCCATTCAATATCCACTCTCAATTTTAACTTGTATTTTGAGAAGTTAAGCTTCTGAATCAGTTTCCAATCTTCGTAGAATACAGGTAACATTTTTTTTAAAAAAAAAAAAGAAAGACTGCTTTTCAGGTCATCTAATCACCCAGCTCAACTTTTAACAGTTTTTCCATTATCATAAGCAGCGTCTTAGAGGCAATGCTTGACTCACTATGACTGTAGGTTTCTCCAACTCGTAGGAATGTTGGGACTTATAGTCCAGCAAATGAGAGAGCAGCAGATTGGGAAAGGCTGAAACACTGAAACTAGTGTATCATTGTAGTACCGGTAGTCCTCGACGTATGACCACAATTGGGCCCAACATTTCTGTTGTTGAGTGAGACATTTGTTAAGTGCCTTTTGCCCCATTTTACGACCCTTCTTGCCAGAGTTGTTAAGTGAATCACTGCAGCCATTAAATTAGTTATTTTGGTCACGTGACCATGGGGATATTGCAATGGTTGTAAGTGTGAAAAACGGTCATAAGTCGCTTTTTTCAGCGCTGTTGTAACTTTGAATGGTCACTGAATGAACTGTTGCAAGTCGAGGACTACCTGTACTGCTATTCACTTCTATTTAAGAAACAGACTACAGGAGACTTGAATGAAAAGGATTTTGAATTGCAAATGGTAGAGAACGTTGGTTCTCTGACCTGCTTTATGGTCACCTTACAGAACTCCACTTATGTGTGGTCAGCTGTGGTCAGTCAGGTGAGGCCTCCTGTTGCACATGAAACATTGCCTTCTGATCATGTGTCCCCATTGTGAAGAATATGGTGTGTCTCCTCTTGATAACTTTCTCCTGCATTCCCTGTTCTGTAATAATTATATTTCCAGCAGCAAGTTCTGCAGATACATAGAGGTTCCTCAACCGTTCATGGGATATCTGAAGGTACTGGAGCTTCAAAAATTGGCTGGTCTGCATTGCTGTGGCAGCATTTTCAGCTCTCATCACAGGTTTTTGCCTGCTCCCTTTTATACTGTTGACTTGGACTGTAATTTCTTAGAAGCTGTCACAGAATACCCTAATTCTTATCCTCTGACAGGTTGTTCAATGGGCAACTTAGCAACTTAATTACCTCTGTTCCAACCAAAGTTACAGGAATACAAGTTATGGCTCGGTTATTTCTTCTTAAGATAAAGACAGATGCAACATTTTCATACAGGAATGGAACTAATTTGAAAATACCATCACTGTGGCCTAGCCGATAATATATTTTCCTTGCCAATTAAAGCATTGTAAAAGGAGAGAAGAGAACTAGAGTGTCAGCTCCCTATAGCTACTCTTTCTTATGCTCCCATGAAGTTAACAAGATAGTGTCAGAGAAAATTTGCAACTGTTTTAAAAACCTTTACTACAGAAGACAGAAATGAGATAAAAATGATATAGAGTTGTTCATTTGGCATATAGGCTATGAAGCCATAAAGTAAACCTGGGAAGCTATAAGACAAAAATTTGTGCTAAGATTACAATAATCGATTTCATCTTTACATTTACCAGTGGCTTGTTTTCAGCTCATACTTTATTAAATATTGCTAGACATATAAAATCTGTCTAGAAACTTTTGCTAGAAAAAAATGTATTCATTTTTGAGATTCTGCGTTAGCCAAGAGATAGCATTTGTCGAGACAGAGATGTTAGTTATGTCAATAACCAACATTAACCTAGCTTCAAGGTCAAGAAGTACAGACCAAAATGTTTGCTAAATCGTAAGAAAGATGGGAGAAATGCACACTGGACTTAAATTTCAGTGGCTATAGAAAAAGAACTGCATCTTCATGTTGACATGGGCAATCAACTTTATCTGTTCTTTCTAGAAAGCAATAAAGAAACTTATTCAGCTGTGCCATGTCATTTGAGGAGAGCCTTAAGCCAAGTGTGTGAGTCTAGAATCCAGCCAATCATCCTGAGTCAAGTATTTGGGACTTTCAGCCAATGACTTATCAGCAAGTCTGACAGAATCCAGGTTCAAAAAACAATAAATGAAAAAAAGTTCTTATTGGGATTTGAGTATCATCTAAATTATTCTTTTATTCCTTCAGTTCCAAAACCAGCTTTCTTTTCCATGATTTGTAATATTTTGCTCATTATGTAGAGTAGTGGCCAGAGCGGCGCAGTGGCCTAGAGGTGGAGTCTCACCTCACAATCAGAAGGCTGTGAGTTTGATCCTAGGTAGCAGCAGATATTTCTCTGTCTGGACGCAATGAATAATTGTCTGCTGCAAACTCCATGTAGGCATCAGGAAGGGCATCCGGCCAATAAACACTCATGGAAAAAATGTGGTGCTGTAAATAATTTCCAAGCCTTATTATTCCTCAACCATTGAATGTGGAAGAAGTTTGGTGTAGTGATTAAGCTATCAGGCTAGAAACTGGGAGGATGTGGGTTCTAGTTCTGACATGGAAGCTACCTAGGTGACCTTGGGATAATCACTTCTTCTCAGTCCTAGGAAGCAAGCTTTTGAAAAACCTTGCCAAGAAAACTGCAGGGATGAGTCAGGCAGTTGCCAGGAGTCAAAACCGACTCAAAGGCATAAAATAAATGATTGGAATCATGTATCCAAGAATGGAGAATACAGAATATTTATTGAAGAAAGCAGGTAGTTATAATCAAAATGATTTTAGCAAATGCAGCTAATCAAAAACTAGGTCTATTTATGTCCCAAAGGTGCTTTTCCAAAAGACAACTGGACTTTCTTGGGGGGGGGGTTCTTCTTGAAAATGTTTTGCTTCTCATCCAAGAAGCTTCTTCAGCTCTGAACTGAAGGAGCTTCTTGAATGAGAAGTGAAACATTTTCAAGACAAAAAAAAAAAAAAGTCCAGTTGCCTTTTGGAAAAAACACTTGTGGGCACCTTTGGGACAATCACGACCTGGATGATTGAGAATCTCTATAGACATTTAGCCCTATTTACAGAACATAGATTTTTGCCTTCTTCCATTTAGTTTTTCATCCCACCTTATCTAACAGATTGCTTAACCTTCTCTTTTGAGTGGGCTGGTTTGTTTCCATCCGCTTTTGCAAAGGTCAGGTTTGAGTTTTTCTTTTTCTTTTTCTTTTATTGACAGTCTGAAAACTCACACACATACAGTTATCTGTGCTGCCATTTCTTTGGGGTTTCTTTTTTCCTCTCTCCTCATTGAAACATTCTAATTCCCTGAGGCCATCTTTCTCTAATACTGTTTTTGGAAGTCGTGTGCTGGTTGACTGTTACATTAATGATGGAGGCAGCTGGCATTCATCTCTTATTGTAAACAGCAACGGAAAAATAAAGCTGGGTTGTTTCATCATAAACTTAATAAACATAAAACATAGAACTACGCCGCCTTCGATCTGACCTAAGTGTAGCTCACAAAATTATCTGCCGCAATGTCCTACCTGTTAATGACTACTTCAGCTTCAACCGCAACAATACACGAGCTCACAATCACTGTTCCCTCTAAGGTGCGCGGCCGCGCGGCCGCGCACGTCACAGGGAATCGCCGCGCAGCAGTTTTGAACTGCCGCGCAGCGATTTCCCATGTCAGAGGGAACTTTGCTGCGCGGCCGCGCACGTGACAGTACCTGACCCAGTTGTTTCTTCCCCAAACCCCAAAAACTTTAACCTTAGATTATCTACCATCGACCTCACCCCATTCCTAAGAGTTCTGTAAGGGGCGTGCATAAGCGCACAATCGTGCCTACCGTCCCTGTCCTAATGTACCCATATATTCATACTTCTTGTACTCATAATCATACTTGTACTATTATATATATATATACAATCATGTTTATACTTTGTCTATACTTTGCTTGTAATCATATATGCTTGACAAATAAATAAATTAAATTAAATTAAACTTCATGAGCAAGCAAAGCCATTGTTCAACTTGTTGTAGGCACTGTTGTGAGCATAGTGTAGCTCTATCAAAGGTCCCTCTACCTGTATTCCTGAGTTTAAGTTTGTTGAGCACAACTCATACACAGGTGAGCAAAGACATTTCTTAATGACACATAGAAAACTGAGATGAAGGTAGAGCTTCCCATTCAGGGCCCAGAATCAATGGGAATCTGCCCAGATCTATACTCAGTTGACCTTAATTTGAAGATCTTTCCCCTTGCTACTGTTCTTGCTCTTTAGACATGACTAAACAATGACAAAAGTGTTAGATTTGTGTGGGAATGAATAGGCGAGACGTAGGAACAGTTCAGCACCTTTATTGTCTATTAGCTAGAACTAATACAGACTGCCGGCAGGCTGCAGGGAAGCCGCTTTTAAGGGCTTCCCTGAAGCCTGCTAGCCATTGACAGAAGTTTAATTCTCCCACCGCTAGATTAGCCAATCAGCGGCGGCTATGCAAATTCGTACTCTGTACGTCAGTATGTAACACCCCTCCCCTCTTAGTTTCTGTACTGTCCAATCAGGAACCGACGTAGGTCATGTAGTCGCGTAAGTAAACAGGGCACCGTATAGTTCTACTGGGCCTGTGCGATTCAGTTCCTCGGGAGTCTTCGACTGGAGTGGACATGCCTGTTGCTGCTCCTTCTCCGGCTTGTGGAAAAATCTGGAACCGGCCTCCAGGCGTGGCGGCTGAAGTCTCGGTGTCGTCGTCCTCTGGTCCCGGGTGATGTCGCTGGACTCCGGTGGCTGCAGGTAGGTGTTCGCGCTCTACCTCCGGGCTTGAGAGTAGGGCTTCCTGATGTCTAGCGGATAGGGCCTGGTTCTTGCCATGGTCTTCTTGGTGAACCGCATTGTATGGTCTTTGGGGCGGAGATTCGCGTTGTTCCTGTCCTGTCACTGAGGTCTTGGGTTGACGAAGCCATGATTCTCCCAACCTACTCCTGAGCTGGTCAACGTGTCTCCGCCACACCCGGCCGTCATCTCATCTGACTTTGTAAGATCTGGGACCGGTGACTTCAATTATGGTGGCTTTCACCTACTTGGGATCCCCTGCGAAGTTCTGTGCAAATACTAGTTCACCCATGGCCAGTGTTCGGGTTGGCTTGCTGGATTCCAGGGGTGTCTCTGGGTTGTACGTGGGGTTCAGCCTGTCCAGTTGGGACCTCAGCTTCTGTCCCATTAGCATTTTGGCAGGGCTACAGTTAGTGGCCGCGGACGGGATGATGTGCTGTGCCAACAGGAACTGGTAGATCCTTTCCTGCCAGTTCCCCGGCCCCATTCTAGTTAGAGTCTCTTTGGTCATTCTCACCATTCTCTCCACTTGACTGTTGCTAGCTGGATAGAATGGTGATATGAGCACATGTCTTATCCCTAGGTCGGCTAGGAATGATTCCATGTGCCGGGCTGTCAGCTCTGGGCCATTGTCTGATACGAGGATATCTGGCAGGCCATGGGTCGCGAACAGCTTCCTTAACACTCATATGGTGGCTTCCGTTGTCGATGTGGGCATGTTGACTACCTCCAGCCATTTAAAATAGGCATCCTCCACTATGAGGAATGTTTGCCCCGCCATAGGTCCCACGAAGTCTATGTGGATTCTTGACCACGGGCCTTTGGTGTTTCCCATTCGAATGGAGTGGTTCGTGGTGGAGCCGGTCTGGTTTCTTGGCATGGTAGGCAGGTTGCCACCCACTCTGTAATGTCCTGGTCTAATTTTGGCCACCACAGGTAGCTCCTTGCTAGTGCTTTCATGCGCACTATTCCTGGGTGTCCTATGTGGAGTGTCCTTATTACTCTTCTCCGCAGGCTCTGTGGAACAACAACTCACTCCCCCCCACAACAGGCACCCCTTTAGCACAGATAGTTCGGTTTGTTTGTTTTTAAAGGTTTTGAATTCTTCCCCTTCTTCCTCCTGTGGCCATCCCCTCAACACCCAGTTCATGACTTTAGACAACACCTTGTCTTTCGCCGTATGTTCCGTGATGTCTCGAGATGTGATGGGGCTGGTTCGTTCAATGTCGACCAGTGAGATATCGGCCACAGGTGCAGGGTCTTCCAGGAGGTCAGGTGTTGGACAGTGGCTGCGTGTCCAGTGCTCTTTCCTGGTCTGTGTGTTAACTTGTAGCTGTAGCCGGACAGGAAAATGGACCAGCTGGTCAGCTGGGGTGACATATATTGAGGTGTTTGTTGGTTGCCTGCAAGTAGACCCAATAGAGGCTTGTGGTCTGTCACAATTTCGAATTTTCGGCCGTAAAGGTATTCGTGGAAACGCTTGATGCCGGCCACTGCTGCAAACGCTTCCTTGTCCAGTTGGCTGTAATTACGCTCAGCTGGTGATAATGTCTTGGAATAAAAGGCAATGGGGGCTTCTGAACCATTGGGTAGTTTGTGGCTGAGGACCGCCCCCACTCCAAAAGGTGAAGCGTCACACGTTAACAATAGGGGGAGGGTCTCGCTGTACTGCATGAGCACGCTGTTAGATGAAAGCAAGTCCTTTACGGCGGTAAAAGCATTGGCCTCTCTTTGTCCCCATGTCCACATGGCCGTCTTCCCCAGGAGCCTATGGAGAAGCTCACCGACGGTCGCCTTCTGCTTTAAAAAAATGGCATAGAAGTTTAGTAAGCCCAGGAATGCTTGTAATTCTGCCTTGTTCTTGGGGT
>QLTV01001682.1:195247-220393 GCA_003457575.1 Thermophis baileyi
GAGGGAATGGAGATTTTGCAGTATCCTTCCCCTGGAGTGGGGAGGGAATGGAGATTTTACAGTATCCTTCCCCTGCCACACCCACCAAGCCATGCCCACCAAGCCATGCCCACAAAACCAGTAGTAAAAAAATTTGAATCCCACCACTGGATATACATACCTCACAATTAGAGAGACTGTTTCCAGGCTTATATAATTTGCTGCATAAAATTAGAAGCTAGAAATCAGAATCCATTTCAGTCATGGAGTCAGTTAAAAATAATGACCAGGACTTACAGTTTGTCACATCCAAGATGATGATGATAGTGATGATTTTCTCAGGGGCCTACTATTTATTAGGTACTGTTCACTTGTAGTTATGAAACATGGGTGCAAGACAACTTTCTCACCTTTTTGCCAACATATTTTGGATTTACAAGTAAGAACTAATTATGAAAGTTCCAAAAATATAGGACTTCCAGGGAAAAAATGATAATTGAAGATGATTCAACTGAGACGGAAGTTGATGACCACAGCACAATTAAGAGCCAGCAAGTAGACAGGGTCTTTGTAATTTTTTTCCGGATAAGGAGAGGACTTGCGATCAACCACAAGTGCTTCACACAGTTGCTCCTTGTGAGGAGTCTGCAAGACAGCAGTCCCTGGTGGTCTTAGAGCTCTGGGCGATGAGCAAAAGCCATCTTTGTTGAAAATGTGATCAGCACCTTTGCAATGGATGTTTACATACTTTACGTTTACATACCGTATTTTTCGGAGTATAAGACGCACCTTTTTACTCCCAAAAAGAGGGTGAAAACTTGGGTGCATCTTATACACCGAATGTAGCCCCACCCAGCCACCCCAACCCTTTGGCCTCTGCCTCCCAGCAATTTACCTCCTTGCAGCAAACAGTGCAGAGCCTGATTAGCAGAAGCAACTGATTATCAGCCTTGGACCATCAGCTGAGAGGCTGCAGGCAGGCCCACCTGCTAAAATGAAAGTGAAACTAGAACTGCAAGGAGGCAAATTGCTGGGAGGCAGAGGCAGATTTTTATTTTCTTGTGCTAATGACTGCTGAATCTGGATGCAAGGAGGTGAGTCAATAACTAGAAATGTATATAGTATGTTAAAAGTATTAGACTTATTTTTTAAAGACTGCTTTATTCTTGTTCTAGACAACTTAACAAAATGAAGAAGCTTTTTAAAATAAATGCTTGATCTGAAGAGGCCCAGTGCTATTGTATCTTCTTTTAAATAGCAGAGAATAATGTATACATCAAGAAAGCCACATCAATTTTAACAGCATCTGTACAAGTAATAATCTGAAATGTAACAGTGTCCTGTTTTAGTATTAAAATAAGGCAGCTGAGGAGCACCCTGACTTAGTCATGTTTGGAGTAGAGCTATTTAAATAAGTGGGAGGAGTTAAATAATTGGGAGGAGTTAGTGTGACTACATTTAAGAAAACTTTCTGGCATTAATATACTGCCATAATGTACATTTCTCCAATTCTTTGCTATTTCTATGGGTCAGGCACAAATGCACAGAAATACACAGCAAACAGTGTATATCATCTGTACTGTTTGCTGTTTGCTGTTTGCTGGGAGGCAAATTGCTGGGAGGCAGAGGCAGATTTCCCCCCCTTGTTTTCCTCCCCCAAAACTAAGGTGCGTCTTATATTCTGGTGCGTCTTATACTCCGAAAAATACGGTACTTTAATCCCTTTTGTAAATTGCTTGTTAACTGCTCTTCAGCTAGTAATAACCTTTTGGATCGACAGATTTTATAGCACCGGGTGAGTTTTCTTTTATCCTTAGTGAAAGAAGTTTTAAATACATAAGTTTAAGGACTTTAAAAATATATTTTAGGATGAATAGCAAAAGGACATTGCTTCTGAAAAGTTATAAATAGATTAAGGTTCCAGATGGATTTGAAATAAGATTTTGAAAGTAATTATCATAATCCTTCCCATGGGAAAATGCTTTTGTTTTGAATTTTCCTTAAAAAAAACCATGATAGGATAAGACTTTGAAGGTTGGACACTATAGGGAATCAGAAGGAATTAAAGATTACAATTAAAGGAAAAAAACACTTAAAATTACTAATACAGAATGGAGCAAAATATTTTAACATTGGGTATACTAAAATATATTTTTGAACAACGGAGCCAGAAGTTAATTTTTAAAAGTGTCTGCTTCTATAGATAGACTGTGTTTTAAAGATGTTATATAATAGGAACAAATTCTACCCAACAAGATTGAGACTGATCTGAAAGTGGATTTAAAAATGACAGGCTACCAGAATGATATGGAAAAAGATGCCGCACTGGACATACAAAAAAAGTTGGCTGATGTCTTAATAATTAAATTACAAATCAAAAGAGTCACCTGGATAACTTTCGTATGTTGGATTTGCAAAAGAAACTTGTTAAAGCTTTGAAGAATTTTGTGAGAAGGGACAAAGAAAAAATGAAAAGAAATCAAGCTCTATGACATTACTTAAAGGGACTAAAGATCAAGACTGTTAAAAGTAGAAAGGAAGGAATACAGTATGAAGTTGGTTTATTTGATCAAGGTGAATAGATATGTTGTTATGTCTAGTAACTCTTAATGCACTTTTGTTGATCGGGACTGAATAATGAAGCTTTAAAATTTTGTTTACAGTTAAGAGGTGGGATATGAGAAGATCAGATCATTGGGTGTATTTTAAGAGAAGGTGATAGGCTACTAAAATTGATTTTTTTCTTTTTACTTTTTTAGTTTGTATTAGATTTTATCTTTCTAATTGTAATTTCTAATAAAATTATTGTAAAAGAGAAAGTTCCAGAAGGATAAATTAATCAACATTTTAGAAACATCATTTAGAAACTAGATTATTCTGGGAGTTTTCCAATAGTTTTTTTTCTTTGTTAACCTTCATCAAATATTTGAACTTTTACAACTTTATCTGTAAACTACCCAAAAACAATTAGAACATGACTTCAGTGAATTCTGAAAGAAAAGACAAGGGAGTCCTCTCCAGTCCTTATTTCCTTTCAGGAAATGACATGAAAATGCAATTCTTGTTCTTTCCTGTCCTGAACTGAGATATATCCAGGGGTGGGTTCCAACTTACCTCACTGCTGGTTCACTCCCTCCCGCACCACGTGGGTGTGCCTCGTGGGCGCGCGCACGCTTCGCGCACGCATGCACAATAACAAATCTGGGGGAAAAAACTGAAAACAAGATGGCGACCGCATGCACAGTGCCGGAACTCGGCTTCTGCGCATGCTCAGAAGGAAAAAATAAATATTTTTTTAAAAAAAACAATTAAAAACAATTCGAAAAAAATTCAAAAAAAAGATGGCAGCGCCCATGGACCGGCACCGACCGAACCAGGAGGAACCCACCCCTGGATATATCTCTAATGATGGATTCTTAATGTTTAATCTGAAAGGAACATCTAATAAATGTCTTATTAGTTTTCACAAGTAAAACCTGCAACAAAATGCTTCAATATATCCTTACATGTGTTGTCCTACTGAAAATTCCAATGAGCCACTTAAACCTTTATGGAGATTCACCCAGCCAATCTTCTGTTGTCAGTCAGCTGTCTAGACATTTTCTTTCTTTCTTTCCTTCCTTCCTTCCTTCCTTCCTTCCTTCCTTCCTTCCTTCCTTCCCCCCTCCCTCCCTCCCTCCCTCCCCCCTTCCTTATTGGGAAAGTTGATGCCTCCCTCTTTATTTTCAGTTTTCCCATTTGATTATAATCTTATTGGTGAACAGCTGCTGAGTTCATTATGAGACCAAAGAGAAGTTGAATGGCTTTTTGAGGAAAAGTAAGTGTGAGGAAGACTGCCCTTCAGTGTTTATAACTTTGAGCAGATTCTTAGTAAGAGAAGTCTTGCTGCTAGCCATACAAATTATTTATGCCTCCGTCTAAAAAACACATGCTATTTGTGTAAACAAAAGAATCAATTATAAATGTGACTATATTTCAGCTACAAGTTTAAAAATCTGATTCCAGGGGGAGGAGAAGGATCCTCTTGAAAGAAAGGTCTTTTCTGTGCTGGCTGGGCTGATGGGAGATGTTGTCCGATGTATCTGCAGGGCAACAGGTTGGTGAATACAGTAATTTTCATAATGTGAAACAAGAATACCAACTCCCTATAAAAAGAAATTACTTGGAAACTTCTGATGATGCTTCAGAAAACCAAGGAACATGGTTACCATGGGAGATTGCAGGACCTCAAGGAGGGTATTTCAAAAGAGACACATTGTACAGCTGAGTGATGATTATACATATTTAATAAGACTGAGCATAGCTCATCACAAAGCCTGTTGCCTCTTTTTCATTTTGTTGTGTTTTTTTACAGCCAACCTGAGAAATTGAAAATGAGGCAGACAAGGAAAGGGGAGGGGGGAGGGGAATCTTATTTTTGCTCTAACCAAGCCTGTCAGAGATTATGGAATCTTCTTGCCTGGGAGAGAAGTTAATTATTTTGGTAAGAAAAACAGACAAGTGCACAAAAGGGGGATGGGGGAAAAACAAAACAGAGATAAATGCAACCAGGGTGATAAACAATCTGGTCATCCACTTAATCTTCTTTCTTATTTGGGTCTGTCTTGCTGGGCAGAATCCAGCTGAGGCACAGGAGCTGCATCTTCTAGCCTATCAAAAATAATCTTCTCTAACCATCAGAAGCAAAGCTCAATGAAATGAATGGAAAGGACTCTTCAGCAAACAAACTTTGGACCAGCCTGCAAGCCAATTAGATAATTAATTGCAGTTCCTGTTGTGTTTCAGGAAATGTTTATATTATAAAAGCCATTCTCTATATAATTCAACTTGATCTAAATATCCTACTTTGGGATGTTCTGTCTTTTAGTGCTGCTTAATGCTCTTTGGTTTCCTACTTAATTTAGCATTTGTCTGAATAGTTTTCAGGCTTCCTACCCTTCAGGGAATCCTTTTTCCCAGATCTGTCAGCTGAAAAGCTATTAGGAAACCTCTCCTTTCCTGGAGAGGAATCTAATATATATCAAACTGGATCTGAAACAAGGATCTGAAGCCAGCAACCCTCCGTCATGTTCCCTTTCTGGTTCCATAGCTCTGAGGAATGCTGTACTCAGTTATTTGTTTCACATACAGTAATTAACCATAGCTTATCAACTGAGCCATATAGTGCCTGAATTTGCTTGGGTAGCAAGTTCACCCAGCATGGCCACCCTACAAGGCTTCATATAACGGTTAGATGGCAAAGTTAAGAAGACTCCTTGCCATCTAGTGGTCACCTGGATTTTTTGCAGCTCATGCATGGTAGCTTTCTTTTCTTCCTCATCTTATGCCTAGAATCATTTTCCACCTGAACGGAGGCAGTAAGAAATCTACAAAGGCCGGGTGGACTAGATACAAATGCTTTAAAACCACTGGGATGGCAGTTTATGCTGTTTGTTTATTTTACATTTTTAAAACCCCAGGAGCCGTGTGGAGACCCACGGAATGTAAAATTAATTTCATCTACTTAAGCAAATAAGAATCCCTTAGTTTCAGAGTGTAAATGCAATAAATAATGAAGGGGCTGAAACCGTTACTTGTAAAAGCTGCTCCAGAAAAGCAGTAGAGTAGACTATCTGTTGCCGCTCGTACAGCTGACAAAACCCTGCTCTCTGTGGATTGTGAGAAGCTGCCAAAAGTGGATTCAGGATATCAAAAAAAAAATTCTGTGAAAACTAGCTGCTAGTGCTAAAGATCACCTGACTTGTAAAAAAAAATGGTTTGAAACAGATCCACAGAATAGCTACAAAGCTTTTCCCCAACATACAATTTTTTAAAAATACAATAACAGAAGGAAACCTGGCACCCCCTGGGCTGAGCTGCGACTCAGAATTACAACTAATTCCAGATAAGGAAGCACCAGAGTAATTTATTCCAGCTGAAACAGCAAGCAGAATTTAAAGAAGCTAAATTTAATTGCTTGGATTTAATACTATGGATGAATTCCTACCATCTTTGCAGTTGGGGGGAAAGCAGGGAGAGGAACACCGTGAGCTTTTTAATGAGTAGCACCATTAAGAGCTTTAATTCTGAATCACTTCTGTCATGACCACCTTATGAGAACTCTTATTATATTTCCATAAACAGAAGAAAAACAAGGAAAAACTCCAGAGCCTTACCCAGATATAGCTCAATCACAGACTTTTTGCTCACTTCCTAAAATGGATCATGATTATTTGCATGCATGAATACAACCGAGTTCTCTTTAGCAAGATTTATTGAGATGAAAGGAAAAGGTTTACAAGAACTCCCGCAACTGAATTCTTTATCATTTAGAACCAATATATCCCAAAATGAATGAGGGGAGAAATTGTTTCATTCTCTTTCTAACAGCTTTCCCAAAAACTATCAAGAAGGCGGGTCTTTCCACAATAATGGAGAAGCTTGCTGTTTACTTAAGGGTCTTCTGAATCTTTATCAATCTAGGAACCAACTATTACACTATACCAGGGAGTCAGTTGGTAGGAGAGAAATGAGACTGAGGCTTCCCCATTAATTAAAACGGACTGGTTTGAATAACACAACCCTCTAGTCCAGTGATGGCGAACCTATGGCACGCGTGCCACAGGTGGCACGCGGAGCCATATCTGAGGGCACGCGAGGCGTTGCCCTATGTCAGCTCCAGTGCGCATGTGTGCGCTGGCCAGCAGATTTTTGGCCTTCTTTTCGGCCGTTTTCGCTCTCCCCAGGCTTCAGGAAAGCCTCCTGAACCCTGGAGACAGTGAAAAACGGCCCAATGGGCCAACCGGAAGTTCGTTTCTGAACTTCCATTTGGCCCGTTGGGCAGTTTTTCACTCTCCCCAGGCTTCAGGAGGCTTTCCTGAACCCTGGGGAGAGCGAAAAACAGCCCAATGGGCCTACCGGAAGTCCAGAGACTTCAGTGAGGCCTGTAAGCATGTGCGGGGGGGGCAGCGGGGGGTTGTGTGCATGCGTGGGGGGGGCATTGCATTATGGGTGTGGGCACGCACGTGCACGCTATTGCACGCGTGCACACCCTTTTGGCACCCAAGCCAAAAAAGGTTCGCCATCACTGCTCTAGTCTAAACCATAATGCAGCTAACATGCTATGTGAACTCAGGCGTTACTAAACTATAACTCCCAGTGAGGAGAGAGGGCTCACAGGAACTGTAGTCCATAGGTTTCTCTGCCTAACATAGGAAACATTCTTCAATCCAATTTCATACATATTATCATCCTTCCCCAAACTGGATGGATGAGAGGGAGGGGAGCAGGGGTGGGTTCTGGATCCGTTTGTTGCTGGTTTGCTCAGGGTCGCGCCGTGCGCACGCCCCCGCAGCAATCAAAAAACAGCTTCTGCGTATGCGCAGAAGCAAAAATTCACTTCTGCGCATGCGCAGAAGCAAAATCCAAGATGGCGGCGCCCACAGAACACACTGAAAGAACAGGTTCCGTGACGTCATCACCAGTTTACTAACGGTTCTAAAGAACCAGTTAGAACCGGTAGGAACCCACCTCTGGAGGGGAGAAATGAATACTGTATAAATTTTCACCCTTCTTCCATCCAGCTGATTTCAACTCTTAGATTTCCTGGAACGTCCATGCTGCTGAGGATCTCTGGGATTTAAGATCCACAGATCTTAACTCAGTTTAAGAAGACTGAGATCATGTGACTATCAATGCTGCTAGGTCAATATTACTACAACCATTTATCAATGGTTTATCAATGAAAAGCAAATTGTCTTTAATTCAGTGACATCAAACATGTTGTATGTGCAGAAGCAAAATCAAAGAAACCTTATCTGGCAGGTCCAATTTCTGCCTCTGCACACTTCAGTGCAGCCCATTTTATAAACCAGAAAGGGGTTTTATTAACAGCAACAACAAAATTATCTAGTACTTTACTAATTAAAATATATAGTATCCAGAAGCAGTTTTTTCTATGGAAGTACAATGACTATATTCGCTTATGGCTCAGAATTCTTTCACTCCAAATCTAGACTTTTTCCTTTAGGCCAGGTATGGATAACTCTTTGAAGATTAAGGCTAGAGTTAATATTTTTGGAAAGTGGAAAACAAAACAAACAAAAAAACCAGATGAAACCATATCACAATATACAAGTAGGTGGAATGTGTTTGATTTTTAACTGTGACATGCCTATTTTAGAGCTTACGTTACAGTGTTCATCTGTTTCCCATCATAAAATGTAAGAAAAACCACGTCTTTCATTTTCAGCAAACCTGGTTAGTAGGGTGTGAGGGTTGTAAAGACATATTTGAGCCACAGGATGATCCTTTCCTGCCTAGCGTTATAGACTGCCTAGATGACGGCTATCAGCATTCTAAGGAAGGTCCCTCCTACCTACTTTCTTTTCACTGCTTGCTATATCAGTGTTATTTTCTTGTCCTCTCCATTGCTTTCAATCCATTAAAATCAATGGCTCAGTCAATGGGAGGGTGTAGGACAGTGATGGCGAACCTATGGCACGTGTGCCACAGGTGGCACGCGGAACCATATCTGAGGGCACGCGAGGCGTTGCCCTATGTCAGCTCCAGTGCGCATGTGTGCGCTGGCCAGCATATTTTTGGCCTTCTTTTCAGCCGTTTTCGCTCTCCCAGGCTTCAGAAAAGCCTCCTGAACCCTGGAGACAGCAAAAAAACGCCCCAATGGGCCAACCGGAAGTTCGTTTCTGAACTTCCATTTGGCCCATTTGGCCGTTTTTCACTCTCCCCAGGCTTCAGGAGGCTTTCCTGAACCCTGGGGAGAGTGAAAAACAGCCCAATGGGCCTACCGGAAGTCCGGAGACTTCAGTGAGGCCTGTGAGCATGTGCGGGGGGGGCAGCGCGGGGGTTGTGCGCATGCGTGGGGGGGGCATTGCATTATGGGTGTGGGCACGCGCGTGCACGCTATCGCACGCGTGCACACCCTTTTGGCACCCAAGCCAAAAAAGGTTCGCCATCACTGGTGTAGGAGAAACCTGAGATAGCCATGGGATTTTACATTCTAACTGACCAGTTAGAAAAATGGTGAAAAGATGTTCACTTCAAATCCTTATCCACACTTTAGAGTGCTGTTTTTAATGCGTACATCTCCAAGCAACTGTCCTCACCTAAAAAGTCCTGGTTCTGTAGACCTTGCATTTGCCTATCATTACAGTGCTATCAGAGAGTTCTTGTACTTCACATACATACCTTCTCCTTAAAATTCCCTGTCCAAATCAGAAGAATTGAGGAGGGCTACTTTGCACGAAGGGAACAATTCATTCACTTGGACAAAACAACTTGGACTCCCAAATAGGAGACAGACAGACAGACAGAGAGAGAGAGAGACTGCTGCCTACCTAGTACTGCAAATCTCAAAACTATTTGCATTCAACTAAAATACAAAGACTAGATTAAGGTAGTAAATATCTTATGATAAAATTAATATAAAATATTTTTTTGTTTTTCAACAGTGAAACTGGACCGAGAGAAAATAGTCATATTGAGTCCAGCAATTCAATTGTATCTATTCCCCCAAAAATCTGTTGAACTTTTAAAATAACCAAAGTAAATTATATTCATTGTATGGAATTCAAAACAAATCAGTTGGGAAGAAGTAGAGACTCAGGGGATTAAAGAATTGATCTTGATCAAAGATATGATATGATCCACTAAAACTTCAGATTGGAGCTAGGAAGTACTTTTATTTCCTGGGATCTGCCATCCCAGCAACATGTAAGGTATGAAATGAAAATGGTGTTTCATATATCTGGCAATGCCCCCAAATCAGCCTTTCTTTATTCTAGTCATTGGCGTAATTCCTTTTTCCTCTACTTGTCATAAGAGGAGTGACACACAGACAGAAGTAGAAGACGACTTCATGGCAGTGGTGGGATTCAATTTTTTTTACTACCGGTTCTGTGGGCGTGGCTTGGCGGGCATGGCATGGCTTGGTGGGCATGGCTTGGTGGGCGTGGCAGGGGAAGGTTACTGTAAAATCTCCATTCCCTCCCCACTCCAGGGGAAGGATACTGCAAAATCCCCATTTCCTCCCGATCAGCTGGGACTCGGGAGGCAGAGAATAGATGGGGGCGGGGCCAGTCAGAGGTGGTATTTACCGGTTCTCCAAACTACTCAAAATTTCCGCTACCGGTTCTCCAGAACTGGTCAGAACCTGCTAAATCCCACCTCTGCTTCATGGGTGCATTTAAAGCACATTGAAGTGGTTTGCCTGCTTTGTGTTTGTGCGCTTGTTTCTTTGTTTTGAACTTTCTAATCTAGCCTAGAAGACAGGATTCTCTTAGTGATTTCCCCTCCAAAAACTAATCAGATCTGACCCACCTAGGTTTTCAAGGTCAGCCAAGGTCAGCTACCTGCTGCCACTATGGAGCCATAAATGTGCACATAGCATTTGTAATTTTTCAGAACATAAGCAAAATCATTGTCAATGAATACAACAAGGAAAATATGGTTTAAATGGATGCATATAATTAAGCAGTAATGAGATTTTTTTTTTTGCAAAGGAACTCTAATGGTGGCCATTAAACAAGAAGATGTATTAAATTATCTAAAAGGGAAGACTTCCAAAGGTGCTTTTTCCAAAGGCAACTGGACTTTCTTTGTTTTTTCTCTTTAAGATGTTTCGCTTTTCATCCAAGAAACATCTTCAGTTCTGTAGAGGAAGAGGTGAGACTCATATGCCTTAGTGCAGGGTCTCCAACCTTGGCAACTTTAAGACTTGTGGACTTCAACTTCCAGAATTCCTCAGCCAGCAAAGCCAAGGTTGGAGACTTAGTGTATCTGAAACTGAACAAGACAAAGGAGTGGAAAATACAGTCTGGAGCAATCCTGCACTACTTTCAGAGGGCCAGGAAGATTTATGCACTGGTTTTGTTTACATTTTTGCTTCCTTAATCACTGCCATGACTAAGCTATGTTTGTAAGAGCTCCAGAAACTTTCACAGGCAGAATTGGCTGTTATGGCCCACATCTGAAGAGTGAATGAGACTAAAGAGTAATTAACAATGATGTGTTTTTTCATACTAGCTTGTGTTCGGTTTTAAAAATAATACTGAAATCCCCATTTTCATTGGAATAATCTTTTTCTTCATAATAAAATCAACTAAGATACCTGTGGCATCTTAAAAATTTAGACATTTCCTAAAGTTTGAGCCAGCACTTCCCAGATATGTTGAGAGTTGGTGTAAATATTTACATATTGTAGTCCACTAAGCATCCTAGGCCAGGCTGCAAAAATCTGAATAACTATAAGATGGCAACAAAGAAGTATTAAAGAGGTATCATTGCTGTCATGTTTGGAGAATTTGATTGGTTGTTTGTTTCATGCATTTATATGGTTCCTCCATCTTAACCAAGTAACTCTTGTATTGTATAAAAGGCATGACAGTATTTTTTTTTTAAAAAAAACTATAATTGATGTTCCTTGCAAAACTGTCTCACAATTCAGAAAACAAGAATATTGGGCTCCACTACCTTCCTGGCCCCACCATTTGAGGAAAAAGCCCAGTCTTCAAGTTGTTCCAGAAAACCAATAAGGTCAAGGCCATCTGAAACTCAAGGGAGTGTCTGTTCCATGGGACGGGCAACACAACAGAAAAGAGCATGATATCCAATCTATCTAAAATAGATTTAGTGGTCTTGCAAAGTTGGCAGCCATTTTTTTTGTTTATTTACATTTTATTTCACTTTATGGTCCTGCAATTGCCATTTGCAAAGATCCTTATGCCATGATGCATGCAGAGCCAGATTGTTAAAGTTTGAGGACATGAAGTCCTCAAAAACTTTTGCTGGTAAGACAGAAGTCTCCATTTTGACATTAACTCATATAAACCAGAGTCTATTGCATCACATGAAGAGGCTATATTCTGAGTTAATAGCATACATACTTATTTAATGGAATGAAAGAGATGATATGGGGAGCATCCATCTCTTTTGCACAAAAGCAGGTAAGAGATGGTTTGAAGATTTAGACAAATATAAATGGTGATATTCTGGAATAAGAGCTACATGGCTCAGAAAACAGTGCTTGAATACAGCATAGCAAGGAAAGGAAGATTTGTTTTAGATCAGAAGGAAATATATATATCATATGCACTGCTGCCTGGTGGATCTGAATCCCTGAAAAAAAGCAGAGTCTGCCCATCAAGTCTACTCAATGACTGGAGACATTTGGGGCTTTTTATTTTCATGCACTGTTACCAACAGTAGGAATTCTACCTAGCTGCAGGAAACAAGGATGCAGAGCCTCTTTGTGGCTGGGTTTGCACATTACACTAAACCATGGTTTGTTTAACCATGGACTTATGTAATAACTTACAATTGGCTGAGCTCCAACGTATTACAAATCACAATGATGCATTCAAAGGACATGGAAAGCCTAAAGAAAAGATAACATGACTTAGTATGATGGGTGAATTGGATCAGGTCTGCCGAAGGACTAACTGTGGTGTTTGTTTGTTTTTTGTTCCCTCAGTGCGTGAACTGTTTTTATCATATCTGGCTATTTTAAAAAATTTCAGGCAGACTCTGTTTGTTCTCCTCTTCTCTTCTTCCCTTGTTCTGCTTTTTTTATATTGACTCTTAGATTGTAAACCTGAGGGCAGAAATTCTCTCTTTTTATTGTTTGGTAAGCCCTTCTGTGAGCCTTTTGTGCTGAAGAATGAGGTAAAAATACTTAAAAAAAAACAATAAATACTTTTTGGAGGGCATCTGCAGAAGTCTGTAATGTGGCTGGCAATAACCAGAAAAGAATAGTTGTCCCGAGGCATCTAGTGAAGAAGTGTCTGAATAAATATCGAGTTAAAACCAGCCTTTGCAGTAAAAACCTAGCTATAGTCCTGTTTTATGAAGATAAAATAAAGGGATTGTAATAAGATAAATATAAACACTTTTCATAGCTTCTGATGGCAAGCTCTTCCAGAATATTGTAAATTGCATTTCCTACAGCTTAGCATACCCATCCACTTACACTGAACCTAAAATTGTGTCATACATGTTAACTTTTTCTGCCAATTACTACAGAGTTTAAACATGTCAAGTCACAGTACTTGTTTGTGAGGTTGCAATATGCTACCAGAATAATGAGCTGGCACAGTTGGGAACCAAGCTACATTATACATTAGCAATGACTGCACAAAATGAAAATACAAATGTTTTGCCTCTTCAGCTGGTAAATGCTGGAAGATGAATTTTTGTTATGGTAAATGTTCCACCTTAATAGCATAAACAGTGCACCAGGGAACAATGCAATTCACAAACTGCAACATTCCTTCATTCATCCCACCTATGTTGTTCTTAAGTGTGTCCTGATGGAGAGAGGACCTCTAGATGCAGCCTGGACCATCAAGAGGCACCAAAATTCTGTATGGATTGCAACCTAGCAACTGGTGCTCTGAATCTAGACAAAATGCTTATTTATCCTCTCTAAGTTAGGGGGAGTTATCTGTAAGGAAATGCTGTCAATATAATTGTTTTTCCTTATCTGATCCGAACATGTGAATAGGCAGTTAAGAGTTAAACATGTATATATAGAGAGAGTGAACAATAGGCTAGATAAGGGTTAATAACTAAAGCTTCATGGAATAAGATGAGATGATGGTGAAAGTTCAAATGACCAGGGATGTGATGGTTAACCTGTGTAAGATAGGCAAGGGGAGAAATTGTTTTAGCATGCATTGCAATGCAAACAGATGCACAAGCCAAAACTTATCATTTCAAATCCACACTGTTGGAATTTTGCATGTAGCTTATCATGTTTAAGTGTGCTAGCAAAATATTCATACACAAATGCCAATCTTCATCAAACTAGGTAAAATTATATTAGGAGAAATTGCAAACAAACACAAGATGAACGTGTATGTTTTGAGAAATATGCGCTGAACTACATTCAAACTTTAAAAAATAGCCTTAAGTTCAGTGGTGAAATCCAATTTTTTTACTACCGGTTCTGTGGGCGTGGCTTGGTGGACGTGGTGGGGCTTGGTGGGCGTGGCTTGGTGGGTATGACGGGAAGGATACTGCAAAATCCCCATTCCCTCCCCACTCCTGGGGGAAGGATATTGCAAAATCTCCATTCCCACCCCACTCTGGGCCAGCCAGAGGTGGTATTTGCTGGTTCTCCGAACTACTCAAAATATCCGCTACCGGTTCTCCAGAACCTGTCAGAACCTGCTGGATTTCACCCCTGCTTAAGTTCAAGCAGAAAAATGACATAAGCGAGAAAAGGTAGATATAAAGATTCACAAAAATGAGTAACTATGAGAAATAGACAATAAGACATACGCAGCCAGAATTTCCCCAGAGTCTTCAAAACTGCTGGTCAGCAGAAAAGTTCTTTGCTCTTTCTTCACACTATAACTCATAATGGGCATTATGTTTGAAAAACTCTTTTCCATCATTTGAAGTCATTAAGATCTTCCTTGGGCACATCTCCAAGTGTATCTGTGTCACTTCCAACATGGGGTAGATAATGACAAGGGGGGAAAAAACCTTACTGGTTCAGATATCCTTTTTTGGGGGGGGGGACACCCTCCTCAGAGATGTCCACTGATGTCACCATTGCTTTTCATGGAGTGTCTCTCAAAACTTTTTCCCCCCCAAATATTTTTCTCATCCTCTAAGTCCCTGGTTATTTTAAAGACACCTTTTATAACCTGATGACCTCCAGATGGGAAGAAATTCAGTTTCCTGTGTTCTCAGCCAGCAGAGCCAAAGGTCACGTGAGCTGGGAATTCTGAGAGCTGAAATCCCAAGACAGCTGGAAGGCACAAAGTTGAAGATTGCTATGTCTAAGAGTTCTGTTTCTGATGCTGCCTTTAATCTGTTGCCCCAACCATTTTTCCCCAAAAGATTACTGCATATAACTTTATTCATTGAATAGATGCAGGATTTTTCAAGACTCAGAGCTCTAGAAGAAGAGTGTTCATTTGAACACGTGCCAACCCCCTCTACACTTTACACTCTTCTGTGTCATAATCTTTTTTTTTCTTTGTTTTTTTGCTCATTTAATAGTTCAATAATTGGGACCGTGTGAAGAAATCTGAGGTATTGAAATAACAAGTGTCACTAAGTGTTGAGTCTTTGCTTTGCTGTCTTGAATTAAAAATACTGATCCAACCAGAGGTGGAGGGGAGGGGAGAAATCAACAAAATTAAGATGGTGGCTGCAATCATGCCCACCCCTTTTCATATGCATTGTGCACGCAACAAAAAAGAGGTGTGGCTTCAATCATGTATTTTCTGCCTCTTTGACACTCCTGCTCTGCAGTTCCTCTGCATGCATCTAGTTATTTCAAATATTAAATTTCAGATCTTTCATGTCCTCCGACCCGATGGATGATCAAAAACACGGGTGTCAAACGTATCACGACATTTTTTTGCCTTTACGGAGCCGGGGTGGGTGTGGCTTGTGCGGGATGCATCCGGCCCGTGGGCTGCCAGTTTGACACCCCTGATCTAAAAGAATCATACTGGTGATTCTGAAAGATGTGGAAAAGATTCAAAATATAGTAGAATAGAATAATGAAGGGACCTTGGAGGTCTTCTAGTCCAACCCCCTGCTCAGGCAGGAAACCCTATACCATTTCAGGCAAAGGGTTGTCCAATCTCTTCTTAAACACTTCCAGTGTTGGAGCATTCATAACTTCTGGAGGCAAGTTGTCCCACTGATTAATTGTTCTAACTGTCAGGAAATTTCTCCTTAGTTCTAGGTTGCTTCTCTCCTTGATTAATTTCCATCCATTGCTTCTTGTCCTGCCCTCAAGTGATTTGGAGAATAGCTTGACTCCCATACATAGTGTTTCCCATACATAATATTAGAAAATCTTCAGAATTGTGCAGAAATCCAGATTTGCTGGAGGGGAAACATGATTCAGAAACATGTACAACATATATGTTGAATTTGTATCTGTACAAACCTATCTCACTTTATGAAGTCATTTAAATTTAAACTGTCTAGAATGGGGCCCCAAATCTATGCCCAGAGCTAGAACACTTCAACATTGGAGCAGGTGAATAAATACTTTTAACTAAATCAAAATACACGTGCCTTAGGGCATGTACAAAGTGCTTTTCATTATCCATTAAAAACAGCCAGCCAACATTTGGTATCAATAGAACAGCTACTCAGTTGTTTGGTGCAGCCTCCAGGCATTTTGGTTTTCTAGTTTTTTCTAAGCACAAAGTTTCTTGTTCTCTTCCAGTCCTAAAGCTGTGAAGGATTCTTTGAGTTCAATGTCTGGCAATTTTAGCAGAACTGTGTATGTTTTTCTCAACCATTTCTAAGCATAGATAGAGATGCTTCCCTTTCAAAAGCTCTTTCCCCTCACACTGAGGCTAGCTCATGTACTACTGCTTTTCTGTGGTATTAGTAACAACTTTGATTCTCCAGCAATAAAATCTTATTGCTGATTTCACATTAAGTAAATTGTACAGTGACAAAGACAGGAGGGAATAAAAACCAAAGTCACTGTAGCTTTGAACAAGTTTTGCAAGACCATATCTTGTCTGTCTGTTTTCTTGGCCTTGACAACTATAGATTTTACTACTGCCACTTTTTCTTAAACATCTTGTTCTTCCTCCATGGAGCAAGGAATGTGTCTCCTCACATCGCAATCGCTCATCTATTTCCAAATGTGTCTTTATTAGAACGGCTGCCTTATTTCAATTGTTGATATCTAGGAAAGAAGAAGGCTGCTTCAAGCAGATGGGTTTTGATGTCCTGAAAAGCCATGACATGGCAATGTATAAATTACATCTTTATATATGTCTAAGGCAGTATATGTATGCATTTAGAAAGATGGATCTGTGAAAGGTCAACAAATTGAAAGTTATCATTGTTTAGGGCACTTTCCCCATTGTTTCAAATGTGTTGATCTTCAATTTCCATAATCTCCACCCATTGTGGCCAATCTGTCTAATAAATCTGCTATCTAGAATGATACCTAATATTTAGCTCCATGATAGAGCCAAGTAACTGAGACAAGGCTCCATTTCATGTTAGCCTTTGTTAATAAAATGCTTCAGGAGATCTTTGTTAAGATATCATTAAAGGTATCGTTCTAAATTTTCTTCATTTAAAAACAAAGACAGAATCTGATCTAAATTAGTGTTTGTTGCTTCTTTCCCAATAAACAGATTCTACAATCTTGGTTTGGGAAGGCTGCTTTAAAGCATTTCCACTTATAGGATACCTTCCTTTTTAACCAAATATTTTCCTAGGCCGGATCTACACTGAAGTTTCTTCTGACTCTGCAATGGCAGTAGCTTTCTAAAATGTACTTCTTGTTCATTGCTTCTGAGGACTTGCCATTAAACGCACACACACATTTATCAGAATAAACAATCACTGAAGAAGGTTGTGGGATCAAAATGTTTGATGATGAGTTCTCTTATGTTTTTCAGAGAGTCACACGTTTGTTTATTTATTTATTATTTATATTGTATAAATAATTATATATATTATAATTATATATATTATTTATATTCAGATACCACCTAGGAGTGGGTTCCAACTTACATCGCTGCCGATTCGCTCCCTCCCGCGCCGCGTGGGCGCGCCTCGCATGCGCAGTAACAAAAAATCCCCCCCAAAAAAAACAAAGCCAAAAAAAAGATGGAGACCGCATGCACAGTGCCAGAAGTCGGCTTCTGCGCATGCTCAGAAGGAAAAATTTAAAAAAAAATAAAAAAAAATATTCAAAAAAATTCAAAAAAAAGATGGCGGTCCCCCCGGACCGGCACCGACTGATCCGGTTCGGTGATGTCATCATGACATCACCAGGGGGCCGCTACCAGTTCAGGAGAACCGGTCCGAACCGGGAGGAACCCACCCCTGATGCCACCTCTACATTCTTAAAGACACAAATACTTGTACTTCACTCTGATGTTTGCCATATTGCTGTTAAAGTCATTATTCATTGCCTCCTTTACCAGTATTCTTAGCTCAATAAGTATGTGACCTGGGGCACATGCAGAAGAGTCAAAAAGTCAAGATGGCAGCTACAATAATGTAATCAAAGCCCTGCCCCATTTTACATGTGTTGCTACAACTGAATAGCCACAGCTGCCATCTTTTTTTTTTTAATTCCTCTGGACACCCTGGTATGGCAAATAGTATAGTGCAAAATCTATTGTGACATGAGAACAAAGCACCTCCCCTGTAAGTGTGAGAAAAGTAGGCGCTAGAAAGGCCAAATGTTTTTGGCAGCCAATGGCCCTGAAGCTACAGGCTCCAGTTTCTGACACATTTGTTGCTTTAGCCTAATTTTCAGTCTGCAGAAATGAAAACCATCCATTCTTCACATTCGCTGTACTTTTAACATCCTGTCCTTCTGAATAATCACTTTGGAGAAGCAGAGATTGTTGCATTCTGCCTCTCATCCTGCCTTTGGCCATTGTCAACTTTCTACTTAATTTCCTAAATTGATTTTATCAGCAAGACAAATCTTAATTCCTTAATCCCCTTAGAAAACTTATCCAACATGTCTGCCTTTTTGTAAGTGATTTTGTAAGCTGTTTGTAAGTGATTGTCATATCTACAAATAATCACTGTATTGCAATATTATCTTCATAAGTGGTCTGAAAATTATCATAAAGTAGTTAGAGGGAGGGCAGGGAGTGTTTTTTTTACGGGAAATTATGTCAAGTCAACAAGTGAAAGATACATCATGTGTGGATCTGGGCTATAACAACATGCAGATTAGGATGAACTGATGCTACTTATTTGTAATCTTACTTTTTACTGATTTATAGGGTTGCAAAGTTTTTCACCTTTCTGTTGTACAAAACCACTTTTGTACAACAGGTTGGAAAAGTAGGCTATTTTATTTTAAATAGGGGTAACTGCTGTTTTGTTTTAATATTTAAACCAAACAAATACAGGTACTGCTCGACTTACAATAGTTTGTTTAGTGACCATTCAAAGCAGTGGTGAAATCCAAATTTTTTTACTACCGGTTCTGTGGGCATGGCTTGGTGGGCATGGCGTGGCTTGGTGGGCGTGGCTTGGTGGGTGTGGCAGGGGAAGGATACTGCAAAATCTCCATTCCCTCCCCACTCCAGGGGAAGGATACTGCACAATCCCCATTCCCTCCCCACTCCAGGGGAAGGATACTGCAAAATCCCCATTCCCACCCCACTCCAGGGGAAGGATATTGCAAAATCTCCATTCCAACCCCACTCTGGGGCCAGCCAGAGGTGGTATTTGCCGGTTCTCCGAACTACTCAAAATTTCCGCTACTGGTTCTCCAGAACCTGTCAGAACCTGCTGGATTTCACCCCTGTTTCAAAGTTACAACAGCACTGAAAAAAGGGACTTACCACAGTGTTTCACATTCACGACCATTACAGCATCCCCTTGTCCCATGATTAAAATTTGGATGCTTGGCAACTGACTCATATTTATGACGGTTGCAGTGTCCCGGGGTCATTTGATCACTTTTTGTGACCTTCTGACAAGCAAAGTCAATGGGGAAGCCAGATTCACTGAACAACCCTGGCAGTGATTCACTTAGATGTGGCAAGAAAGGTTGTAAAATGGGGCAAAATTCACTTAACAAATGTCTCACTTGGCAACAATTGTGTTGTAAGTTGAGTATGTCATTTCAATATTTAAATGACATGTTTTTTGTTTCTGTATGAGATTCTGAATTTGAAAAGCTTCTAAGTAACTTACAAGATTATGGAAGTAAAATAGAAATAAAAGAAGAACAAAGCACACACAGATACACACACCAAACACACAACCAACCAATTTCCTAGCTTTTGACCCACCAAGGGAACCAATTCTAGCTGCAATATCCTCTAGCACAGGGGTCTCCAACCTTGGCAACTTTAAGCCTGGCTGGGGAATTCTGGGAGTTGAAGTCCTCCAGGCTTAAAGTTGCCAAGGTTGGAGACCCCTGCTCTAGCATAGTAAAAGCATGCTTGCTTTCTAGAACAATCAGGTTTGGGTAGCTTTTCTGAATGAGAACGGTATCTAAAGTCTCCTTGTCTACAAGCTTAATGAGGGTTTTCCCTTAATCCCTTCCTGATCTGAGCATGTTCAGTTTGAAATAAGGTTTTGAAAGAAGGACACTTTCCCACCTACCATCCAAATTACAGAATCTAAGAAATCGTACTTAAGCAGCTTATTCCCCATTAAATACATTTGTTCTTTTACACTTATCAAACACAGCCATGCTTCTCTTCTGGAGTTTGATTTAGTCATTCCATTTTCCAAAGAACATTGCCAGAAAATTTATTTTTTTAAAAATGGTAAGTTCATGCTTATCTGATTATTCTTTGGCCTTCACTGCTTCACTTCATCCAGCTTCATATTTTTTTTTCTTGAAATGTTAAGGCGCTTCCCAAACTTTTCCTTCATTATCCAAAACTGCTTATCAGGAAGTCCTTTTTACCCCATGTAGGTGAATTTAAAATCAATTGAAATGTCCCTGTTGTGAGTGGGTTTGCAACAGTGGTGGGATTCAAAAAAATTTACTACCGGTTCTATGGGCGTGGCTTGGTGGGCGTGGCTGGGGAAGGATACTGCAAAATCTCCATTCCCTCCCCACTCCAGGGGAAGGTTACTGCAAAATCCCCATTTCCTCCCGAACAGCTGGGAGGAGGCAGAGAATAGATGGGGGTGGGGCCAGTCAGTGGTGGTATTTACCGGTTCTCCGAACTACTCAAAATTTCCGCTACCAGTTCTCCAGAACTGGTCAGAACCTGCTGAAACCCACTTCTGGTTTGCAAGTCAGGCAAACAAAGACCACTTTTACCCAATTTAGGGTAATTTACCCAGGGTGTTTGGGTGTTAAGGGATAATTTCACAGCTAATGCCAGGAAGGCCTTTTAGCCTGGAGTTTGCCTTTCAAAAAGTACAAAAGCCCATTTTAACTCTCATGCAGCTTTGCAAATTTTAGACTGCAAAGTTATGAGAGTGTGTTCCATAGTGCCCTTCTCTCTTGCAAACCATGGCTTCATTATTTGGCTTGGCCTATAAGAGTTCCCAGGTTGAATCTGAGACATTTTCAGTTCCAGCTATTAAGTTGATCCATTTCCCGTCTCCTTCGCTTCAAGCAAGGTGGTAGCGCTACTGCCAGTAAAGGTTGTGTTGTTATTCCCATTACATCTCAGTGTAACCCCATTATCTATTCTTGGGACTGCCAGATCAGTAGAAACACAACTGTTTGAGGGCACAGCAACAGGGATATGACTTTTGAGTAGCCTGATTGTCAGGCCGAAGCCATTTTATTTGGGATCTTAGGCCTGCCACAATTTATACTATTTTACTATTCATTTTCTACTGTGGGAAAATGGGAGGGAGGATTGTATGAGGTTGTTAGTATGTTAGCCATAACAAATTCTTTCTAGGAAGCCAAGGTCATCCTTTGTCTCTGCACCTCTGCACCTGCACGGAAGGAGATGGGTGGACTCTGCCAGCATGGCAATTGAAGATTGGACAACGTGATGGATTTGTGGGTGTGGGAGCAAGGGCTTGAACTTTCAACTGGGTGGTGAAACCCGGAGGACTTCAGATTCGGGTTTCACCCAGATGTGCCAACATGGCTCTATTAATAGATTGGAACTTTGAGGAATACTTGGACTCTGATTTAATTTTGGATGCTATTTGGAACCCTGACACTGATGCTTTCAGGGGCAATCTGTGTTGTGGCAACCGTACCACATATGCTCTGGAAAAAGCATCCAAAACAAATCAGCTACCCAGAAAAACAAAAAAGATAAAAAATCATATATCTTCACCTTAAACGTAATATGTATTTATTTCAATTAAATAAAGTGACTGGTGGTTACATCGAGAAAGAATGCTTTACCACAATGAAGAAAGAAAAGGCATTTGTCCCACTAGGTCAACTTATTTATGCACAAGGCAAGATTGAAGGCCAGCACACTCAGACATGATGGCTCTGCTAGAACAAATTCTAACTAAAGTAGTGTTTCTCAACCTTGGCCATTTTAAGATGTGTTGGACTTCAACTGCTAGAATTCTCCCAGAGAATTCTGGGAGTTGAAGTCCAGACATCTTAAAATGGCCAAGATTAAGAAACACTGTAGCAAAGGAACAGTGTGAAGGCAGAGGACAAAGCAGTTAGGGAATGGGTTCAGATTAGATGTGGTTTTTAAAATTAATAATAATATAAATTCTATGAACTCTATATTTTTCTGAATATTGTGAAATCATATGAGTTTGAAACTAAATCACATACTTTTGTGTATTCTATATAATACTAATAATCATATAACCATTTCCCCTAAGTTTCATCCCTCAAAATTACAAATATTAATTATAGACATCAGAATGAAAAAAAAGTATTATGTACATATATGTGTTTATCTGAAAATAGAAAATAATTACTACAGGCAAGTACTGAGTCTAAGAAAATGCCACATCCCCTACATTTATGTCCCATAGAAATAGGTAAGCTAAACTAAAATCTCCTTCGTAGATCACTAGTATACAGGTGAATCCTTGACTAACCACCACAATTGTTACCAGAATTTTGATCACATGACCGTGTGGATGCTGTGACAGTTGTAAGTGCAAGGATTTGTTGTAACTCACCTTTTTCAGGCCATTGTAACTTCGAATGGTGGCTAAATGAATGGCTGTAAGTTGAGAACTACCTGTATAATTTCTGGGTAGATGATGGTTCTGTTAATAGGAATGTTGGGGATGGGTGTAATCAGGCAATTAAAGTTCCACCTCTTCTTACATGCATGTGGTGTGTGTATAAAAGGGATGGGCTTCCATTGCCCAATCATCATTTTGATGCTGTTGACAGCCCCCCCCCTCCATCCAATGGGTGCCCCCAGTATCATAGCTATGGGAGGAAAATGATATACTGCAATTTTTCCATTACATAATGCAAGTACAGCACAACTCATTGAAACACCTAGGAAAAGTATGCTATATATAGTTTATTACACAAAGCACAGAGAGTAGACAGTACCATGTCCATCACTAACAAGATTATGACCCCAAGCTGCTGATCTATAGTGATTTTGCTTTTAAGGCCCATTGTCTGTCACTATTTTAATCATTGCATCTAGGTAGCAAATTGATCCACTGAAAATGGGATACAATTTCTAAAGTGCTTTTAGCCAGGTCATTTCAATGATGTTCTGGTAATTTTAGTGAACAGATTACTTTGATTAGGGTATCTTGTAGTCTGAAGAAGCAGATCTCTATGACAAAAGAAAGCCTGCATCTCTAATAGAGATGAAAGATGTTCATAATTTTCCCATGCCCAAAATAGAAGTGCCCTCTTGTTGCAACAGAATTATGGTGGAGCAGAGTGCAGCCTTTGCAAAGGATATTGTAGATTCAGAGCCCCCCCCCCCCAAAAAAAACCAGAGGGGATCCAGAAATGGCGAGCTGTCAGCTAGCAACCGCTTTAAATGTGGGGACAGACTTTTACTTGTGTGTCTGACTGTGGTCCTTATGCCCCCTTTAGTCATAACCAAGAATATCTGAGTATTGTTTTAACTCTCGGATGAGCACAGCCTCTCTATTCAACATGTGATTAATGAAAAATCTATCTATATTTGCCACGGAAGCAGTCAGGGCTGTGTAATCAGCTAAATGTAGATGAATTGATGGTGTTTTGAGTAATTCTGAATGTCTCGTATTACGCAATGAACCAGTTTTGCCATTAATTCATATTATTGGCCCAGCTCTTCAATGGCTTAGGAATGATCTTTCCTTCGCCTGTTATTCTCCCCACACACCCAGTTCCCTGCAAACTGGAGATGTTAGAGAAATTGAACCTGCACTGAGGATTTGAGAAAGAGGAAGGCAATAATTCACTCATTTGCAAGCAGTGAGGTCTATAAAGCTTGCTTACTCTGAAACTCTCTGCTGGCCCGAGAAATCTTTAAGTCCCAATTCATGTGTTTTAAGAAAAGAAGGAAAAGAAATGCAACTCTCCTACTTACCTCCTTCCCCCCCCCCCTAATACCAATCTTAAACCTATTTTTGCTCGGACTCTCTTTTGAAGAGTAAATAATAATGTCCATATATTTGGACGAGGTGTATTGTTTCCCCACTACAAATGCCTTGTATTATTATTATTAATTAAATTTGTATGCCGCCCAACTCCCAAGGGACTCTTGTAGTGCTGAATGCCTTGAAATAAAGATCTCAGGTACAACTAGATGAACTTTGAGGTACATAAGCCCTCTGCCCCTGCATCGCTGGAGAAGGCTCACATCTGGAATCGCAATTTGCAAAGCTGCAGCCTAATTAACTCATCTTTTCACATCCCGCAGCTTCAGCGGATCATTCAGATCTTGCCAATTTCCTGTGTGGCAGTCTCGGAAGTGTGCAGAAACCAGGACGATTCCTCCCTTGGGAAAAGGTTTCTGGCCGGACCCCACCACGTCTTGGGACACCAGGACCTTCTTCCACTCTAGCCGGCCCACCCCCCCCACCCCCCATCATCTTCGATCCGATTCCGGCTCGAGCCCACACGTGCGTTTCATTCTTATTCTCCTCCTCTCGCTCTGCAAACCGCATCTTTTGAGGTCGTTGACAAGCTACGGTACCTCGCGAACGCCAACCCGGTTCTTCCTCCGAGGCGGCTTTATCCCATCCCCCGCCGGTTCCCAAGCCTGGTGCCGAGAACTCGAGCAACAACAGTCGCAAGACTTTGGCGCGGCGCGGGACCCCTTTCCCATCTTTCCCCACCCCTTTCTCCCTCGCCATCCCCATCACTTCGTAGCTCACCCCCCCAATTGTAAATGCTGCCATGGTTACCGGGAAAAACGCTGGAATAAATACATCAAGACACGCTACGCTACACAAGCTACGCTCCCCCTGGTGCCGAGAACTCGAGCAACAACAGTCGCAAGACTTTGGCGCGGCGCGGGACCCCTTTCCCATCTTTCCCCACCCCTTTCTCCCTCGCCATCCCCATCACTTCGTAGCTCACCCCCCCAATTGTAAATGCTGCCATGGTTACCGGGAAAAACGCTGGAATAAATACATCAAGACACGCTACGCTACACAAGCTACGCTCCCCCCCCCCAGCGCTTTGCCACTCCATCTCTTCCTCCTCGCCAGCAGCATCCACTCGGCCAATCTCCCCGCAAACTCGGCCGACGCTTCCATCCACACCTCCACGCACTTCCTTTCCCCCCCCCGCCCCACACGCCCTCCCCACGCCCGCGC
>QLTV01001682.1:221645-231781 GCA_003457575.1 Thermophis baileyi
TGCTTTATCCCATCCCCCGCCGGTTCCCAAGCCTGGTGCCGAGAACTCGAGCAACAACAGTCGCAAGACTTTGGCGCGGCGCGGGACCCCTTTCCCATCTTTCCCCACCCCTTTCTCCCTCGCCATCCCCATCACTTCGTAGCTCACCCCCCCAATTGTAAATGCTGCCATGGTTACCGGGAAAAACGCTGGAATAAATACATCAAGACACGCTACGCTACACAAGCTACGCTCCCCCCCCCCAGCGCTTTGCCACTCCATCTCTTCCTCCTCGCCAGCAGCATCCACTCGGCCAATCTCCCCGCAAACTCGGCCGACGCTTCCATCCACACCTCCACGCACTTCCTTTCCCCCCCCCGCCCCACACGCCCTCCCCACGCCCGCGCAGCATCTGGTTCTGCAGTAAGGCAGCCGCGGGAATCGCCAACCCATCGCGGGCACTGGGCCCCCGGGAGCCCAGGGGGGGGGCGGAAAGCCGCACTTACGAGAAGGGGGACGGTCCTCTCTTCTTTATGGAGCTCGACTTTGCCGGAGCTTCTCTGCCCACTCTTAACGCCGACGCCGCTGCTGGGAGACCGGCTGGACGCGGCCGAATGAGGCTTGCTGTCCTGCCACAAGTAATAGAAAGTGCCTAGGATCCAGGCTACGGTCAGGATCGCGATGGCATTAGCCCGGATCCGCCTCATTGCGGGACCTCCGGGCTGCCTGGGAGCTCCGAGTCAGTTGAAAAGAGGTTCAGTTCTTGGGGAGACGAGAAGAGAGAGGGGGGGGAGAGAGAGAGAGCGATGGGGAAATGGTGACACCCGATTCTCTCTCCTTCCCTCCCTGTTTGGCTGGCTCGAGCGGTCCCAGCTGTTTGTTGGAGCTCTTGTCTCCCGGCTCAGTCCCGCAGAGCGAAAAAAGAGTGAGAGAGACCGAGGAAGACCGAGAGGAAGGGAGCGGGAGCCAGGTCTTCCGGGTCCTAACGCCTTCGATGAGACCTACGAATATCTGCTCACCCTTGGATTAAGCCAGCCAGCGCTTGCAGGATCCAATCTGGGTCGCTCACCGGGACCAGTTATCGCGCGCAGCCCTAATCGCTCAAACGAGCAGGGACGGTTGTGTTATCGCCTTCCTGTTCCCCCCCCCGCCCCCCCGTTGGGGGCAATGTAGAGGATGAGAAGGCTGGATGTTTCATCTCATCTCACGGCTTTTGAAAAGACTTGCGGGGGGGGGGGAGGTTGTATTGTGATGCCCTCCTAAATTCTCCTAAAGCAGCAGCAGCAGCAGCAGCGAGTCGTTTATTCGCTGTTAAAGGCTGCCGTGGAAAGTCATCTCCCACGCTCGAGTGCGGCTGCTGGTGGGCTCATTCATAAAGCCAGCATTGTAATTTGCCCACAATTGATATCAAATGTGTCGGATGCCAAGAGGGGGCCAAGGTGCAGTTCCGATCATCGTGGGCAATGGGACAAGCCAGGTCGAAGCCTGGAGTTCCCTAGAGAAAGAGAAAAGCTAACCCTTGCTAACCCAAAGTATTCAAAAACAGGGACACTGAAAGAAGGAGCAATTGGGTGGGGGAGGGGGAGGCGGCGGAATATTTGACTTCCGCGTTACAAAGGATGCACAATCTCTTGCCATCATACTTTGGATGTAATCCTGCAGCCTTAGAATCCAGCAGTCAGTAATATCCAAACATTTATTCCCATCAGTGTAGCAAGAACCTCTTTGAATGGAGAAAGGGGGAATGTTTGCAGGCTAATTTAAATTCAGGGTCTTTACTGACAGGTGCTGTTGAATTTCAATCCTGAATGTCATTAAAATAAATCAAAACTTTCTGCTCCACTGATGTCCCTAGAAATGAAATAGGACAACGGTTGGAATCTGGACCTCACTAGATGGTTAGTTCCGGCAATTCTCGGACTGGGTTGATTGAGAATTAAGAGAGTTGAAGTCCAAAGCACTTCAGGGTGAGGAAGATTGATGTCTGGGATAAAGCTGCACCCTCAGCTTTCCTGAGGAAAAGGGCCTAAAGCTCTACTTCTAAAAGAAAGTGCTGAAGCCGGCCATTGCAGAGAGAAGGGCCTTTGTGATACTGATGATTCAGACGTGATTCAGATTCTTGCCTCAGCTGGAGGTGACTAGCAAATACATTCCCCTGGGAAGGTAACTTTATGAGGAAGAGGGAGGAGGGAATTCAACGGCTTTCAAAAGGATGGCACTAAAAAGAGTTCGCCTTTTGCTGGAGAAACATGAAAGAGTCCTGTGGTCCCTTTATGACCAACCAAGACTTCAATCCTGTGATTGAAGGCTTATGTTCAGGAGAATTCTATAATCTCTACTGAAGAAAAAAGGGATCTAGTTCTATGAAGGCAAACATTTTACCCATGTTTTTACCCATCTTTCCCTCATTTTACGTCATTATCTGGAGTCATTGGTCTGAATTGTCCTGAATCGCTACAAATAAACATGGGTTGAATTCCAGTTGCTCAGCTTCCCCATCGCAAAGGTCTTAAGGGGACCTGTTGCCTAGAGGAGATTCAAGGACCACTGAGGACAGAGTAATTAATGTGAGTTCGTATGGTAGTCCCTATGGGCAGCCCTTAACTGAGCATAAAGAGAAGACAAGAATAAAGAGGTGTCAAAAAGAGGGTGTGGCAGCAGCCAAAAAAGCCAATGCAATCCTAGGTTGCATTAACAGAGGGATAGAATCAAGATCACATGAACTACTAGTATCGCTTTATAAAGACTTAGTAAGACCACACAGAATACTGCATCCAGTTTTGGTCCCCATATTATAAAAAAGATGTTGAAACTCTGGAAAGAATGCAGAAAAGAGCAACAAAGATGATTAGAGGGCTGGAGACTAAAACATATGAAGAATGGTTGCAGGAATTGGTTATATCTAGTGAAAAGAAGGACTAGGGGGGACATGATAGCAGTCTTTCAATATTTGAGGAGCTGCCACAAAAAAGAGAAGGTCAACCTATTCTCCAAAGCACCAGAAGGCAAGACAAGAAGCAATGGATGGAAACTAATCAAGGAGAGAAGCACCCTAGAACTAAGGAGAAACTTCCTAACAGTGAGGACAATTAACCAGTGGGAACAGCTTGGGTTCAGAAGTTGTGGATGCTCCATCACTGGAGGTTTTTAAGAAGAGACTGGACAGCCACTTGTCTGGAATGGTATACGGTCTCCTGCTTGGGCAGGAGGGGTGGACTAGAAGACTTCCAAGATCCCTTCCAACTCTGTTATTCTGTTATTTTGTTATTCCTATTCCTTTCAGATCAGTGCCATCTCCAGCATTGCCACCAGCTGACCTTGATTTTATTTTTAGTTCTTTTAAAACAAAACTCCCGATAATAGAGTTTTTTGAGCTGTCTGCAGTCAGTGAGAACTTTAAAAACTATATTAAAAACTATCCACATTCACATAGAGAAAGGCACAAAACATATTTTTTTTAAAAAAATCAAGAACAGCAACAATAAGAGCAATAGATATGGCAAATAAGCTGTGAAGTTCTAAAACACCAAAATGGGTGATGGATCCCTCCATGGATTGTTCTCTGCCAGCACTTTTCTGATTAAGAAAGTCTATCCCACTTAATAACCCTTAGATCAAGGGTACCTCATATTTGGGGCTGGGAAGCATATTTGAACATATAAAGGGAACATTCATAGAGGTGAATATTTCAGTTGCTTCAAGTATAAGTACAGTGTGTATGTGACACATTCATCAGACAATTGGGTACATTTGGAAGTCAAAGTTGGCTGTGCTTTTCTATATATTCAGTGGCAAAGTCATGGTTTGCTGATATGTGAAGAGTGAAATAATGACTGCACAGCTGCCCTGGCCACGTTTATTTCTTCTTTTTTTCTCTCTCTCTCCTGACATGAAGGTAATCACTGGCCCTATTGTTCTACAGAGCTCATCTGTATCAATTTTATAGATATATTGAAAAATCCCCTTTGCTCCTTCCCCTTCAGAACACAGTTCTGCCAACCTCACCACCACTAACAAGCACAGAGATTATGAGCATGCAGAAAAACAGGTAAGAGTCAAAGTACAGCCGCCAAATTATTTTACCAGAAAATGAGTAACTTTCTTTTTTAAAAAAAATAGTTTTTATTAAACATTTTTGTCTTTAAAAACAACATAAAAAACAACCACAAATACAGAAAAAAAAACATAACAAAACAATACATACCATTTAAGGTCATTTTACAGCTTTCCGTATCAGCATACGTAATTTGCTTTTGTAATTCTCTATTCTATATTACCTTCCTGTCCATTTACTTCTCAATACCGGTAGTAGTATAATAATGTTATAATAACATATATTTTAACAATTATAATGATACTAGTTGTTCATATCTACAGTTTATATACATTTATATTTACATCTCTAGGTTTGATACTATTTAATTACTCCAGTTTAAGTTTCGTCAATACTAATTTAAGCATTTCCTGTTTTGATTTCTATTTTTGAGCCAACTGTACATTTTATTCCGTACTTCATAATAGTCCGAATCGTCTCTCTCTTTTAACTCCATGGTCAGAAAATGAGTAACTTTCTATCATAGCTGGTATGTTCCAGATTAGTGGACTATTAACTCTCCAGAGTTCTCTGTCAGTGTGACACTGGTCATCCTGATTGGGAATTCTGGGGTTTGTAGTCCCAAAATATTTGGAAGGTATCGGGTGATGGAAAATTGTGCTCTTGGGTCACGGAAAAGAACAAGCATGATCTCCAAATAATAGCTATGGTAATAGCTATGATTTCATGATTCAAAAGATGGTTTGCAATCTAGAATAGCAATAGCACTTAGACTTATATACCACTTCACAGTGCTTTTACAGCCCTCTCTAAGCTGTTTACAGAGTCAGCATCTTGCCCCCAACAATCTGGGTCCTCATTTTATCAACCTCGGAAGGATGGAAGGCTGAGTGAACCTTGAGCCTGGTGAGATCCGATCTGCCAAATTGCAGGCAGCCGGCAGTCAGCAGAAGTAGCCTGCAGTACTGCATTCTAACCACTGCGCCACCATGGCTCATAAAGGGAGAATGCTCCCTTTATGGTGACTGTTTCTACAGTCCTGATGTAGCAGAAGTCAGAAGAAACACATGGGTTTGGGTCAGTGGTGGGATTCAACAAATTTTACTACCAGTTCTGTGGGCGTGGCTTGGTGGGCGTGGCAGGGGAAGGATACTGCAAAATCTCCATTCCCTCCCACTCCAGGGGAAGGATACTGCAAAATCCCCATTTCCTCCCGATCAGCTGGGACTCGGAAGGCAGAGAATAGATGGGGGCGGGGCCAGTCAGAGGTGGTATTTACCAGTTCTCCGAACTACTCAAAATTTCTGCTACCGGTTCTCCAGAACTGGTCAAAACCTGCTGAAACCCACCTCTGGTTTGGGTGTACTGTTTCTAATATCTCTGCAATGACAAAATTCTGAGTATTCCCATTTATTCCATTTTCAGCCATTCAGAAGACAAAACTTCACAAATGTTACCATTTGTTTTCACTTCTGTGGAACAGATTTGTGAGAATCTGCATTATTTTACTTTTGGCAGACTGGGGAAAGGGGGAGCAAGGTTCTACACCTGATCCAGCCAGAAAGCTTATACAGTATATGGAGGGGGGGGAGCTTTAAGTGAGCTGGTTAATAACATTAGATTTTCAAAATTAAAGTCCAAGAGATCGAGATCGAGATTGACCATATGTTGCTCTAAGTTCAGCATTATCCAGGAAACTAGAATTTCACAGCTAGAAGACAGGTTGCTCGTCTATTCCTTAGCCTTTTTTTTTCCTGGCAATTTTTGTTGAGTGGAAATGAACCCAGCTGGATTTTGCTTATTGCAAGTCCTTTCATGGGACACATTTTCCAATTCCTTCTAATTGAGCTATTTAGAGAGTCAAGCTAGGTAAGAGAGATGGCAGTAATGACATAAATCCCAAAGTGACAATAAATGGCTATGTTAACTGTCCTCTTGAGAAAGGAGCCTCTTCTTCTACTCCAGAAAACCTTAAAAGAATTAGGAGCAGAAACATTGGCCTGCCACAATGCCTACTAGGGTTAATGTGATGTTATTGTGGAGATCTAGGAAATTTAAAAAAAGCAATTTGAACACATTGAAAGAATCCAGGGTGAGTCACTCCAGGTAGCACAGATATGTGAAACATGAGAAACATGACTCGATTTCATTTATTGTTATCAAACTTTCCTACTTTTCCCAGCATTCCACTTCTCTTTGCTCCAGGAAGAAAAGCAGCTAACCTTTGAAGGCATTTAGGCTCTTTTGTCAGCTTTACAAATAATCTGTTCCCTATGTGAGTATCTTCTGCCATTGCCTGCCTTGTCCAAATACCCACCAGTTTTAGCTTTGTTGCTGTTCCCTTTTTTGTTGGGGCAGAAGAGGAATGGCTCCTGGCTGAGAAGTTGGCTTCAATGTTGGCAATCAATAAATGGTTGCTTCGGTATCTATTTCAAGAGCCGTGGGTACCGATGACATGAAACTTGGTAGAGATCTGGAAATATTGGAAAATCAGTCTGCTCGCTCTTCACACAGTTTAACCTTATTCCCCCAGAGTAGAATGAATGTTGTCATTCTTATTTTCATGCTAGTCCAGACTGTGGCATATTTCATTATCCCCTTTCTTGGATCTGGACTAGAGTATATTCAGTTTCCTGATAGGTGGGACCGCAAACATTATCTATATCAGAGGTTGTATTCAGCCGATTTGCACCGGTTTGCACGTACCGTTGTCGGAAATTTGGCCAAGGTCACCGAACCGGTAGCGATTGCCGGCTGGCCACACCCCCGAACCGGTCCCCCCGGTCGCCGCTCGCTCGCCTCACCTGCCATGTTTGTCACCGCCATGTTCTTCATGCACGTGCATCCCATTGCCTTGCAAGTCCAATGGGATGAGCATGCGTGAAGAACATGGTGGCGATGGCAGCACTGTGCAAGGAATGTGAAGGGAGGCAGACACCGCGCCGAGAAGCCAAGAGCAAAAGTAGCGGAGGGCAACAGGGGCATGTGACGTGTCCCTCTGCGGTTCCCTCCCGGGTGACAGCCAGGGCTTTGCCGCCTCCTCTTTTCCTCAGAGGCACAGTGTCTGCCTCCAAGTCCTTGTGGAGGGACACACACACATGCCCCTGTCGCCCCCGCTGCCGCTAGTTTTGCTCTCAGCTTCTTCTCGGCACTCTTAAAGTCGATCTTGAAGAGCTGGAAGACATTTCCTTAGATCGCCGCCAAACTCATAGTTGGGAGAGGTGTAGGCTAGCCCCTGAATATACGAGAAGTCTTGGGCAAAGCTCTTCCAAAGTTTGGCCAAGTCTTCTCCTCCTTCTCGGCCTTAACGTGTGTGAGCAAACACGCACACCATGAGGTGTGTGCGCCGTGAGGTGTGAGCGACTGTGCGTGTTTGCTCTGTGATATGAGGCCAAGAAGGAGGAGAAGACTTGGCCGAACTTTGGAAGAGCTTTGCCCAAGACTTCTCGTATATTCAGGGGCTAGCCTACACCTCTCCCAACGATGAGTTTGGTAGCGATCTAAGGAAACATCTTCCAGCTCTTCAAGATCGACTTTAAGAGCGCCGAGAAGCCGAGAGAAAAAGTAGCGGCAGCGGGGGTGACGGGCGTGTGTGTGTCCCTCCGCAAGGACTTGGAGGCAGACACCGCGCCTCTGAGGAAAAGAGGAGGCACTGGCGATCGACTTTAAGAGCGCCGAGAGGAAGCCGAGAGCAAAAGTAGCGGCAGCAGGGGTGACAGGGGCGTGTGTGTGTGTGTCCCTCCACAAGGAGTGTGAAGGGAGGCAGACACTGTGCCTCTGAGGAAAAGAGGAGGCGCTGGCGATCGACTTTAAGAGCTCTGAGAAGCCGAGAGCAAAAGTAGCAGCAGCGGGGGTGACAGGGGCGTGTGTGTGTGTGTGTCCCTCTGCAAGGACTTAGAGGCAGACACCGCGCCTCTGAGGAAAAGAGGAGGTGAAGCCCTGGCTGTCACCCGGGAGGGGACTGCGGAGGGACACGTCACATGCCCCTGTCACCCTCGCCGCCGCTACTTTTGCTCTTGGCTTCTCAGCACGGTGTCTGCCTCCCTTCACTCCTTGCGCACGCTGGGAGCGCCAAACCGGAGTGGGAAAGCGTGCATGGGAGCGAGAGCACGCGAAGTTGGCTGCTGTGGGGCGAGCACCTTGGCTTCCCCTCTTGCTCCTCATAGTTGCCCTGAGCTGAGCTGGTGCAGTTCTTTACTTGGGCAGCCCCGATGACTACAGCAGCAACAAGCAGCGCTGCAACAACGAGGTACAGTAAGATTTGGTGGCGCAGAAATTGTTCTGTAAAAAATAGTGCATCTCCGAGGGGCTTCTGGCAAAAAACAAAAAAACCACCCCAAAACAAAACCCAGTCTTGCAGCAACAGTTTGGAGCTTGTTAAACGTTCCTCTGCCCCAGCCATCCGTTTTCCAGTCCGGGCTGCTCGGCAGGCAGGCTCAGCAGGCAGACTCGGCAGACAGGCTTTTATTTTGTCAGCCCAAGGGGGGGGGGAGGTACATAGGAAATCGCCCTGTCTCTGCAGCATTGGTCATGTGACTGAGTGGGCGTGGCCAACTCGATGTCACTCACAGCAAGGTGCTGCCCCACCTTGCTGTGAGTGACGTCAAGCTGGCCATGCCCACTCAGTCACATGACCCCCCACCAAGCCACCCCCACTAAGCCATGCCCACCAAGCAAGCCACGGCCACAGAACTGGTAGTAAAAAAAATTGAAACCCACCACTGATCTATATGTTACTGAAACATATGCAAAATATTATGATAAGGCATCACAACGGCTGCCCTCAGATCACTACATTAGAACACAAACTTCAGGTTTATGAGTGGTAGCTTCAAGATGCTTTACACTACACTTCACATATTTACAGTGATCGTGCAATCATAATGTGTAAAATTCAACATCAGCTTTGGAAAGATCCAAAAGACAACGATCCTGACAACAGCCCCATTAAATGAAAAGACACTGACTTCCAAGAATGCATGGATAGATTACATCTGAATTCAGCAGGATTCATGTAAATGAAGACTCAATCATCCAGGATATCTAGACACTTTTGGCCTGGATGATTGAGTCTTCATTTACATGTTGCTTTTCATTTTGGGGAGAAACCCCCTGCAGTGTATATGGCAAGGATTGGTCAATTCCAACTACTCTCTAACTCTCTGCTGACCCAAAATTTTCATTTTGACTGAAGAAGTTACTTGGATGAGTAATGAAACGTCTCAGTTTTAATAAACTTTGGTCTAGTTGCCATGATTTAATCTTTTTTAGATATTCAGTAGGATTCACTTTTGACTAGACATGGTGAGCTCTTTCTATACAATCTACTGTATCTTAATAATGAGACTATTCCCTAACGAGAGAATAGAATAGAAGAATAGAATAGAATAGAATAGAATAGAATAGAATAGAATAGAATAGAATAGAATAGAATAGAATAGAATAGAATAGAATAGAATAGAATAGAATAGAATAGAATAGAATAATAGAATAGAATAGAATAGAATAACAGAGTTGGAAGGGACCTTGGAGGTCTTCTAGTCCAACCCCCTGCTTAGGCAGGAAACCCTACACCACTTCATACAAATGGTTATCCAATCTCTTCTTAAAAACTTCCAGTGTTGGAGCATTTACAACTTCTGGAGGCAAGTTGTTCCACTGATTAATTGTTCTAACTGTCAGGAGATTTCTCCTTAGTTCTAAGTTGCTTCTCTCCTTGATTAGTTTCCACCCATTGCTTCTTGTTCTACCCTCAGGTGCTTTGGAGAATAGCTTGACTCCCTCCTCTTTGTGGCAGCCCCTCAAATATTGGAACGCTGCTGTCACGTCTCCCCTGGTCCTTCTCGTCGCTAGACTGTCCATGCCCAGTTCCTGCAACCGCTCTTCATAGTCTCCAGTCCCCTGATCATCCTGGGTGCTCTCCTCTGCACTTTTTCTAGAGTCTCAATGTCTTTTTTTGTTTAATGTGGTGACCAAAACTGGATGCAATACTCTAGGTGCAGTCTAACTAAGGCTTTATAGAGTGGTATTAGTACCTCACTTGATCTTGATTGTATCCCTCTGTTAATGCAACTTAGGATTGCATTGGATTTTTAGGCAACCA
>QLTV01001682.1:246228-264657 GCA_003457575.1 Thermophis baileyi
TTGCTTCCAGGAAGCAGTCGAATCGCCGCATGTAGGAGTCCCATTTCTCCCGGGTCGGGTCGAAAGGCGCCGGCGGGTGGAAGGTGGACATAGCGGCAGAAGGAGGCAGGAAGATGTCTGCCTGGCTGGTTGAAAGTGCTGAAGAAGCTAGTCACAGTTCTCCTGGCCCAAGCCCTCGTCGCCACTGTTAGATAGTGGGTAGAGATGACAGGAGACAGACTTCCAAGCAGCTCTTTATTTCAGCTCTTGTATCAGCAACCAGCAAAAAGCAGTCTGACAGCTTGCCCTTTTATAGGGAGCTGTCAGATAGACCAGCCAATAGCGTTTGAGCTTTTTCCCGCTCAAACGCTGGACCTGGTTGGAACCATGCAACACAGTTGAAACAGTTAGAATATAACAGATTCAATTCTTGCAATTATTTGTAAACCATCCAGTGACCTAATAAAGGTATCTGAGGACCCAGATTGTTGGGGGCAATATGCTGACTCTGTGAACCGCTTAGAGAGTGCTGTAAAGCACTGTAAAGCGGTATATAAGTCTAAGTGCTATTATTTTAGGGATTTTTTCCCAGAATAATCAGATCAGTATTATTGTAAATATCTGTGAGCATGTGGCTACTTTACATTATTTACTATAAAATTAAATTTTTAATGTATAATTATATATTTATATGATATAAATTTAGTCCACTGCCAGCAACAAAAATCCTCTCCAGAATTATCAAAGAATTACAAATTCTTCTGTGATTAATCCTTCTGCAAATACTATTGCAAATTAATCTCAAAAACATCTCTCAATGAGATTTCTATTATCTTTGGACTGAATCACATAAACTACTCACATCAAATGTTGTGTAACCTATTCTTAGTACCAAATTACATCACTGGTAAAACCAGAGGTGGGTTCCTACCGGTTCGGACCGGTTTGCCCGAACAAGTAGCGACCCGCTGGTGATGTCACGGTTACGTCACGGAACCGGTTCTGTCGGTGCCGGTCTGTGGGCACCACCATCTTTTTTTTGGATTTTTTTTTTTTTGAAATTTTTTCCGGGTTTTTTTTTCTTCTGCGCTTGCACAGAAGCTGAGTTTCCGGCACTGCGCATGCATCGCCATCTTGTGAGGTAAGTTAGAACCCACCCCTGGGTAAAACAATATGCTGTTAATTGCCTGGTAGACAGTGGATGGCAGAGAGGGATCGATACTTTCCCTGGAAGGGTGGGTGGGTGGGCAGATTTTTCTTAGTAGAGCAGGTTGCAGCCCTGGCTTGTGATCTTTATCTCTAAACAAGTGAGATAGCAATAGGTTAGATTCTGTCCATGTCACGGATCCATTCAGGGTCACCCCTCCCTCTAGTTCCTAAGAGTATCAAATCTCAGGATGAAGAAAGTCCTATCTCTGACACAGCTTCATTACTGGTACAATGTTGTCGATTTTGGACAAGCCAGACTTTAAATATCCATAGAACATATCCATAATTTCCAGAAGCAGTTTGGAATCTCGTGGTATTTTGGAACATGTCTGTAATGTCCTTCGTTATAGTACATTGTCTCCACACACCCTTTTTTTCAAGGTACCCATCGCTCTTTTAACTGACAAAATACATGCATACCTTAGAAGATTTTGTATACAACTGACAGAGAAATGTTAAGGCCTGGTTCATCTATGAAATAGTTGTGGGTCTGTAGAATTCTTATGCTTAGATATATTTCTATGCACTTTTCTAATAGTGCATAGCTTTGACAAACAAAGAATGATGATAACAAAGCTAAACATTTAAAAATGTAAATGAGCAAAACTGGCAATCCAAGAAAGCTTGCAAATAGCGAGCAATAGTAATCAAGTGATCACAGTTGTCTTACCAACATGAGTGGATATATATTTAAAAGAGGCAATTTGCATAATAATTTCAAAGCAAAAGATCCAGTTAACTGCATGGACATAACAAAATTCTGACTATAACATTCTTGGGTAGGGGAGATCCATTTTTTGATTTGCAATGACAATGGTGCTGCATAGTGTGATTCAGCTCAAAATCCAGCTGGAAAGAACTTCTCCCCTACCCCCACCCTCCTAATTTCTTCATTGACTTGATTCCTGGTTTATCTCCAAAAGTTACATTTTGGATTGGTAAATATTGTCTCTACATAACTATTGACTTAAAATAAATGTACATGCTCAAAAAGTCTTGAAGGATGGTTTTAAATCTGCCTCAGATAAGGCACCCAGGGCGTGTCAAATTTTTCAACTTTCAATTTCCAAACATTAGGGGTGCTCACAAATTGTGACATGCCTTGGGGATTGTAAAGATACTTTGGTTACTTTAATATAATTTAGATGTGCTTGGTAAGTAACTAAATAAATATAATAACTTTTTAACATTTGCTTGTTTCACACGCACAGCTACATGTGTGGAACTTTTGTTGGTTCTGTACAATGGGCAAACAAGATGATACACAATTAGGCCTATGAACATTTCAAAAATGATTTGAGAAAAGTACTTTGGACCTTATATGAGGGTAGCACCCTGGCAATTTGTTAAAGCTGCCCAACTTTTTCAGCCCCCCCCCCCATGCAGTTGCATTAATTTTATTGGTCCCCATTAATACTTGAGTTAACTTAGATAATGGGTTTCTTTAAAGAACATCTCTTTTTTCAGGCTTATGTGGAAACCTGTGCAAAGCTGGACAACTTCACTGAATAATTAAGAGAGACGCCACATGAGCATTTAGGCCAGAATGGGACAACTTGCCACAGCCAAATAGCCACAGCCAACTCACCATGGTCAACTCACCATGGGACAGCTCACCATGAGACAACTCACCATGGGACAACTCACCACAGCCAACTAGCCACGGCCAATTTGCCATGGTCAACTCACCACGGGACAACTCGCTGCCACTATTTTTTCAATATTAATGTAGCTCTTGTCCCACAGTAAGTTAGTTGTCCTGTGGCGAGTTGCCCATGGCGAGTTGTCATATACTCAAATACTTCTCTCTGGAACCATTTTCACTGACAGTCCTACTCACAATGTAGGTAAATCTAAATGGTAAATGTGACAAATCAACAAAAAATTAACTGGGATGTGAAATGTCATGGGAAAAGGAAATAAATGCCTTGCTAGGTTACAATATGAGGGACGTGGTGGCTCAGTGGCTAAGATGCTGAGCTTGTTGATCGAAAGGTCGGCAGTTCAGCAGTTCGAATCCCTAGTGCCACGTAATGGAGTGAGCTCCCGTTACTTGTCCCAGCTTCTGCCAACCTAGCAGTTCGAAAGCACGTAAAAAATGCAAGTAGAAAAATAGGGACCACCTTTGGTGGGAAGGTAACAGTGTTCCGTGAGCCTTTGGGGTTTAGTCATGCCGGCCACATGACCACGGAGACGTCTTCGGACAGCGCTGGCTCTTCGGCTTTGAAACGGAGATGAGCACCGCCCCCTAGAGTCAGGAACGACTAGCACATATGTGCGAGGGGAACCTTTACCTTTACCTTTTAGGTTACAATATAGCAACCTTCTGTTTCTTTGGATACAAATCACACTATTTTTAACTGGGTTTTCACTTATTGGACTGCTGATTGAATTGATGATGTGGATTTTTATTAGGCCATTGATTTTGTTGTTTAAGTATCAATTTATTACAAATATTAATAAGATTTCTGCATGGAAGTGTATTCAGAGTTGTATCCAGTGTAGTTAATTAAAACATAATTATCTATATGTCTATTGAACTAGCAATAAAAGTAATAGCATAAAAATGCAAAAATATTATTAGGGTATAAGATTTGTGAGTTCTAACAAACAAGCAAGAATTGCAATGCCTCTTGTTCTAAGATGCTAAATTACTACTGCAGTAAAGTCTATAGGATTTTCCACTACTGTACATAAAAAGGGCTCAGCAAAGTCTTCTTACTAAATGCTAGAGAAGAATACATTTACACATAAAGTAATAAGGATTATGGACTAAGGATTATCTAATGGCAGCTTAAACCAGTGGTGAAATCGAAATTTTTTTACTACCGGTTCTGTGGGCATGGCTTGGTGGGCGTTGTGTGGCTTGGTGGGCGTGGCAGGGGAAGGATACTGCAAAATCTCCATTCCCTCCCTACTCCTGGGGGAAGGATATTGCAAAATCTCCATTCCCACCCCACTCTGGGGCCAGCCAGAGGTGGTATTTGCCGGTTCTCCGAACTACTCAAAATTTCCACTACCAGTTCTCCGAACTACTCAAAATTTCCTCTACCGGTTCTCCAGAACCTGTCAGAACCTGCTGGATTTCACCCCTGGCTTAAACCTACTCCATTGTCTATCCTAAGGATGTAATGCTCTGGGACAGAAATCACAATCTCTGTAGCCTGAAGGGCTGCGCCAGGTTTGTGTTAGGGCTGCTGGGTCTGAACTTCATAGATCTGGAGGGCAGCAAAGAGTCAGATACAAACCAGACATCTAGAGGTTGTCTAGATTTTTGCAGCACAGATATAGTAGTCATAGATTGGGCTGCACTCCAAATACCCATTCAGCCAGGACCTTGTTGGGGCAGGAGGAGTTTCACAGATTTAAAATCAAAGAGGTGCCCTAAAGCCTTGCAATGTTTAAATCATTAATTTTACCTTTTCACCACTTCAAAACCCATAAAGGAAAAAAAGAACCGGGGGGGGGGAACTATTTTGATCCCAACTTCTCTTGTACAGTTCTAGCAGAGCTTAACACTCCGGCTGGCTCTTTAAGTTGCGCTCCATTTTAATTGCATAAAACAGTCACACTGTAACATGTGAAAAAAAAAAGAGACAAAGGGATTGCCCACTCCTCTCTTAATACTAGGACTAATTAAGTTGACTGGCAGTAGATTCAGGAGTAAGTCTGCTTCGCCCGATGTATAATTAATAGATAGCATTCACTTCAAAAGATGTAAGTGGGCTGAGATGGATTTAAAGGAGGAGTAGACTAATTAATAGTGGATAAGGCTATGAAGGACTATTAGTTATGATAGCTACATTAATCATTCATGTCAAGAAGCAGCAAACTGCTGAATGAAGCTTCCTGTGTGGAAGGCAGTAGTGGGCCAGGATTACTGCCTTCCGTCACTTCTTTCAGTCTTTCTAGACATATTTCAACAGACATAATAGGTTTGTTGCTGGATCAGATACTACTTGTCCAAGACAGCAGAGCTCCTATGATCTTATGTAGTTTCTACTGCCCAGTACGCATGACTGTCAGAGTCAAAAAATGTATATTTTTAAAAAGATTACAGTATATTCTGCAAATACCGCTGTTTGGAGTGCAACACATTACCTATCTGCAGGTCTTTAAAACAGCCATATCTTTTCCTGGTATCCCATTACTGCCCTTCACAGTTGAAAGGGAAAAAATGATACAGCCTAGAAGGTGCGATTTTCTCATTTTCTGGCTTTCTGAGGGAGAACGGAAGAAGCATGTTTCAAGATAGTTTTTTCTTTATTTTTAAAAAAGGAGAGAGGGCTACTTCCCATCTTTGCCATTTCTGTATCATTTTTTTTTTCTCTTTAGATTGATCTCTGCTACCGAAAGCCTGAACTGAGGTATGGCTTATAGCCTGGCCTTTAGCCAGAGGCCATAAAGCAGGGGTTGGGAACTATGGGCCTTTTATGACTTGTGGACTTCAACTCCCAGAATTCCTGAGCCAGCCATGTTAGCTTTTCACCTTCATAACAGCATACAGGCAGACCTCCGAGATCTTGCAGGTTCAGTTCAGACCACCGCAATAAGGTGAATATCATAATAAAACAAGTCACATTTTTTTCGGTTTTCCAGTATATATAAAAGTTATGTTTACGCTCTACTGTTGTCTATTAAATGTGCAATAGCATTATATTGTTAAAAAGGAACGTATGTATCCTAATTCTAAAAATACTTTATTAGCAGCAAGCAAATGCTATTGGAAAAATGATGCTTATAGAATTGCTCAATGCAGATTTTCCACACACACACAAATACCCTTTATCTGTGAAGTCCAATAAAACAAAGCACAATACAACAAGGTATGCCTGTATTCCATATCATTTGTATTTCTTCTCTACTTGGACCCCAAGCTGGAACTAACCCTAGGTGGGCATAGAAGGGATGTCTTTTGAGTTGTCACCTAGTTTGTGCAGGAGCTACAGCCGCTGCACTTTCTTGGAAGTATTTAGAACTGGAGCCCAATCAATTGTGCCGAGGTGGCGCAGTGGTTAGAGTGCAGCACTGCAGGCTACTTCAGCTGACTGCTAGCTGCAGTTCAGCGGTTCAAATCTCACCGGCTCAAGGTTGACTCAGCCTTCCATCCTTCTGAGGTTGGTAAAATGAGGACCCAGATTGTTGGGGGCAATATGCTGACTCTGTGAACTGCTTAGAGAGGGCTGTAAAGCACTATGAAGCGGTATATAAGTCTAAGTGCTATTGCTAAGTGCTATTGCTAATTGTCATCTGGTTTAAAAATTAGTTGTGGGCTCACTGTATTCAATGAATATCATTTCAAGTCCTCAAATAGAATAGCTGCCTCTTAAACTGTTATAGAATAATAGAATAGAATAGAATAGAATAGAATAGAATAGAATAGAATAGAATAGAATAGAATAGAATAGAATAGAATAGAATAGAATAGAATAGAATAGAATAGAATAGAATAGAATAGAATAGAATAGAATAGAATAGAATTTTTTATTGGCCAAGTGTGATTGGACAAAAAAGGAATTTGTCTTGGTGCATATGCTCTCAGTGTACATAAAAGAAAAGATAATCTCGTCAAGAATCATAAGGTACAACACTTAATAATAGTACGTAGAATTTTTTATTGGCCAAGTGTGATTGGACACACAAGGAATTTGTCTTGGTGCATATGCTCTCAGTGTACATAAAAGAAAAGATATGTTCATCAAGAATCATAAGGTACAACACTTAATGATAGTCCGGGTACAAATAAGCAATCAAATCATATTAGGAACCAGTCAATGTAAATCGTAAGGATACAAGCAACAAAGTTACAGTCATACAGTCATTAGTGGGAGGAGATGGGTGATGGGAACGATGAGAAGATTAATAGTAGTGCAGACTTAGTGAATAGTTTGACAGTGTTGAGGGAATTATTTGTTTAGCAGAGTGATGGCATTCGGGGGAAAACTGTTCTTGTGTCTAGTTATTCTGGTGTACAGTGCTCTATAGCGTCATTTTGAGGGTGGGAGTTGAAACAGTTTGTGTCCATGATGTGAGGGATCTGTAAATATTTTCACAGCCCTCTTTTTGACTCGTGCAGTATACAGGTCCTCAATGGAAGGCAGGTTGGTAGCAATTGTTTTTTCTGCAGTTCTAATTATCCTCTGAAGTCTGTGTCTGTCTTGTTGGATTGCAGAACCAAACCAGACAGTTATAGAGGTGCAGATGATAGACTCAATAATTCCTCTGTAGAACTGTATCAGCAGCTCCTTGGGCAGTTTGAGCTTTCTGAGTTGGCACAGAAAGAACATTCTTTGTTGTGCTTTTGTGCTGTTGTTTTTGATGGTCGGTGTCCATTTTAGATCTTGCGATATGGTGGAAGATATGGTAGAACCTAGAAATTTGAATGTCTCTACTGTTAATACTGTGTTGTTTAGTATTGTAAGAGATGGAAGTATGGGAGGGTTTCTCCTAAAGTCTACCACCATTTCTACGGTTTTGAGTGTGTTCAGTTCCAGATTGTTCCGGTCGCACCACAAGGTTAGTTGTTCAACCTCCCGTCTGTATGCGGATTCATCATTGTCTCGAATGAGACCGATCACTGTTGTGTCATCTGCGAACTTCAGTAGTTTAACAGATGGATCGTTAGAGATGCAGAGATTCCTATGGTTGGGATTTTCCAGCAGGATAATCTCACTATAGACTGCAGGACTTTGAACCAATCCAGGCTGTTGAAAAATATAAGATCTCTGAATAAATCAAGATCTTTCATACCGGTAATTTTTTGGCTGTAATGGTAATTCCTGATAATCCACAGCTAACATAGCTTTATGTGTATATCTGAAGGGAACTACTTGGGAAGGATGGACAATCTCCTTATGATATGGTGGTCTTATCAAAAGAAATGCAGAGTGGGGCCACAGGAGAGAGCAATTCTCTTGCTGGTTTTTAATTACGGCACAAATTGTGAAATAGCCTCCACTGAGAGGCCATGAAAGATCCCCAACCAGGCATCTTTCAGATGTATTGGGATTCTGAATTTCCCATATTTCCCATGCTAGCTGGAATTTTGTCATTTGGCATCCAAATGCATCTGAAAGGCCAGATAGGGGAAGGCTAAATTTTCAACTGTCAAGCTCTCTATATTATCTGACATTTATAATTTTAAGTCTTTTTAGAACTGCAATAAAAATGAAATTACTGATGGTTTATTCTCGGTTTTAATATAGTGATTGGCTTTATTCTGTTTATTGTTCTACTGGCTGTTTTATGAACCTAAAAATATTAACTGCTCACAGAACATCTGTCACCAGGAAGATAAAATAAACCCTTGCATCAGTAGTGGGTTCTAAAACCCATTGCTACCAGTTCGCGCGCGCACACATGCACGCGCTCCTGCGCATGCGCAGAAGCCAGAGGTGAGTTCCTGCCGGTTTGGACCGGCTCTATAGAACCAGTAGCGGGAATTCCCCCCCTGCTTGCCGAACCGGCAGCGATGGCCGGCTGGACACCCCCCCGAACTGGCTCTCTCGGCAGTGCCATAGGCGGCACCATCTTGTTTTTTGCTTCTGCGCATGCATAGAAGCTTGGTTTTTAGCACTGTGCATGCGCACACGCACACACAAGGCGCGCGCACCCATGTGGCGCGTGAGGAAGCGAACCGGCAGCGAGGTAAGTCAGAACCCACCCCTGGCAGAAGTGTCCTGGGTGGGTGGGCGGAGCGTCTCGCCACTGCCGCCGCTACCGGTTCTAAGAACCGGGCCGAACCGGGAGCAACCCACCACTGCCTTGCATGTGATGGATGTTAAGTTTCACGGGATCAGTCTTATTCTTGTATCGGTAATGAGCAACTCTGATCCTAGTTTGATCCAAAGATTAACATTTGGATTTGAACTCTCTCATATAGTGGTGACCTAAAACCATGAGATGGGTATAAGCAAATGTATTTGTTCAAAATATTCGTTATAAGGATTCAGAAAATGCACCAATCACAGCCAAGGAAGGATTTAATAATTCAGACAAGGTTCTGAACACAGCATTACATCTGAATGCAAATGGATGGATGCAGTATTAATTTTAAAAAGTCACAGCAATCAAGTTGGATATAAAACTGCATCTAGCTGGATTTTTCACAAGCTGTTGCAGAAATAATATGGCTTGTGATTGAAACAAAGAATTAAATTCCTAAAAAAAACAGTGTGTGCAAAGCATTCTTGATGAATAACTACGGTCAAATGGAGAAATTACTGGTAAATACTACCGGTAGACTCACTGAAACTCTGTTCTGTTGAAAGCTTCCTTTTCCGGAAGTCCAATTATGGAAGCAATTCACCTAAAGAAGAAAGTTTTAATGTACCAAAACAGAAGACTAAGTGAAGTACAAATACCATTGTTCTCATTTGCAGTTCTTTGATATTTATATTATCAATGGTGCTCTCTTTCATAATTGGATGACTGCTACAAGGCATTTTAAAAGAATCAAGTCATGAAAAATAAACAGAAATTCTTTGGCCATTCCATTCACATGACTTCCTTCCTTCCTTCCTTCCTTCCTTCCTTCCTTACTTACTTACTTACTTACTTACTTAACATTTTAAATATATATACTAACAAGCAAGAATAGACAGGAAAAATGGCATGTACCAATTGTAAGATGAGTAGGTGTTTCTCCCCTAAAGTTGTGGGTTGCACTTTTAGATTTCTTGTTGGTATTTCCAAAACCAGTATGGTGATATAGTCATTTTGAAGTGGTTTTTAAGAATGCAAAAGGCTATGGTGGTGATTAGGGAGCATGAACATCAGAGAGAGAGAGAGAGGGAGGGAGGGAGAGGGAGGGAGAGAGAGAGAGAGAGAGAGAGAGAGTGAGGGAGGTGTGTTGGGTATGGGTGGGTGGATGTGCCACACACAGAATTTTAATTATTTCTTGCCAGCTAAAACCCAGGTTAGCAACTGGCAACTGGGAGAAAACAAACCGGGGGGGGGGGGCTGCCAACCTGTTTTTTGCTGGCAAATAAGGAACATGATGCGCTTGAGTGGTATTTTAGCCTCGCTACAGAAGCCCTTTCCCATGATGGCATCACCGTGCAGGCATGTAAAAGATGTGATTGTAGAGCAAGGTTTAACTTGTTCCACTTTGCTGACACTTTACACGACACTCTTGTCAGGAAGGCTGAGAACACAAACTCTTCTTAAGCGACAGGTGATGTTTTCATGTTGCTACAGTGAAAAAGTGGTCCTCAGCTGCAATTGTTTTTAAAATGTCCGTCATTTGATTTTAAAGGGAATCTGTAGCACTATATTAGGTTTACGAAGGGAAAGGAATGACATGCATTCTTCAGTCCCCCTCTCTTCAGCAGCAAAGTCATTAAATGTTGCTGCCACAAGAAGTTCAGAAGCTGCTCCCTCAGGAAAATGGCACAGGCTATTTGCATCCACTATGGAGAAGGCCATCTGTCCAATCCTTTTATCATTTGTGCTCACTGTTCCACTGCACTTTCAGTCACAAAGTACCTCCAGCTGCCTTTATCTCCACCACTCTCGCTTTCAGATCTCATCACTGCCCCAGGCAGGCAGCTCTGCTTTTGTGTGCCACTGCACATCTCTTCTCATAATTTTTGGAAGTGCACGGTAACCAGCACATTGAGACGACTTTAATTGGTTATTTGTGATCATCTGGGCACAGAAGCTCACAGTGGGGTGCAGGCAATTTTCTCTGTGCCATGATGAAGAGTTGTGTATCCCTGCCACCATATATGGAGTGTTGGGAGAAATTCATCTGATCTATGTGGCTGAAGAAAAGTTTCTTGTCTGCAACACTCACCATCTGCGGCAATCTCAGAGGGTTTTCATGTAGTTGTTCCAACCCATAAAAACTTTGAATCAGTCAGGTGTTCTTTGGCTACTCAAAGAAGGCAGAGCTTCAGAAGAATGGAAACATCCATAATGTAATGATAATAACTTTACTTTAAATAGATCTGGACACTGAGGAAGAAGAGGACTCTTGTTGCCAAGGCAAACATTTACTGAGTATTCTCAGTAAAGGCAAAGAAAGCTTTTCCTTCCCCCAGATTAGACCATCTACTCCAATTCTCACCCCATTTACTTTTGAGCATTTACTTCCTTACCAGTGATTCTTAGTGGGAACCATCTCTTGCTGCAATTATAGAAAGAGCTGCCAAGGTAATGAACATTTTATCCTAACACTTAGTTTTCTTCAGCCATAATTTGTAGTGCAAGGTAGAGCAGTATAAAGATACTGTTCCAGGAAAAGGGGTAATACTGGCTCAGCCAAGTTGTTTTGGTGATTTAATAAATAACGGATGAAGAAAAGCTTTGAGTTTGTGTTCTGGCAGTGATGGATAGAATGAAGGAAAGGATCTTGCCTCTCCCTCCTCCCTCTCCTCTTATTCCCACACCTGAGGCTGCAAACTTGACATCAGGAGCACTGTGACATTTAGTACTGTCAAGAACACCACAGAGACTACATTTCTCAGAAATGCTGGTCCCTGCGTCACAGGTATAGCAATATACAGAGGCAGCGTCATGCTGCTTTTGAAATTCAGAACACTCAACTGGTCCAGAAATCTGCAGCCAGACATGTTTCTCCCTCTTAAAACAGCTTTACCAGCTACCAGTACTGAGTGCCAGTTTGTGGCAAGGGAATACATAATTGAGATAATGATGATGATGATGATCTCAATTAGATATTCCCCTTCCACTAAATGGTGTTCGCAAGTGAAGCAATCCTAAACATTCAAAATGTAGCAAAGTGAATATGTATGGCTTGAATACAAAAAAAAGCATCTGACTCTCACATAGCTACTGTAGATCATGAAAAGTATGGAAATTGTGGGTATTAGTCAAAATATCCAGGGCTTTATAGAAACAACCATGGAAGCATGGACAACACATTTAATGTTTAATGCTTGATGAATTAGATGAAATCAAAATAAAAAGGGAGATCTTTCAAAGTGTTTCGATATCATCTTTACTATTCAAGTTGGTGATGATTCCGTTGACTCCAAATAAGGCAAAACATGACTACGGTAGCAATGTTCAGAGCAAGGTTAAAAAAAAATTCCTCCCATCTTTTTTTAACATAGATGATATATAATTATATCCCAAATCAAAAACCAAACTGGAATTATTGCTAAATACTGCTCATGTATTAAGTAGTGGTATTGCAGTGCAATTTGGATTTGATAAATATGCAATCATTGAAGTAAGAAAGGGGAAATCACCAATTCACAAGAAACTCTTCAACTCATAAATAAAACTATCATCGAAGGCCTAGCTCCTAAGAAAGCTTATAAATATTGGAGAGAATCTTGGAAATATCAGGTATATTGTACCATCAAATGAAGTCACTGCCTTGTAAGAACAGAAAGTAGAGAGCTCTACTCCCAGTCACTCAATGCCTGAGTGGATGGATTACTGTCATGGGCTCTACAGGGGGCTAAACTTGAAGAGCATGCAGAAGCTTCTGATGATGTAAAATATTGTAGTGGGGGCAGTTTTGTGCACTCCTCATTCAGTGCATGTTACACCATTGCTCTGCAAGATCCATTGGTTGCCAGTTTGCTTCCATGTTCAATTCAAGGTGCTAGAAAATAGAGTTTGAAAAATGTTGTCACCGGCGTTTATGTAAAAAAAACGTAGAGATTCAGACTCAGTAAGAATTACTAGAAGCAAAAAAAAGGTGATAGGATTTTAAAATTGAGACTGATTGATACCCAGCACACTAGACATTGAAAAGAACTATGTTTGATTTATTGAATAGCCTTTCCAAGAGGCAATAATATTGAAGACAAAGAATTGGAAACGATTATAAAATAGTAAGATTTGCACATAGAGATCACAACCGTTTGGGAGAAGTCAACAGTGGCACCAATTGTTATTGGACCCTGGCTAAATTTGGAACAAGTTACAACAGCGCAGTTACAATTGACAGCACTGATTGGCACCCCATACTTAAGTAGATGCTACCTTTGTGAGGCTTGAGTCATGATGAGGAAAAGCAGCCGCCACTGGCTGTGATACGTGGTTAGTGGAATTGAAGTAATAATGATAAATTGTACAAGGCATGTTGAGAAGGAAGATTCCCGATTATGAAATGATTATACTTTAGTTGTCAAAAGAGATATTCTTTCCTCCAGGATGCTTTTCTAATAGCTGCTTCGGTCCCAGGTAGAAATAATTTCAAAGCTTTTCAAAGGGTTTTCATTCCATTTTCCCAACTCACCATCATCAACCATTTGAAATAGATGCTCCTTTTTTTGCAGCCTATGCAGTGGTGGGTTGCTGCCGGTTCGGACCGGCTCTTTAGAACCAGTAGCTCTGACTCCAAGCCTAGAGTGAACCGGTTCTCTATGTCCCTGAAAGTGGGCCCGCCTGCCCGCCCCTGGTTTATACTCACCTTTATTTCTGCTTCCGAAGCCCAGCTGATCAGGGGCGGCAGATTGAATTGCCGCTCCGCAGCTGTTTTCCGTGCTTGTTGGCTCGTTTGTAATGCGTAAGGTTTTTTGTTTTTTTTAAGTACTGAGCATGCGCAGAGGATCATTTCGGGAAGGAGCGCGTGTGCGCAAAACGTGCACTTCCGTCGTGATGCGAACCGGTGGGGAAGGTAAGTAGAATTCACCCCTGAGCATATGGGCAAAACAGAAAAAGTAAACAGTAATTTAATCCATTCTTATTTGTGCGAAAAACCCAAATATAAAAGTCTTTATTGTTGAAATTAAAGTGAATTCAGATTTAGTACTGCATTAGCTTTAGAGAGTCAGTTTGGTGTGGTGGTTTGCTAGAAACCAGGAGAGTGTGAGTTCTAGTCCTTCTTAGGCACAAAGCAAGTGGGCCACTCACTCACTCACTCACTCACTTGGGCCACTCAGTCTCTCTCAGCCCTAAGAAGCAGGCAATTGCAAAAATCTTGCCAAGAAAACTACAGGGACTTGTTCAGGCAATTCCCAGGAATCATCACTGACTCAAAGGCATTCAGACACACTGCTTTCAAATGCAGAAGCCCTCTGATGATCCAAAGCAACAGCAGGGGAATGTAGCAGGCCATCCTAACACCCAATGTCCAGAGAAGGCCCATCCCATCCCAGCATCCACTCTGACAGTACAATAAATCTGACAGTATCTTTTTCAGACCTTTAAAATAATGGCAAAAATTGACATAAAACCAAATGGGCATACATGGTTTTATGTAACACAAATGCTTAGAGTGACTATGCATCAGCATTAATTTGGGGACCTTTGCAAATAAATAGATGGTAGCATTTTAAAAGAAACAAAACAACAATAACACCACCTTTTTAAAGGTTTTAAAAACAAAAACTAAAGAAATCAGATTGTAGGAGTCTCCATTGCTTTTCCCCTTCATTTTAATGTTAGGTACTGTTCAAGTGGTCTTTTTTTAAAAAGTAACAGTGTTCAGTTTTAACAGTCACTCTAATTTAATACATCTTAGTTCTTCTAATCTAATACCATGATATGGACGTACAAAAATGTTAAAAAATAAAGCCTTCTATGGTAAAGGAGAGTTTCAGTAAGTTTTGGCTTTATTTCCTGAAGGAGAGATTTTTGGAAAGTTCTCAAGCATTTATATAAAGGAATCCATTAATTTCTGAAACCCCCCCCCCTCACTGTTCTCAAACTCAAGCCATATGTTCCTAGTGAAGCAGTGAGAACTGCAAAATGAAGCTCAGCCTTGCTTGAAACGTGGAAAAGGGACACTTGCCAGTCAGAGGGATTTGCAGAAATAGACAACTACCCAGCTCTGATGCTAAGGGATCCTTTTGCAGATCAAAATCTCATCAAATCTTGGCAACTGGTAGGAAGATAATAATCTCTATCTGATACACTTTGCACAAAATGAACTCTCAGTCTGTTAGCTATAGGCAGGATTGCCAGATCAAGTTTGCAGCGCACACACACACACACACACACACACACACACACACACACACACACACAGCTGACATTGCCCAGATGCATATTAGGAAAGAGCTGGCAAAGGATGGACACAGCAAGACTGTTTGAAGAAATGAATAGCAGATAAGCAGTCAATTTGATGAGGATATTGAAAGCTTAATTTGAACCAGCAAAAAGTCCTGGAATGGACAAGCCTAAAGCTAACTTCATGCTTCTTTGACATGTTGGCCTTGTTGTGTGAGTCATTCCTCTTTTGCAGAAAGAGTACATCCATAAGAAGCAGAACCTCACAACTGTGCAAAAAGATGACAGCAGAACACTGCACACCTGGGGAGAAGGCAATTAGCATTAATGTTAGCCTTGAGAGGTAGCTCAGGTCAAGGCACTGCAGGGATTCCAGAAATGCTACTTATTACTGTGGAGTAAATTAACAGTGGAGAAAACAAATAAATGGAACACCAAACAAATGTGCCCAGAGTTCTTACTTGAGGCAAAAATGACCAGGTTTCAAATTAAACCTACTTTGTTTTGATACATTATACAAAGGCCTAATTCTCTGGAGAAATCTATATTGCTAGGAAAGTGGAAGGAAATAGGAAAGGATGGCCAGCAGTAAAATGGATAGACTCAGTTACAGTGTCAAAGGTTCTACCATTGGACTTGAAGGACAAGACCGGAGACACAGCATCCTGGAGAAAATTTATCTGTGTGGTTGCTAAGAGTTGACATTGACTTGATGACATTTGATCGATCAATCAATCAATCAATCACAGTAACACAATTTGGAAAACCTCTCTGAATCTTCTGTACAGGTAAGCCTCAACTAAAAATGTGATCAAAATTTGGGTGCTTGGCAACTGGCATGCATTTACAATAGTTGCAGAGTCCCAAGATCACATGATCACCATTTATGATTATCCCAGGGGCTTCTGACAAGCAAAGCCAATGGCGGAAGACAGATTCCCTTAATGACCATGTGATTCACTTAACCACAGCAAAAAAGATTGTAAAATTGAATGTGACTCACTTAGCAACTGCATCACTTAGAGAGGGAAGTTCTTGTCCTGATTATGATGGTAAATAAAGGATCACTTGTACCCATTTTTAAAATATGATACAATTAAGGCAGAGTTTTTCTGAGTCTCTTTCTCACACTTTCTGCTGTCCCTGGGCTGAACAATCATTTCCCCTCTCGCTCCTAGTCCTTACGACCAAAGCTAAATTCTTCGACAATTAAATTGGAATGTCAGTCTATCTGTCTGAGAGGACTATTTGACTTCAGAGGATAAAATTTAGGGCGAAAGGCATTGCCAACTCCTCAAAAGCCCCCCCCCCCAAAAAAAACATATTTGGAGCAGTTTCTCTCACACAACCAACTTAGCAGCCGGATCTCATATTTATTAAGACTGCTTAATTGAGTGTGGCCTGGCAGATGAAAAACAAAGAAAAAATAACTTAGGTTACGTCTGGTCTAGTAAAAAGGACTAGAGGAGACATGATAGCAGTGTTCCAATACCTGAGGGGATGCCACAAAGAGGAGGAGTCAATCTATTTTCCCAAGCACCAGAAGGCAAGACAAAAAACAATGGATGGAAACTAACCAAGGAGAGAAGCAACCTAGAACTAAGGAGAACTTTCCTAACGATGAGAACAATTAACCAGTGGAATGGTTTGGCTTCAGAAGTTGTGGGTGCTCCATCACTGGAAGTTTTTAAAGAAGAGATTGGACAGCCATTTGCCTGAAATAGTATAGGGTCTCTGCCAACGGTGGGTTGCTCCCGGTTCGGCCCGGTTCTTAGAACCGGTAGTGGCGGCGGCGGGAGGCTCCACCCATCCACTCGGGATGCTTCTGCGCATGCGCAAAAGCGTCACGCGTGCGCGCAAGCGCGCAATCGAACCGGTAGCAACGGGTTTTAAAACCCACTACTGGTCTCTGCTTAAGCAGAGGGTTGAGCTAGAAGACCTCCAAGATCCCTTCCAATTCTGTTATTGTTATCCAAGACCAGAGAAGGATATTCTTTTCCTTTCACGTCTGGATTTTTCCTTGCATTCATTGTAGGATTCTGCCATCTAGTGGTTCATTGATAGGACACTTAGTAACAAGATTAAACCAAATTTTGGAGGTAAACCAAAATCAACACTCAGATAAGCAGAGGAACTGGGAAAAAATCTTGTGCTTCTAATATTGTCTTGGTGAGAATGAACCTGTGTTATTGTTCTTCGCTTTGAAAAGAGATATATGAAGTAGTACATGCATATACTTCTGTGTAAAACAGTGTTATCCATCCTAAAAACCTAGAGCAGCTGTGGATGTAGCAGTGTCCTTTCTGTTCTCATGAAAAGCTTCTTTTCGTCCAAATTGGGTAGTGATGGATCCAGTGAAAAGGAAAAAAAATAAACCAGTATGTGTATAGTTTTTAAAGCTTTAATTTAAAAAGAACATTAAGACACTTAAAAATATTAATGATGAATGAAATCGGTAGCAGCACATTTTTAAACAGCAGGATATTTACATTACACCTTACAGTGTGTTATGAGTATGGAGAATAGTAGATTTATACCACTTCCCACCATCTTCCACACCCACACTCCAAAGTAACTTTCTCCAATAACCTCTTTGTGGATTTTTTTTTCTCTTCCTTAAGAAAAAAAATCAAATATTTCACATAGCATTTCATCAGTTCTGATGTCAGTACAATTCTGGTAAGCTTCAAGACCCAGAAGCACTAAATTCGTATTTGAAAAGACTAGATGGTTCAGAAAACCATTATAGTATTGTCATGACCCTCCAAGATGATCTGTCCCAACTGCTTGCACATGGCATTTCTCTCAGGGCTTTTGACAGCAGCTGAATATCTGCTTGTGAAGAACAGAGGCATCTCTGTATTTTTCATGTATCCAATTATAATTTTCAACTGAACTTTTCCTTCTTTTTTTGCCAGCATCAACACTTCAAGAGAGGCCTGGGTGTTTAAACTGTGAATAGGCATTAACATTAGATGACAAATTGGGTCTTATATGACCAAAAGCAATTCTATTTTAAAAAATCCAGTAGCATATAGAAAATTGGGTCTCCAACGAAGGGTTCCTATTATAAGTTTTTCCTTGCCAGGGGTGGGTTCCTACCGGTTCGGACCGGTTCGCCCGAACCGGTAGCGACCCGCTAGTGACGTCATCCGAACCGGATTGGTGGTTGCCGGTCCGTGGGGGCCGCCATCTTTTTTTTTTTTTTTTAAATTGATTTTTTTTTTCCATAGCTTCCCCTATCTGGTAGCTTCCATGGCTGCTTGCCTTTGCACAGAAGTTTCCTTTTTATCAAAATGAATATTTGTA
>QLTV01001682.1:265165-275760 GCA_003457575.1 Thermophis baileyi
TGGCTTGATGGCGATGTGGCTGGGTGGGAGTGGTTTGATGGCCATGTGACTGGGTGGGAGTGGCTTGGTGGTCGTGTGACCGGGTGGGAGTGGCCAACTTGTAAAAGGTGGTGAAAAGTGACTTATCACGATTTTTCACACTTAACGACCGACGGTCGTTAAGTGTGAAAAATGGTCATAAGTCACTTTTTCACCACATTTTACAAGTTGGCCACTCTCACCCGGTCACACGACCAAGCCACTCCCACCCAGTCACGTGGCCATCAAGCCACTCCCACCCAATCACATGGCTGTCAAGCCACTCCCACCCGGTCACATGGCCGTCAAGCCACTCCCATAAAATTAAGCCACGCCCACAGAGTGGTAGTAAAAAAAATTGGAACCCACCCCTGTTCCTTGCCATATTAATTTATCTGCTAGTGCAGTGATGGCGAACCTTTTCGGCACCGAGTGCCCAAACCGGAATGCGCGTGCATGTGCGTGCACATGCACGTGCCGGAGCACCGGAAACCGAAAGACCAGGTGGCCGGCACGCGCATGGCTGTTTTTTGGCTGGTTTTGGCCGTTTTTTGGGCTGTTTTCAGGCTGTTTTGGGGCCGGTTTCAGGCCAGTTTCCAGGCTGGTTTTTGGCCGGTTTTGCCCCAAAAAACAGCCTGAAAATGGCCCCAAAAATGGCCTGGTTTTTGCCGTTTTCAGGTCATTTTCCAGCGCTCTGGCACCCACGAAGACCAGCTGGCCAGCGCACCGAAACCAGAAGAGCAGCTGGCGACGGCGCGCGTGCCCACAGAGAGGGCTCTGCGTGCCACCCTCTGGCACACGTGCCATAGGTTCGCCATCACGGTGCTAGTGTCTGAGCATGAAAGATGCAAACATCGGTAATTAACTTATTTATTCATTATTTGTTTATTACCAGCACTTTTATACCATCCACCTAACTTATGACAATTTAGACTAAATATCAAAACTAACAAAAAAAAAAAAAACCCAACAAAAACAGTACATTTAGAATAGAGAGAGTCACCCAATCTGTTGAACACTAAGAGACCTAACACCCAAACTTCTGTTCCAAAAATAGTCTTGACTGCCATGTAAAAGTGCTAACAGGGAGCAAGGATATTCCTCAGTACTAAGGCCCATTTCTGAGTCCTAGCACCATCATCCCCTAACCCAGCAGTCCCCAACCTTTCCAGCTCTGTGGACTGACAGTGGCCCAATACCCAACAGGTCACAGACCGGTACCGGGCCATGGACCGAGGGTTGGGGACCCCTTCCCTAACCCACCAACCTGATTTTCCTCCCCCCACCATTACTGACTAGAACCATCCACTTAAGGAAGGAACAGAATGACTGGAAAACGGTGCTTTCAACTCCCATCCCCAGTCAGGTGGCCCAGTAAGATACCATGAAAAGTCTAACAAGACCAAAAAGGATGAACAGGTAGTTCTTTGTTTAGCAACCACAATTGGGACCAGTAGCCTGGTCATTAAGAAAAGTCACTAAGTTAAATCACAGTTATGTTTATGATCTTACTTCACCTTTCCTTTGCTTTATACACCTGTGAAAGTCCTAAATGCTTGGTCATAAAATTATTTTTTCATCACTGTCACAACTGCAAAAGATTATGAAGATAGTTGCTGAATGTATTACCTGTATTATACTACAAGAATACTTCTTGCATTCCTATCCTTTAAATAAAACATCCACCAAAGTGACTAGATGTGAATTCTCCAGGTCTGAGAAAGAAAGGGGAGGAAGCTCAGAGGATCTTCAGCCTGGCATTCCGGAAACAAGAAATTCATGCGGCTCTTAGAAATTTAGAGACTCTGCCCAAATGAATTCACCAATAATAAATAAATAAATTCACTGTTAAATAAATACTAGATTTTGGGTTCATTTGGTTCCTAAGATTCTCTGTATTAGCCCTCTACCTTCTTCAAAGTAAATTTAGCTAATGATATTCATGATTATTATTTTTTTGCAGGGTTGGTATTCTGCTGTTAAGAATTTGACACAATGTTAGGTCTGTCCTCTGACAGGTCTGAATCCACAGTAAATGGGATCTGGATAATATGGTTCAGCTAGGATCCTCTGAAGCTGGGAGAAATTGGAAGAGAGCACAGTAGTATCAAATAAGGCTGGATTGCCTTTTTCAAGGCTAGTACCATCAGAAGCTCTCTCAAAGAAGCCATCACCACCTCTCGCATCCAAATGCTTTCATCTTCTTCACAGACCAAATAGTCAAAAGGGCATGAATCCAACTTAGAAGTCACAGCACTGATGCCACAGGGAATCTTAGCCACAGTTTCCACAAGCTCAGTGAGTACCAGATAATATCAAAAGACATACTCCCAGTTATGACATTCTACGATATTGGCATCTGTTTAAAATTTAAGGTGGTAAATGCCCAGCTAGATTCAGCACCTCAGTAAAAAATAACATTTTCATCCAAGTTGTAAAGATCCTATCAGAAGCAGCCACCAACACAAATTTAACTTTCAATGTTCTTTTGTAGAGGATCAGAGATACACAATGTAGGGAAATGGATAAATTGGAAAAGGACACTTTTTGAGTTCAGAACAAAATAACACTAGGATCATTCCACTGAAAAATTGTGTGTGTTTTATATTCCAGCAGAATAGAACTGAAACAATGCAAACTTCCACCACAGTGAACAATAAAATATACACATGTAGGTGAGGTGAGAGATAAGGACTGCCTCAAAGTTATCCAATGAGTTGTCAGAGCTACCATCCTTCGCTCGCAACTGTGCTTCACTAGTTGCCAGACTGCCATGAGCTTTGGGGGGAGGGAACTGGGGCAGGGGTGGGTTCTGACTTACCTCGCTGCCAGTTCGCTTCCTCCCGCACCGCTGAAAATCCAGCTTCTGCGCATGCGCAGAAGCAAAAAATAGCTTCTGCGTGTGCGCAGAATCAAAAAACAAGATGGTGGCGCCTACGGTACCACCGAGAGAGCCAGTTCGGGGGCGTGTCCAGCAGGCCATCGCTGCAGGTTTGGCGAGCGGGGGTGGGGGGGGGAATTCCCGCTACCGGTTCTAAAGAACCAGTCCGAACCGGCAGGAACCCACCTCTGAGCTGGGGGAAGACAAGGGAAGGGGGAAACCGAAAATAAACTTCGTGCTGTCCTGAGACATCCCAAGACTGCAGTCCTGGGATGGAATGTAACATACATACATCTATCCAACCGTAGCAGGGATAGTTGCCAAAACATTTTCTTCGAATGTGACTGGACAATAGGGTGATACCAGGGGGATGGGACACAAGAAGGGAAAGTTAACTAGGGAATCTTTGCATGCAAACCCTTACGGTAGTTCTGGCTTTGCATAACTGTAATCTCTTGGCTTTTAGTGAAAGTAATCTTTTTTGCTACAAATGAGTTGAGGGTGTTTCTTTCCTGAAGGACCAAGCTGGGACAGGTCTGACATGAGTTTTAATAGCTAAATATGGGCTTTGAGTGATATCTAATTGCTGTTAGACAAATAAATCCACTTTAAAAAAAAAAAACACCTGATGCTCTTCTTCCCCCTTAAAGATAAAACAGAGATGGAAAGCCTCCAGATGTTTCATGCAGTCTTCTGTGTCCGTGGCCAATGATGACAAACGGTGAATATAGTACTGCATTTCAGAAGCAACATCTGAAAGGCTAGAAGTGGTCCACCTATGTACAGAGGCCTTTCCTAAGAAGATGTGGCTATGGTGAGATCTTTATAGAACGAACATTCAAGTTGTAATTCAAAACAATTAAAAAGACTTAAAACCACTTTTTTGCTTAAAATAGTTTTAACTGGCAATGCTGGTGAGATTTCCTTCGCAATGTAACTGTCTGGAATCTTGTTAATTCCAACATGAGGGGGGAAGGAAAATAATAAGTCTCAGTTATATTTTCCAGTTTCACCATTTCATCTTCATGAAAGTTCAATCTGGAGAGTCTCCCCGTATTTCTTGATTAACTTGTCGTGATTGTGATCAACAGACCATTGTGCTGGGAGATGCTTGGGCTGCATAACATCCAAGAAGTGCTGGCGCCAACGTTTCTCCAGCCCCATGAGAGAATATAAGCCCCCTTGAGCAAAAGACTGAACCACTTTCAAGCCATGTGGCACATAGCTCTCGTTAAAAATCCTGGGGGGAAAAAGATGAACAAAGGAGGTGTTTGGGAAAGCACAGGTTTGAAAGATGCCAAACATTTACATTTATTTCATTATTTATTTATAGTTATATCACTTCAAAATGGGCTTTATAGTCTCGAGAACATTAGCGACATCGATCCTATTTACTAAGTGGTGAGGAAGTAGAAATGAAAGAGAGAAGCATCACTAAGATAAACACTGAGCATTTTCCAAAGGCCATCATCCCACTAGGAAGGCCATGGCAAATCAATCTGATGTTAGATGCAGATGGACAGCATCCTCTAATCTGGAACCTTTCAGCTGTCACAGCAACCAGGAATCTTGGAAGTGCAACACATACATGCTTGACCCAACATGATTCTTTTTATAGCTAAACAGCAGGATTCCCACACGAAAGGGAATTGTCAAGAAGATGGAAACCCAAATATTTACGGAAGTACAATAAATAAACAAAAATTTCCAAGAAAGGATTTCCTTAAAGGGAAATCCCCAAAGAGCTCAATGAAAACCGAGTGAGTTATGGGTGCCGGAATATCAGATGGCAAGAAGAATGGAACCGAATGCCTTCAGAAAGGGATTTAGCCACCTGGCTCATTGGCTAGAGCTAGCCATGCTGCAACTGTTCTCGTCAATAGTTATTAAAATGGAAAGATAGGAGGGTATTACTTTACTGTTTGAAGATCTAAGAGAGAAAAAGTCAAGTCCATATTTGATGCCATTTATGGAAAGCATGATGACTTTTTTAATCTTCTTCATGGTCTGAACCTATTCATTACTTCAGATTAAGTTTCTTACTTTTCCCTGGGAATTCCACTCATTACTACAGGTCAAACCCTAGAAAAAATTTCCCCAAGCACTAGCACTCTCCAAAGTTGGATAATTGGGCCCAGTAAGCAGACACCTGGAAAACACTGCAAACAAGCAGGCAATAATCATGTATCTTAATCTTAATCTAAATCTTAATCTAATCAACCCTTAATCTAAGCCACTGTACCTGGTTTCCAGTCCAGCTGCTTCCTCCACCATCTCTGGGGAAACTGTGTCAGATGCAAAGTAATCCCTGATCAGCTGCAACAGCTCTTCCTTCCTGGCAGCAGGTAGGCTGTCTGCATTCACAAGCGCTCTAGCTGCCGAACGGACTAATCTGCGGGTGGAATCTTCGAGCAAGCGAACGCCCTCCTCGCAACCAATAGGGGCACCAAATTCTTCAGCCAGTTGTTGCTTGAGATGATTATCATAGTAATTAGAGAGCGCATGACACACGGTGCAGAGAAGGAGGACATCGTGGGAATTGTGGTCTTTCATCTGGATGGGAAAGTGTTTCCGATACTCGTGAGGCACAATGTTCTTTCTGTTGAGGAAACAGCAGCGGTTGAGAGCGGATCACCAATAGTGCCAGTGAGCCGCTCTTCTACCATGAGGTCGACCAGGTCTTCTCTTCAGCTGAAGAAGCCGCCACTGAATTCAATAGGGCTCACTTCACAGTTCTCAAAGGATTTCACTGTTTTGTTAATTAAGACTCTACTCCAGTGTTTCTCAACCTTGTACATTTGATCCACGCATCATAAAATGGCCAAGGTTGAGAAACACTGCTATACTCATTTTCCTGTGTTTGGTCACCATGCATATTTTATTGTCAGCTTTTAGTGTTTCTAGCTCCCTTAGTTATTTTAGCTAGAACAGGAAATACATTGCTTTTCTTTTAGTGTAATGGCAGAAGCATGTTATTCTGGTGTTGCCAAATGACCTTACAATGGTCTATTTTGTTTCTGTGTTTCTCATTAGCAAAGTGATTTGCATTAATTGCTAAATAAAGCTTTGGAGGGCACAGATGTAAACATGATTATTTGTGAGCTATTACAAAGCAAATCATGGTTAAAAAAAGGTGGGTTAAACTAGCAAACTTCCTTGATAGATTCTTTCACTTCCTATTTAAATTTTGATAATCCCCTTTTGCTCTTTTACAGAAACAAATTTTCATTCCTGTTTTGTGCTGAAATCTCCAGTTCATAACTCCTCACAGCCACAAATCTATGAATTGACACAAAGCAAGCTACCCTTATCCCCAACTCAGCTTCATAATTGCAATCTAGACTGATGTAGCTGAAGATAGGATGTTAGAGGTCCAGATCATAGTAAATATTCTGGGGTAATGTGAAACAGTGTAGGGTGCTGTGCAACACCTACAGCATACAAATAATCTATTATAACCTAGATGGCACAACATTAGTGCATGGAAGAATATGTTTAAAAGATGAATATGAGTCAGGAGAATCTTGATGACTACTCCATAGCTATGGAACATGCTTGTTTGGAGAGTACCGTTATCAGCTTGTCTTTTAATACCGTTTCCCGGAAAATAAGCCCTATCCCAAAAATAAGCCCTAGCATGTTTTACACATGTGCCTAATATAAGCCCTACCCCAAAATAAGCCCTACTTAAGAGCCTGCACAGCCACCCGCGCATTCCATCTGGTTGCTTGCAGTGCTGCAGCCGCGAGGCGCAGCAGTGGCGTGGAGCTGCCCCATGCCGCACCGGTTTACCTCAGGGCCCCCGCAGCCAGGCCATCCACACCCTGACACTTGCCACATGGCGACAGCAACAGCCATGTGCAGCAGGAGCCCACATGGCTGGCAGCCCACTTCTGCTTGCTCGCAGCTGCAATGGAGCAGGAGGCTGAGTGGTTTGGTGGTGCCGCGGCCGCAAGGCGAGGGTGTCGGGCCCTGGCTGTGGCGGTCCTGTGATAAGCCAGTACGGGGTGCATGGGGCAGTTCTATCCCCCCACCTCGCCTCATGGCCACGGCACTGGCATGTTGCTCGGCCTCCTGCTCCGTTGCAGCTGTGAGCAAGCAGAAGTGAGTCAGCGGCCACACGGGGTTCTGCTGGACGGGGCTGCCAGAGCCACTGCCGCAAGGCGAGGCAAGTGTCGAGGCGTGGGTGGCCTGGCTGCGGGGGCCCTGAAGTAAGCAGGTGTGGGGCACATGGGGCAGCTCCATCCCCTGTCTTGCGTCAGTGGCACTGGTGCACCATGTGGCCTTCTGCCCCGCCATGAGCAAGCAGAAGAAGTGGGCCTCCCATACATAGAAAAAAAAATAAGACACCCCCCAAAAATAAGCCCTAGTGCTTATTTTGTAGCTCAAAATAATTTTTGTAGGGAAACACGGGTAAAAGCCGTTAAACAAATTGTCTCACAGTGTTTATTATCTTTATGTATTGTTTTCTATAGTGTCCATTATTCTTAGACCAAGCCAAATCCCAAAATGCTATGGAATTTCTGTAAGCTTGGAATTCATTAAATCAGCCATCCAATAGACATATAAACCATACTAATAAATTAATAACCCACATTTACACACCATTCGAAAGAAACAAAACTCCTAGGAAGGAAACCAAAAGACTACAACACATCCCCTCCAGCAGCCCATATTTAGATAAGCACCAGATTAAATAATTAGGCAGAAAACAAATACTCTGATCAAGAAACCATCAAAGAGAAAACTATACCCCCACCAAAACTAGCAAGTAAATTGTATATAAATAGGCAGTAAAACCCCATTCATTTACACTGATGATGTTACTTAGTTGGGTAATGAAATTTCTGCAAGTAAACAACCAAACTCAGGGTGCACCAAGAACTCCATTGTTCATCTATCAGTTTAATTTATACTTCTTCTTTCCACTAAAAAAACAAGTTCCAGACAGTTAATAATAAAAGCAAACAATTACAAATAATTATGCCACTACTTGCATCCCAAAATATGTGAAGAGAACACAGCAGTTTGTAAACATGAGTGGAACTTGTAAACTTTGTCGATATGCAATATACTCATCATCCTATGACACTTTAATGCTTATGAAGTTCAGATGTACAAAAGTTGATATTGTATTATCTTGGTTATTTATGGCCCATTAAAAATTAATTGATATTGCAGCCACTGAAATACTCAGAGCTTTATCTATATATGCTTAGAAAGACATCCCTACAGTACATGTTCATTGGATTTAATGCTATTCTGATTTCTTAAAGACAACATAATGGGGTAGGAAGCTTAAGACCTTTCAGTAGTTTGATCAGCCAGACAGAACTGCCTTTTGAACAACTCACCGAATATAAGATTCTTTTTTGCCACACACAACACACAGATTTTCTTTGACTGTCAAGTAATAATCCACAGTTGATTCAGGGCGTCCAGAGGGCTCAAACTTTAATCTCACAGTAAATGGCTCCAGGTTTACTAATTCTGAAACAACACAAAAAAAAAAAAAAAAAATGACCAAAGATTTAAAAATTCAAAAAAAAAAAAAAAAAAAAAAAAAAAAAAAAACCCAGAGAATATTAATGCCTGTTCTCTGATGCTCTCAAGGACTGTGACCCTCCAGATGTCACTGATCTGCATGTCAAAGTCCCTCCCCATTAGCCTGCAGGCTAGTGCACTAAGAGCAACATGAAGGGGGGGGGACTCCCCACTCCTGCTCCAAATAATGAATAAATAAAAAATACATATAATTGAACTTCAACATAAGAGGCTTTGAGGTATAAAATGATGTATAAAATTTGCTAATTTTCCATGGTAACCTCCAAATTTGTAGCTCTATCTGTTTTAGGTCTAGGGATGATTCAACTGCCCATGTTTCTCCTCTCTTTTTTCAAACAGACAGATAAGAAATCACATTTTAGACAAAGGAAAGAAAAGGGTAGACGAGCATAGGGGTCCCGTGGCTAGAAGGCAGGTATTAACAGTAGAAAGAGCCTCATTCTCAATGCAACAAATGGAATGAACATCCTGATTCCATCAAACAGGTATACCTAAATGTGCTCCTAATATAAAATAGCAATAGCACTTAGACTTATATACCGCCCCATAGTGCTTTACAGCACTGTCTGAATGGTTTACAACATTAGCATATTGCCCCCAACAATCTGGGTCCTCATTTCACCAACCTCAGAAAGATGGAACGCTGAGTCAATCTTTTTAAAGTTTTTTTTTTTTTTTAATCAGCCAGGCCAGGAATCTACATGCTTTGCCCTTGCCATCGTAGAATGGGGATGAACCAACATTTCTGTGTTCCAGAAAGCACGGTATGTATTAATATTTGCAACTGCCACCTTGGACTCACATACACAGCCTGTTTTTACTTCTCAAGACTTACTTTAAACTGCAAATGATTTCTTATGTTCTCAAAACTATGTTTGTACTTATTATATACTATATATTATATACTATAATTATATATTATAAAAAAAATGATTTCTTATGTTCTCAAAACTATGTTTGTACTTATTATATACTCATATTAATATTTATACTTTACCTGTAATCATATACATGCTTGACAAAATAAATAAAAATAAATAAATAAAAAAATAAAATAAAATAGCTAGACCACCTAGCCTAATTTCTGGACTTCTCGTTTCCTCATCCTCTAATTTTTCTATTATCTTGCTTCACGAAGAGTCCTGAAGCACCTGAAGCATACTTTTGATGTCATTTAGTTAGTATGAATAAAGGCATTATCCAATTATGGATTTTGGATTATAACATGGCTTTTTTAGGACACCTTGATAACAAAAGCAAGCACACTTCTTTCCAAGCTTGTCTTTAGGCCTTTTTGACTCTAAAAGAACAGATTCACAAACCTCCAATGCCTTTGTCAAGATACCACTGGGCTTTCTTGCGATCACATGTACATAAAGGCTGCCCATCTGGAGCATGCAAGAAGCAATTATCATACAAGGGAGATTTCCTGTGTAAACAAAAGAATCACTATCAGATAAGAATCTGGGATATTTAGTGGCCATAATAAATGCTTCCTTTTACTGAGTACAGGTAGTTCTCCACTTACAAACACAATCGAGCCCAAAATTTCCATTGCTAAGCAAAACAGCTATTAAGTGAATTTTGCCCCATTTTACAACCTTTCTTGCCACACTTGTTAAGTGAATCACTGCAGTTGTTAAAATTGTTAACATGAATGTTAACTGATACTGGCTTCCCCATTGACTTGGCTTTGCAAAAGGTGATCACATCACCTTGGGACACTGCAACGGTCCTAAATAGGAGTCACTTGCCAGGCACCTGAATTCTGATCATGCGACCATGGGATGCTGGAATGGTCATAAATGTGAACAATGGTCATAAGTCATTTTTTTCAGTGCCACTGTAACTTTGAACGGTCACTAAACAAACTGCTGTAAGTCAAGGACTACCTGTACATCTGTTAAAAACGTTAAATAGCTACCCACTCAATGTTATTCCATTGCATTTACCATTGATTTTAACTCAACATACTTCCCAAGTAAAGTCTTAAAACTATGCACATTTTATAGGGCAGTGATGGCGAACCTTTTTTTCCTCGGGGGCCGAAAGCACGCGCGCGCGTGCCTACACCCATAATTCAATGCCCCCCCATGCCCCGACCCCCTGCGCATGCGTGCGCGATCCCCCC
>QLTV01001682.1:275771-328652 GCA_003457575.1 Thermophis baileyi
CCCTTGAGCATGCGCGCAAGACCCCCCCGCTCCCCCATTTCCCAACTTCCGGTGGGCCCGGGGAGGGCGAAAACGTCCTCCCCCCACCCCCCGGAGGCCCTCCGAAGGCTGGAAACGCCCTCCCAGAGCCTCCGCGCAAGCCGAAAATCAGCTGGCTGGCACGCACATGCGCGCTGGAGCTGAGCTAGGGCAACGGCTCGCGTGCCGGCAGATATGGCTCCACGTGCCACCTGTGGCACGCGTGCCATAGGTTCGCCATCACGGTTATAGGGAGTAAGATCCACAGAATTTTTAAATAAAGGCATATAATTCAATGAAAGCCAGTGCTGTGCAATGGTTAAAGTTAAGATTAAGGACTAGGAGCTGGGGTACCCAGCTCCTAGTCCTTAAGTATGAAAGCCAGCTGGGCGACTTTGGGCCAGTCACTGTCTATTATCCCCAGTCTGGGGGAAAAGAAGTATATATATATATTATCTCCCACAGAATCAATGCAGTAGATTAGATGAACATTTCACACTTGATAAGAGTCTGAACAATAAGAGCAAATGTCTGCCTAATCATCTAGAGTAAACAAACTAACTCCCATTAGAGTTCACTATCACATCCACACTCAAGGAACCCTAATCATGATCCTCTGATGTCCCACAGAGCAGAAAACCAACTCTAAATTCATTTACCATTTGGCCAAGAGGAAAATAGTCTCTAAAGCACTATATGAATAATCTGTGAGTTTAGGCATGCATTTTCAATGGGGAATCTTCACAAAATTTTTAATCTATGTAATAAAATGTTTAAAGACTGGGGGGGGGAGATTTAATCTATTCTAATCTAACTTTTATTAAGGTCAAAGACCAGCATAAGAAGGATAAGGTGCAAGAAATTAAAAGGCATAAAATACCACAAAATAAAATTACATATAAAAAGTTAAAAAGCATAAAAACAAAACAAAAAAAGATTGGCCAGCAATCAAAACTATGCTGAAGGGAGGGGGGGGGAAATCTTCTTGGACATTTTGATAAAAAGTTACACAAGGAACATTTACCTGGCAGAATATCCTACACCCAGAGGCTTCCTTTTGTGCTTCCGAGGATCCTTTACCTGCTGGTTGATTGGGGAGGATGGAAGTTTTTGATACTGTGGGCTTTGCTCCACATTTCCCGGGTTTTCATCATCACCAAAGCTATTATTTTTTCCCCTGAAGGGTACATCCACTAAACCCTGACATTTCCTCAGAACCTTTTCCCAAGCAGGAAGAACATGTCCATCACATGATGCACAAGGGGGGCAGGGAAGGTTCACCAGGTGGAGGAACAAAGCCACTGACACCTGTGCATCTCGGGCAGCATAATTAATCTGAGGAAGAAAACCAAGAGGCATGCCTTAACATATTCATCAGCATCTCAAATACCCAAGGTGAATTCTCCCCAACAACAAACAGAATGAATCATGTGAGGAAAGTCTCAGTTTCCTGCCTTGTTACTGTGACAGAACAGAGCTGAGCCACAAGAGCATCAAAAAATCCACCAGAAGACTTTTGTGCTGCCTCACAGAAGGCTCATCATGAGGAGAAGCCTCTTCATTCTACTTAGAAGCATCCCAAAAAGATGTCAATGCCCATGTTTAATGAGACTATAATATACACATGACAATCCACATTTGCTCTTCAAGATCTCTTCACAGGAATTTGGCAGCAACATGGATACAGCAGTAGTTGTTGTCCACCACCACCACCAAAATCAAGCTAGAATGGGAGTGGGAGCCCAATTTCAGCCCATGTTTTGTTTTGGGGGGAAGAATTAAGGACAAGAATGGAAGTGGGAGAGCACTTTTAAAACCTGAAATAAACCAAAAGCAACTGATTAAGCTCCACCTCTTTCAGTAAAGTCGCCATGTCATCGAATTAATTCTTGGTCCACCCAACCCTAAAACGGAAAAGGGCTATAATAATTTTACCTAAGGATTTCAAGTCATTTTCTATGTTCAAAGGTTCCCCATTTTTTAAAACCTGTCTTCCTATCGCTCCTTCCATTGGGAGAAAAGAGGAGTCTGACTGCCAAAATGAAGGACCAGATAACAATCATGAGTTACCTTCATTGAAAGCTGCTACTACAAAGCTTATAAAGAAAACAAACCTGTTCTTGAGTTAATTGTTCTGCTTCCCAATTGCTGCAGCACAAGTGTAGAGATTTGTCAAGCGAATATTGGAGAAGCTTTTCGGCAAGAGATTTCAGGCTGAGCCCATTTGTGGAGAAGGTCTTACTTCAGGGTTGTACATAGGAGGGAAAAAAATGTCCTTTATCCCATCAAACAAATGCTTAGGAACCAAATCATCACTATGTGTGTGTGTGTGTGTGTGTGTGTGTGTGTCTGTCTGTCTCTCTGTCTGTCGGTTAATTTGGGGTTTTGATGTTTAAATTAGCAGCAGCAGGTTCACTTTTTCTTGAGTTCTTTTCATAATTGCAACCATTTACCTAACAATGGGAGAAAACTTTATGTTTGTACAGCATGCTTAACAGGGGCACAAGTGGGATCAAGTGGGTTTTTAAGGTGGGCAATTAGGGGGCCAAGAAAGTAGGGGGCCAGCAAAGAAAGGTAGCTAGAATGAGCGAGAGCTGTAAATTCATATGAATTTCTAGTTTTCAGCAAAGCTGCTTTTCTTTCCCTTTTCTGATCAATGTGGAAAGGGCTGGTAACATAATGAAGACTTGCTAATATCCTTTTGGAAAAAAAGAACCTTGTGACACCAAGCACTCCTGGAGAAAATCAACAGGGATACTGTATTCCTCAAAATGAAGATTTTTGACATTTGAGTATAATTGTGTGCTGATAAACTAGCAACAGATAGACGGGACTAGGTGAATAACTGATTGGGTAAAACATATTGTATAAATAGGGCCTACATGTATCTCAAAATTTAAAATAAATAAGGTACAATGAAACATTGCCAACACTCCATACTTACTGCATTTAATATTCTAGAGAATGAAAAGCCCTAAAATTATGTTAAATTATAACCTTCTCGGATAACAAAATGTTAGGAACATAAGAAAACACAATTATGGTGAAACCTCAATTCAACAGATTTTTGGGTGTTTTCATCTGAACACCCTACCATAATAAGAGACATATCCATTGGGTCTGTGGATGAGGGACTTTTAAAATACCAAACCAAAAAATTCTATTGTATTTCCCTCATTCACTGTTATTTACATAATTTGTATGATAATACCGCTCTGTAGATTAAGTGATTCTCATGAAATTATGTTTTTTGAGCAAATGTGAAATGACACAAATGATATAATTTGTTACATGTGTATAATAATGACATTATGCCCCAATGATATAGTTTGCAATATTATTGTCATTCAGGAACAGCCCACACTTCCACCACGAATAGTCTGTTAAATCAAGGTTACGCAGTACCTGCCCTCTCAAAGATACATACCTATGTCTTAGAGCCAGATAGCGGAGGTCCACAGTCCCTTTGACAGTTACACTATAGTCATGAAATAGCTTACTGGCATCTTCCCAACATCCTACCCCAACTTTTAGGATTTTGCCATCTGCCAGAACTTCAAGCAAAGTGTTTGGAAGAACTTGTCCCCCACTGGTCAGCTGGGGCAAACGAAGAAGGAGGCAAAGTCCATTACAAGCAGCTAATTGTAAGAGAGAAACAGGCTTGGCCTTTTTTCCTTCCACTGAGACCTAGAAGTAATTCAGAAGAAAAGAGTGATGGCAAGAAAAGCAACTGGGCAACTTAGACTATGTCAAATCCACAGAAAACTATGTATTTTTAGTAATACCAAGTATACAGGCTGATCCTGACGCCTAAATCTGTTGAATATTCACTATGTAATCCAGAAACCCTTCTGCTGGTTGTAGAATGTACATAATGAGTTGTTCACCTTGTAGAATCTCAGAAGGACTCTCATCTCCAGACTGTGATACCATACATAAGCCAAGAATATCAAGTCTATGTATTTCAGAACAAGATCTAGCAGTTCCCAATTGTGTTGAAAATCCTGGCTGATAGTGGTAATTTTATTGTGGAAGGAGAATTGCAAATTCAGATATTATTTAACTTGGGTATGGAATAAGTTTTTCAGTTGGTAAATTATATCAGATTTATCTAATAGATGGTGAGTTTTTCCGCCAAAATAGCAAGAAAGAGAGAAATCATCTTACATCAGCAATAGAAAATAGATTAGAAAAGCAGCAAGTAGGCGGAAGGACAATGTGCATGCCTGTGAAGTTTAGCCAGTAACTGGGAAAGAACTGATCACTTGATGCCTTTTAACCTTTTGTGTAGTCTATTCAGAGCTTCTTTCTTTTCTGTCTCTCTTTCCATCTCCAATTATTTTCTCCCTTTGCCTCATTTCCATCCAGCTGGTATCCCCTTTTTCTTTTCTTACCCATTGCAATTACCTGTTTAACTTACTCTATCTCCATCCTTTCAGAAAGGGAGGGAAGGAGGGAGGGAGGGAGGGAGGGAGGGAGGGAGGAAGGAAGGAAGGAAGGAAGGAAGGAAGGAAGGAAGGAAGGAAGGAAGGAAGGAAGGAAGGAAGGAAGGAAGGAAGGAAGGAAGGAAGGAAGGAAGGAAGGAAGGAAGGTGAGAATAGCCTATGTATCAGAGGAATAATTAGTATATTATACAGGAGCTCTGAACATGTAAGTAGCATATATAAACCTCTTGAACTCTATGGGAAGAAGAAACTACTAGTATATTAAAAATAAATTATTAGGACAAGACTAAAAGTAATATGTAAAAGCTGCTCAAATAGGCAATGGTATCCAAGCCAGCCCTCAGTCTTAGCTTATAAAGCCTGTGTAAAGAAATTTATTAATAACCTCTCTCTTTAGCTTGTGAAAGAGATTTTTCAATAGACTCTAAGACTTACCCACTCACAGTCAATTCCAAGGATTGGGCAACATTCCAACTCTTTCGTTAATATGGGTTCCACTTCATTCCACTTCTCTACCTCAGAAACGATTATTACTTTTGCCTCAAGGATCTCCTCCAGCCAACAAATTGTGGGAGAAGGTAAAAATGAACGAAAAATGTCTTCTGAGATATCTTTCTTTTCCCGTTCCTTAATATTTCCTCCTTGGTTTGGTGTAATGAAAGTTTTATGTTTTCGACGTTGGATGACCCTCCAGACAGCTAGACCTCCTGCTGCAATGCCAAATAGGGTAGCCACAGTAACAGTGACTGCTGTTGGTCTGGGCATGTTTTCATCTTCCTTTCTATTCCATATTTGCAAAAATGGTAATATGCAGTGATCTAGCAACATGGAATAACACTGATTAAAATATAAAGCACAATTGTGGAGAAAAAATAGTAAGCCTGACGAACCCACTCACCTGAAATAAGTTCTCCTACGTTTTTGTCTATGTTATGCTAAACTATGTTTTATTCAATAAATTAAGCCAAACTAAACAAGCAACATTAACAAATTATCAGGTGTGGGTTCAAACATTGGGACATTTCTGAATACATACATGAAAGATTAATTTATAAATTGATCTCCATCAGATAGGCTTCAAATGCCACACAGAATTTGAAGAAATGCATGTTCAGATGATATCAAAGAGGTAATTTAATTGTGACTTAGAAATGTTGGTGAAGGAAGTGAACAGAGTGAAGCCACTTAGGCCCTAATCAATGCTACTCAGGATCTAATGTGAAATATGAGTGTTACCAAATTGACTGGAAATAGTAGTAGTAAGAGTATTCAATGTAATGTATACTGTATGAAGATGTAAAATTGCCAAGGTAGTCTAACAGAATCCCCATTTAACTTCACAGGAAGGTTTTTTTCCCCAAAAAATGGTTTAGAAGGAATCTGAAACAGAAGTCACTTCACTCCAGAATGAAACTATATGCTGTAAATTGCCCGTTAATTAAGCCCCAGTCATAGTTACTATGCAATGTCAAAAAGCTCACAGAGGAAAGATTTCCTTCAGAAAACAAATATCTTGCCCAAATGAGGGGGGGAAGGGGGGGGAAATCCAAGCATTCAGAAGAAAAATACAGCCACTTAAGGAAAGGACTGTCAGATCCAGGACTTGCAATTTCCTGCCATCTTCCTGTCAGCCTTACCAGGTAGACCAGACACAAAACACAACTAGATGAGCTAGTTCTACTTTATTATAAGGCTACATTAAAAGAATCTTGCAAGTCTGAAAGTACAAGCCTCCCACTGTCTCCTTTATAACTCGAGAAACTTCTGAGCCTCTTGCCCAGGGGTGAAATTCAAAATTTTTCCCTACCGGTTCTGTGGGTGTGGCTTGGTGGGCATGGCAGGGGAAGGATACTGCAAAATCCCCATTCCCTCCCCACTCCAGGGGAAGGATACTGCAAAATCCCCATTCCCTCCCCACTCATGGGGGAAGGTTATTGCAAAATCTCCATTCCCACTCCACTCTGGGGCCAGCCAGAGGTGGTATTTGCCAGTTCTCCGAACTACTCAAAATTTCCGCTACCGGTTCTCCAGAACCTGTCAGAACCTGCTGAATTTCACCCCTGCTCTTGCCCCATTAACCAGCTGCAAACTACACCTTCTCTTATTTGACCATCCCCTAAGCACCATCTCTTCTCCCTGACTCCCAAGCTTTTTCCCCCCCAAGTACACTTCCTCATTGACTTTGTTGGAAGCCAGCAGGAAGTCGTAAGTCATGGTCACATGAGGTCCTCAGTTAATGACCTGCAATCCTCACTTAATGACAGGAACAGGAACTGCTGGGATTGCCATCACTAAATGATATTGTGGTCACATGGCACTGCATTTTACCACTGCATCATTTAGTAACAAAATTCTGGTCCCAATTGCTATTCCTGTCCCAAAATCTATCTGTAACAACCGTTTCAACAACAGAGAGGTTGGGGATTGGGCACAAATTGTCCAAACCTGTTGCATCTATAATGGCTTCTTAAGAGGGGACAGACCACTGCTTCTTTCAGAGGTGGCAAAACCACCCTGTCCCTCAAGAAAACATTTATCCCCACAGGGATACAATCACATATAATCTCCTTGGGAGGCCTTGACCAATCAGAAGGACAGACCTATGGACTAGCATACATACACTGGTAGTCCACAGATACAACACAGCTAGAATAGTTGTTTTATTACGGACAAAAAAAACCCCACCATATATACAAGGTTCTACTTCCTTCAGAACACAGCAGTCTAAACCAATGTACAGAGATTTAAATTGGAGACTTTTTCTTCCTACCTTTTTAAGTCAAAGGATATTTGCTTGGTCTTTTTAAATTTTTGAAAGCATTTTCTATGCTTCCTCTCATCAGCTTTAGTCCTTACAATACTAAAGAAAGATAAGGAGATTATAAAGAAGATGAAGATCAGGGGTGTCAAACTCGATTTCATTGAGGGCCGCATCAGGGTTGTGTTTGACCTTGGGGGGCCGTGGGGGGCATGGCCAGCTCGACATCACTCGTGTCGTGGTGACTGTGGTGGCCCGAGTGCTCTGTCAGAGAAAACGGGCTCCTGAGCTCCGTTCTCGGCTGCGATGGCCTCCTGCAACTCTCTGCCAGAGAAAACGGAGCTCGGGAGGGCCACATGCTGCCCTCCCAAGCTCCATTTTCGCTGGCAAAGGCACTGCGGGCCGGTCTTTCGCTGTTTCCAGGGCGGCCCCGTGGGCCAAATCTAAGCACCCCGTGGGCCGGATCAGGCCCCCAGGCCTTGAGTTTGACACCCCTGATGAAGATGATTGTTATTGTGGGGAAAATAGGAGGAGGAAGGAGCATTGTGTGTGTTTGCCGCCTTGAGTTATTTATAAAAATAATAAAGGCAGGATATAAATAAATATATAATCATAAACAAATAGTCCTAATGAGTTCTTTGCATTTCAGAAATTGTAGGGCAGATAAGCCGTGTGTGATTAACATTTTCAGGCAGAGAATATGAGTAAGTGATTTAAAAAAATAACTAGTGTTCACCAAGAATATAGAAATGTGAAATCTTAAACAATGTTTTGTAACTTTTCTTTAAGATTTACTCCAGCCCCAGGGAAGGAGAAAGAGGCCAATGTAGTTCCCATTCTTAAAATAAAATCCTGCTGGGATTCAGAAAATTATATCTAATTAATTTCAGTTCTGTACAAATTATACAAAGTATGATTAATATAACATTTTCCAGTGCTTAGATGTCAGCCCTTTGAGGTAGGCCAGGTCAGGAAATAGACTCCAAAAGAATGACAGGAACTCTATTTTAGTGATATAGGCTGTAGTAATAATCTTGAAAGCCTGACTATATTTTCCCTTCCTTTTCTCTTACAGCCCAGCAAGTTAAGGCAAAGCCAGTCTGGATTTCTTTCTAATATTTTTTTTCCATTTCCTGGGCTTAACATATGTTTTTGTAATGGTTCCCGCAGTTTCTCCAAGCTCATCTTTGTTCTCTGCACCAGGACCAGTTTTGTTGAAGAGGAGTCAGTATGGAACATTTCCAAGTATAAGACTAAATTTCATAATCTCCAAAAGTGTCAATGCACATAAATGGTAAGATGAATCCATTTAATATCAACAAGTAACTGTATCTTATAAATCCATGGGAGAAAAACTAATACTCATTATAAAATCCTAACTGGTAATACTTTTATTATAAAATATCAGAAAGTGTGCAAACTCTCAAGTTCTTCAGAACTGTTTTTATTTATGGAAGAAAGAAGAAATTCATAAAATTAGGCTATTTCAAGCTATGTAGTCTGTCATCTCAACTCCAATATGACTGGACTTTCAGAATACTTTTGACAAAACTCATTAAAAATTCCTAAGCAAATTTAGAAGTTATGAAATAAGAGAAAAAGATTATCTTCTAGATTATTTGCCAAATAAAATACAGAAAAGAAAGAACAAAAATAAACAACAGTCCTCACACTGGAAGGAATATAAGACGTTATATTGTCAATCATGTTCATGGACATCAGTGCTTTTGATTTTTTTTTTCTATGTGCAATTTTGAATTGGGAGCAGGATGGCCAAGCGTACTGATGGAGGGATATCTCCAAATTACTGAACATGCAATTCAATATAAGTTGTGAAATATTACAGATTGGGGCAAAACTCTTAAAAAGAACAGTCTTGTTAAGGGATAGGATAGGCAGCAATATTTTGTTGCTGGTCACATTTTCTGTTTCAGGGGATTTATTCCTCAACTGTACTAACATATAAACAGAATAACTTAAAATTTATAGTAGTACAACTACAGTAAAATATACAGACTGTTCCCTAAAATATTGCTTTTCTTCATACCAGGAAAATGGCATATGATTTATTACAGAGGAAACGTTCATCAAGCTTTCTGCCACACCTAACTGCTTTCTCAAAACTCTATAAATAAAAAATAAAGAAGAAAACTGGCATACTGCAAACAACCCCAGCTTCTGACATTATTTACAGCACTACCTTTCAATCCATGCTGGTAAGAATTCTGGGAATTACAAGCCCAACACAAATATAGACTGACATAGGACTTGATGCAATTGTGACACATAGTCAAAGGTGTCAGTAAATCTTGTTTTAAATTCAAATCTTGGACTGAAATGTGCAACAAAATTTTGTATACAATGTGTGAGCTATGTCGATGCCTGAATGAGAGATTACCAACACTTTTACATGTACCTTTTTATGGTCTCACAGGAAAGGCAAGTGTAATAAACACACTTTGCAAACTTTTTTTCAGCTCCCATTTGTGTGCAGGTTCATTGAGCAAAAAATGAATAGAGTCTCCCCCCTTCCCATCATTGAATGCAGCAGATTACAACAATTAATACTTTTTTATATTTCTAAATATTTATTTATTCTTAGAAATTTGCTCCACATTTGATCAATATGCTTCATCATTAAGATTTCTTGATCTTCAACAATATTATTGAGGCATGAGATGACCCATTTAAATTATTATTATTATTATTTGTATTTCTATGCCGCCCAACTCCCAAGGGACTCTTAAATGCCTTAAATGTCAAACATTAAAAATGTACAAGTAAAACAAAGCACAGTAATCTTTGCAACCACTTTTCAGCCTTGGTATATAAGTTATTTGGAACTTTAAAATTTATATAAACAGCAGAATTTTACTTTTATGTGTTCAGTTCTTGCAACACTTTCCCTTAGAAAGGGAGTCAAATACATTTACATAGTAGATTGACAGTAATAATGAAGATTTTTCACTGGGAGCGACTACAATCCTCCCCCAACTACTGCCTCCAAAATACTGAACAATTTCCATTATCCCCAGCTAGCATTGTTGAGGAGTGAGCCACATTAGGGAACCAAAGCAAAGAGGACTGCTAGTAATAACATTTTTGGATGACAAAATGTTCCTGTTTTCATCAACAGGGAAACACCGCGAGAGATTCTACAAAAAGCAGTTTCTCCATCTTGTAAACTTCACTAGACTAAAGTCCATTATGAATCTGGAAGCTTTATATTATTAGCACCTTTAGAAAAAGGCTTCAAGCAGAAAGCAAAAAGATCCAATAATTGCTAAACAGTACTGCATTATAATCACAATCCCGGAAGAGGAGAGACTACCCATACCTAAAGAAAAAGCAACCATACATGCAGCATATCTTGCCTACAGTCCTCAAACTAATAATAATTCCCATCCTCCTCCGACGGCACCTTTATCAATAAAAAGCGCTCACGTGTACGTTACCTGTTTCAGTAGCGAAAGGCAAAAAAACTCTTCGTTGGCACAGCAAGACTTCCGGGTTCCCCTTCAGAGCGGAACGTACAAGTGTATTGTCATACAAGCGCTTCAGGGCGCTGCCATGTTGTACGGCAATTGTGGCTTAGTTCGATTTGTTTGGGCTTCCGTTTTCTGAAACGGTGGCCTCTACGTTAATTAAAATGATCACTCCTGCTACACTAAAGCTTAAAAAAAAAAAAACAATAGCCGGTACTGTGTGGCATGTACCTTTTGGTTTTCTTGCGAGGTACCCAAATTGTTTGACATAGGTCTTGAACTGTTAATTGAAGCAATTAATTAATCTGCACGTTAGCATCCCTTAATTTACCGGAGACTTGGGAATTTGCTGCGAAAAGGGACGCTCTTCTTAGCGCTGCTTGATTCTATACATATTTACTCGGAAACAACACCGAGATCAAAGCAAAGATTGCAGTGCTGTTTATGCCTGGAGCTGAAGACTCGGCTGCCTCTGAGAGCAAGTATTGCTTTAGCTTGACCAGAAAATTACAAGTTATTCATTTCTCCTCCCCCCCCCCCCACACACACATTTTCTTGAACGCGGATCTGACTCCCGAACTAATTATTAGACAGCATTATTGCTGAGGACTTCATTACAGAATGCGTCCCCTCACCATCTGGTGCCTTCTGAATATGTTTAACTACAATTTCCATAATTCCCAACCAGCATGGCAAGAGCATGTTCCTCTGTAGGTTGTCAGATTGAATAACTTCTAAAACTTCTACTGAATACTTTGAGAATGTATTACTGTATTTGGTAAGAGTTAAGTGTTCAATTAGCTTTACCTGCTGTTGTCCCAGAAAATCATTATAAAGACTATTCACATGTCCCTTCACTTGGTTTCACTTGTTCTGAAAAGGGGAGAGTGCAGTACAGGGAGTCCTCAACATACAACAGTTCGTTTAGTGACTGTTCAAAGTTACAATAGCACTGGAAAAAGTGACTTATGACTATTTTTTTACACTTACAACTGTTGCAACATCCCCATAATCATGTGATCAAATTCAGATCTTGGCAACTTCATATTTATGACAGTTACAGAGTCCCAAGATCATGCAATCTCCTTTGGGATCTTCTGACAAGCAAAAGTCAATGGGGAAGCCAGATTCAGTTAACAACCGGGTTACTAACATCAAGTGCAGTGATTCACTTAACAGGCAAGAAACGTCATAAAATGGGACAAAACTCACTTAACAAATGTCTCACTCAGTAACAGAAATTTTGGGCTCAATTGTGGTTGTAAATAAACTATCCGTATGTGACAATTAGGCAAATAATTCATTAGAGCTAAATTTAGGAGTGTTGTACACTTTAAGATGTACAAATTTATCTCGACAATTATAGACTCCATTTATGAAATTTACAAAGCATTGTTCAGTTGCCACTTGGAGGTGGAGGAAGGAGAAAATGAGAGAGAGAGAGAAACAGACAGACAGACAGACAGACAGGCAGGCAGACAGACAGACAGACACACAGACACACAGACAATATTAATAGCAATAGTGGTTTTGCCAGGGGCCATAAACCAACATGAAAGTTGCTGTGATCATAGCAGAAGGCAAACACTGTTAGATGGGGAAAATATTCTTCATGATATAACTATTGCAAACATATTCAGCAAATGGTAATTTCTTTTAGCAACTTATGCCACCTAGGTAACATTTGGCATGAGTTCATTTTAGTAAAGTTCATTTTAACCAAATCTAATTACCACATAGGAAAAGAATAAACAAATGTTAGATGGGGAGATTTTTACTTTACATAATAATCCTTTCAATTAGGTAAATAAGTTTGTTGGATATCTTTTAATATTTGATTAATATTTATGTACAATTATATAAATTATTAAAATCCCAACCTATAATAGTTTTGATTTCAATTCTGCATTTTGTACATTGGTAATACCTTAGATCTAAAACTCAAAAGTGCTTTTTACATAGTTCAGAACCTAGTTTCCTAACCTGAGTTATTGGATGAACTGTCATAAGTTATGTTTGCATAATAAACTAGGCTATAATACAGTTGGCAAATTAATTATATGATGTATTAATGTGCACACATATTTCAATATTTTGGTATGGTTTGTTTTTGGCCGACTGAACATAATTGTGACTTGTCTGAACACACATAATTTGATTAATTCAATAAACTATAGTTTAGGCAAATTATGGAATCATGTGTCTGGTATAGCCAAAGGCAGCATGGCTCTGTAACTCTACTAACCCTCTTTCTGGCTTTCCAAAAATAGGCAATATTGCTTTAGTTGGCAGACACATTTTTAAAAAATAGTCTTTGAGGATCACTGATGATGTGAGATGATATTGTAATATCAGCACAGGGATTGGTACTGGGTTTTTATTTTTGGGTGCAGGAGAACCTTTTTAAGTAACATGCTCTATTGAAGAGTTAACATGTTTCTTACTTTCTTTAAAAAAAGCCTCACTAAGCGACTAAATGTTGGTGGTTTGTCATTGAATTTTTGGCAGTGCAATCTGGGTTAACTGTAAGACTCATTTAAAAATGATTTTAAGGCAACAGATCTATTGAAGACTATATCTATGGAGATTTTCAGTGATTCAGGTCATTGTTGTCCCAAAACAATTTTTTAAGAGGCAACTTGTTTTTCCTTGAAGACGTTTCACTTCTCCTCCGAGAAGCTGCTTCAGTTCTTCAGAAGCTTCTTTGGATAAGAAGCAAAACATCTTCAAGTAAAAACAAAGAAAGTTCAGTTGCCTCTTGAAAAAAGCACCTTTGGGATATTGAAACTTCTGGATATTCTGGGCAGAGTGGAGTTTACCAATGTTAGCATATTCATTCCATTAACATATTACTATCCTCCTTTTTCTATTCAAAAGCACTCAAAATATACTTCCTGGAAAGGGAGTTCCAGAAAGACATACTGAGGGGTGTTTGTTTGATTCCTCAGGCATTAGTTTATTGTCTTCTACAAAGTTTTATTTTGTATGGAAGAATCTAGCTAATCTAGGTTGATCTCAAAAAAAAAAAACAATAGTAAGAACAGCTAAGCAGGACTGTAGACTAATCTTACAAATAAAAAATACATCTTCCAAATTCAAGCAAGAATGACTTTCTCATTTATCATATATTACACAACATGCAAACTTAGATCACTATGGTAAATAATGTTTTTAAGAGTTATACAGTAATGTTTGCAAACAGATCTATTACTAACATCAGCCAGGGTCCAATGTAAAGGTAACAGTATAACTTCCAAGTAAGTAGTCCCTAACTATATTTTTTTATTGTTTTTCCTTTTTTGTTTGGATCTTTTTTCTTTATTATTTCATAACTTATGTTTTTAAATTTTTGTTTTGTTTTTTTGTATTTAAATAGCAGGCTAAAAAAACATTCTAAAAGAAACATATTTTGACATTTCAGATTGCTTGATTGGAGCTGGAAACCAGGTTTATAATTTCCATATTGAAACAGCTTACTTCAATGTCTTCTTAATTCAGTTCAGTGTTGATTGTGCCTTTTCAAGCATCTGAAGAGCCTCGCATGCCTTGTTTTCTGAGTTACTAGATGGCATATCCCACTGATATTTGAGGAAGAGGAGAGAGGCTCTTTTTTATTGCTGCCTTTGTAATGAGACCACTTGTGCAGCCCAACAAAGCATCATGGGTCAATATAGTGAAAATATTAGAAATATTTTTAATTAATGTTCATATAGTGATCATTAATGCCATACAAAGGCTGGATTCATATAATACACTTCACTTGGTTTCTGAATTAAGTCATATTCTGAATTCACATAATACAGTGAATCATAATATCAAACTGAGGTTGCACAACTGTTTGCCCCCCCCAAAAAACTGTCGAAGTAAAAATAACCTATGTGACATGTTGTATGAAAAATTAAACACTGCAAATGGTCTATCACAGTATACCCCGTGCTAGATCACATTCTGTTTTTTTTTTCTCTTGGATAAAGTTGAGGTTTAGGTGTCAGGTGTGTTAAGCTTATACATTTCTGCTGAGGAACATCTTTCAAAGAGCTGCTGTGTTATCTGAATATATCTGATGCCATTTGTGGGTTCTAGGAACATTGCAGTAGTCCTATATGAACTGCTGTTTGCCAGTGGCTATTAGGACAGATGGGCTCATCCACATACTTCCAAGTCAGGTTGTGGTAATGCAAGAGAATCAGGTGCCATCTGTAGGTTTACCCACTCCTATTTCACATTAGATAATGGCTTCCACATAGGATCACCTTATCATCTCTGTTATTAATACATCCCACAGTGAACCAACATGAAAACCCATAAATTTTACTATTATAAACTCACCTATTGGGGAGCTTTATATTCATGTCAAAGCAGATTCTACAACTATTTGGTATAAGTTTCCTTTAAAGACAAACTAAAGACATATATTCCATGAAGTAAGTATTATTTTCATCATTTCTCATGTACAGTATATCTCTTCCCCAGAATCCCTTTTCAAAATATTTGGTTGGTATGGAATTTCCTAGAATGTTTTTTTTTTAAGAAATGTTAACATTTCAGAATTTTTTTAACACACATACACACGGGGAAAAAACAGCCTTCCGTTGACCAAAATGATTAAGTTACCATGATACCATGAGGAATATTTAAAATGCCAGCAATAGTCACCAGAGAAAGATTAAAAAACCAATTCGGAAATCTCATTTTCCGGTCAAGAAGTTTTATTGTCCTAGAAAGAATTTTGATGAAAACTCCACCGAAGCTCCTGAAAGTGGTTATCTCTTATTAGGTCTGCTCAACTTCATAAGTTACTTTAATGGAGATTGTAAAGAAGGACGGTAGGGCAAACGGCATCTGGCGGTTCGCCGCTCTTTAGCGTATCTACCCGTTCTCGTCCCGCCCGAGCAAGATCTACTGGCTTTCCGCTGTTGCAACTCCGTAACATAAAAGTGATGGTGGATTCAACGTCTGTTTGGTCTCCAGCGAAAGCCAAATATACTTCCGCCGATCTTGGATTTTATAGGGAAGGAGTGGTGGTGGTGATGATAGTGATGATGGTGGTGGTAAGGAACCACTTAGTCAAGAGCACATCCTCGATCTCCAAAACCACTGGCCCCTCGAGCAACGTTCAGTCCAAGGAAGCAGCCGGCAGAAGAATCGCATCAAGGAAAAGGCTGCAGCTGTGAATCAGCTGCTGTTGCCGCCGCCGCCGCCACCGCCGCTGCTGTAAGGCAGGGGAGGAGTTTAAAGGGGATCAGGAAGCAACGGAGTGTCTAATACCTCTCCCCTGCTATGGCCGGCTAAAGAAAATCATCATAACCATAACAAGGGAGGGCGGGGAGAAAGCGGAGGGAGGGAGCGAGCGAGCGAGCGAGGGGGGCAAGTGGGGGACCAGCACCAGCACCATGAGACGGCGAGCTGGCCTAGGGGGCAACATGAGGTCAGTCGTGGGCTTCTTGTCCCAGAGGGGCTTGCAGGGAGACCCTCTGCTCACCCAGGACTTTCAGCGGAGGCGCCTGCGGGGCTGTAGAAACCTCTACAAGAAGGATCTGCTGGGCCACTTCGGTTGTGTCAATGCCATTGAATTCTCCAACAATGGAGGNCATCGCCGAGCCCGCCTGGAGAAACAGATGCCGTCCCTCCCCCCCCCACAAACACACCCTAAGGTTTCCCAAATATAGATCTAAAATGGTTGACAGTTTGGGGGGGAGGGGGATGGTCCTATCCCCTGTTCCCAATCCTGTTTATTGAGCTCCGGCTTGCAGGAGGGAGAGGGGGGGGAGTTGGGCTTCCCCATCCGGACGCAGTGGCTCCTCCGGAAGGTTTAGGAGTTTTGTTTTTGCTCTGGGTGTCTGTGTATTAATTAATAACAGGATGTTTCGTTCTCCTGCTGGAGGTGTCGGAGTAACTGGGAACAAAATGGATAAAAGAGGCGTAGAAATTCCCAGTGACATCCGATGAAGTCCGTAACTGAGACGCAAGGCGTCGTAAATGGAGTCCGAGATAGGGGGGTTGGGTCCAGATTTGAAGGGGGGGGGTCTGGGTCAGATTTTTTTTTTTACTCCGCTTAGGGGGGCGGGGTGGTTTTTGAAAACGGGATGGAGAAAAAGGAAGCCCCTATTGCGAGAAGACTTAAGAGTCATTGTAATTTGCTAGCTTTTTTCTCTTTTCCCCCCCCCTCTCCCCGGAAGGGGTTGGGGGGAGAGCTATGCTTATTTTACTGCCCAGTTTTAATTGCAGCTGGAGGAGAAAGCGAGCTGGCGGGAGTGGAGCCGAGTGAACGGGGCGGGGGGTGGTGTTGCTGTCAGGTGTCGGGGAGCCTCGGAGTTGACGTGAGCTGCGGCGACGGGGTGGTGGGCGAGAAGGAGGGAGGAGCCCCTTCGGGCTTCGCCGCTTCCTTCCGCGCCTTTCACCGGAGAAGGAATCCGAGGGCAGCGCTCCCTTCTTGCCAGCCCCCACCCCCGCTGCCGCTTTAGGCGGAGTTTTTCTCCCCCCTCCCTCCCTCCGAAGGGAAATGCAAACTCCAGGCCGGGGCTTGAGTGGGAACCGCAGGCCTTGCTCTTCTTGAGCTCCTCATAGCGACAGGCCGGGGAATCGATGGCCTATTCCGTCCAGAGCGTGGAGGCGACAGAAGGTGGCATCTCCCTCCGCCCGCCTTGGCTTCCCACTAGCCGGGGAAGGTGCCTCTTCTACGCAGCCCAGGCTTTCCTCCGCGTAACCAAACGGGGAGTATTTTGACAAGGAGCAAGTCAGACGCGGCTCTTGCATTTTCCTTTCTCTTTAGCCACGGTTAAGAGAGCACATTATTAAGACACTCCCAACACAGTTTATAAGGAATAAGCACCATTACTTGGTTTTCTACACTGTTTGTAGTTTTGATCTTCGGATTTGAGTCTCCCACTAAGGAATATATAAACCCTTTTATAGGCCTGACTGGATAGCTAATGCCTGGTAATACGGTAATATTTTCCCAACTTAAGGACATGTCCAACAGCATCTCTGTCTTCAAGGGGAAAAAAAGTTGGAAATCTGAAGCTAAGGAGAGCTTTGGGTTCATTTCAAGAGAATAAGGAAAGAGATCAACACACACACATTTCCCCGCATTATAATCTAGTCCTTGAATGAGCCCAATCTTTAAAACAAAGCAATTTTATTATACCACAATACAACAGTATTGATTAGTATTGATAATACAATGCTATTGTACTAGTGATACTACATAATCACCTCTATAACACCTTAAGTATATAATGTATTATAATGTTTTCTATTTTAGCCTGATAACAACTACACAAGTGACTCGCCTGAGGCCATCTTCTCTTCATGCTTAGCCAATTAGTCAAACCAATTTTATCCATTATACCACACTGCCTTCCATAGTAATGAAAAAAACTTCCTTATTGGCAGTTGTGTGACAGATCATTTTGCTTAATATCAAATAGTATTTCAGTTATCCCAGTATTTATTTCCAGTATTTTTATACACCACTTTTTTTACATGTCTAGGCAGTTCATCCTCAAAAAGCAATTTTAAAACATAAACAATTTTCATAAAACAACAAAATATTTAAAAGCCTGCTGATGATCAGATAAGAAACAAAGCATAGATGTTCATCTCAAGGCTTGTTGGAAAAGCTACATTTTAACCACTTATCTCCAGATGGTAACTGAAGTGCAAAAATATTCGTTTTACAAAGCTTATAAGCCATTGCAATTGAAGCTGACTCTTAAGTGACATGTATATGTTGCCAAATATGCTGTTAGCAATAATCAGAGACTGTTTTATTTAATAGGGGTTTAAATGATTTTAAATGGTTAATATTATGTTGATCTGACTCATTACATTTAAGTATATTTTCATATAGTCACAGACTAGGCAGTATAGTGAAGAAAGGGAAGAGCTTCTGTGAAGTTGCAGAGATTTTGAATCAAATAAATGCAAACTTCCACTAGTTTTGAAACAAAGGTTTTTCAATATGTATCCTTTATTAGATCTGAACATATTCCATATATCATTAACATGCAAGAACAATGATATGACTTAAAGAATATGATGCAGATTGAAGTAAATATGTCTGCAGTTTCTTCAAAGAAACAATAAGGAAAATGATCAGCACAAAAATACCTGTCTATAGTAGGTAAACAGTATGATGAGCCTATTAGAATTTTTTGTCCTTCAAAGGAAGAAATTTTTAATCACAAGTTAAACTACTGATAATGATAATTCTAAATTATCTTTTATTTTCTATATTATTTGAGGATTATTTTACTGCAGCAAACTAATACAATGGAATCACATTTAAGTAATTATTTTTATCTAAAGGAATTTGCAAACTAGAAAAGGATGGATTACTTAATGGAGAGAGAGAAGAGAAAGTAATGATTTGACCAAGATAAGCTACAGTACTGCAAAAGCTGCCTGTGATTAACAGAATCATGTCTTTTTCGTTGATTAACAAAGAGCTTTTAAATATGATATGATATAGAGACTGTAAATTGCATGTAAAGTGTAAAGATGTAAAATGCATATAGTAATATAACATATTTTACTATTACTATTATTAGTAATAGTATATTACCATTGCTAGTAATATATTTTATATTACTAGCAATACCGGTAGTAATATTTTATTTATATTACTGTATGCATTTTACATCTTTACACTTTACATGCATTTTACATGCTCTACCATATCATGGTTTAAGACAAGTTGATGTAACTTTAAAAATCCTTTATAGCTCTTTTCTTGCAGAATGATAGTGTAAAGATGTAGAATGCATATAATAATATAGCATATATTACTATATATTACTGTTACTACTATTAGTAATAGTATATTATTACGTAATATATATTATTTACTAGTAATAGTAATATTTTATTTATATTACTATGTGCATTTTACATCTTTACACTTTAGTTGCCATTCTGCAAGAAAAGAGCTATAAAGGATTTTAAAAAGTTATGTCAACTTGTCTAAAACTTTGCTGATTACCTTGAGAAGTTAAATGGCTTATTTCTTTCCAAAATAAGGAATCAGAAAACTCTTTATGAATACTTCAGGAACAAATAAACATATCGGATCTCTACTGAAAGAGGCCTATGTATTTGGATATCATCCAAAAGTGTAACTAACTTCAGGAGCATTTTATTTGGAATTGATATGCACAGGATTACTGTTTCTTGAATATGAATTTGAATATTGAAATTATTCATTCTGTCAAGTCATTTAGTAAAGCCTGCTTCTGAAGTATGTGGGGGGGGGGACATAGATCAAAAAGTGGGCTTTATTTGGGATAGCCCCAACCTTACCTCCAAGATGCATTTGACTCCCTTTTATAAGGCTTTAACAATGTTATACAGGCTGGCTTTCAAAGCTTAATGATGATTTGGCTGCAGCTGTTTCTTTTTTGTTTTTAAATGGAGCAGATTTTATGGTGTTGGGGAATGTATGATATATTACTGTATGTGTTGCTTTTATAGTTTTGTATACCTGGAATCTGGTGATATGAGAGTATACAAAACAGTAAATAACTACTGGGCAGAAGAAGCAGCCTGACACAATAGCACTTTCATTCTACTACTACTACTACTACTACTACTACTTGTACTACTATGCCATAAGTTGCATTTGTTGTATGTCTATATTATATGAGTATTAAACAAATTCCAAACTCACATTTGTCAGATACTCTGATAATCCTTGTAAAGTCCTATATAAATTCTCCATGTAGCACACATATTTTCTTAAACTTTAAAATATTTATGACTTTGCATAAGCTTCTCCCTCTCTTAATCCTTTCTTTCAGATAATAACTCTGTGGATGATCTTTGTTCTTCAGTTTTTGTCTCCCTACAATACTGTCAGATGAAAGCTTTGTGGTAACCCTCCAAGAGACTTTCCATTTCTTCCAAGCTGTCTCCTCATAGGTGTTTTAGGAAGGTGTTCTATTTCTCCTATATACCCTTCTGATTGTCTTAAGACCCTTCTCAAACCAAACATTTTCTCTATTTTTGGCCAAATATTAACGTTCAATAACTTTGCCTCATTTTGTTCCCTCTCTCTCCCTCATTTGACTTTGCTCTGACCGTTGTTGGTATTTGTATTGTTAAATGTATTGTTTCCTCCAAGGAACTCAGACTCAGAATCTGGTAGAGGAAGAAAACAACTCATCTTACTTTTGTAAATTGTAATTTCCAATGTGAATCAATGTTTAGTTATTTAGGAAATTTATACACTGCCTCAATCCAATTGAACGTTAGGAAGTTTATAAGATATATAAGAAAATGCAATAATAATGATATGATATGATATAATATGAATATGAACATACAAAAGTAAATAAAGCTAAATGTTACATCAGTGACTCTAGAATCCATTCTAAAGGTTTGTTTTATCTGTTGTTTGTAAACTTGCTGATGTCAGTGGTACTTGCTTTTTCAGGCCAAAGGCTAAACTCGGTATTTGAGTAGTGTGGAGAAAACAGCCTTCCCCAACATTGGAAGCCTTGAAATGTGTGGATAACTTTCAGTTTTCTCAGCAATGGTCATGTAGCTGGGAAATTCTGGGAGAGTGCATATCTGGAGGACAGCATTGCTAGGGAAACATTGTTATCTCTTAACAATTGTTATCTCTTAACAATAGGCAAAATCAGAACACAGAAATAGATGAGGTCCATATAAAAATACATTTGAGTTAATGTGAGGTTTAAATTATAGATTATACCTTTTTTATTTTCCCTTTTTACAAAAATAGGTTATACCTCTTTTATTTTCCCTTTTTACAAAAAAAAACATTGGGAGAGTGGCCATGTCATAGTAGAATTCAGCATAATGCAGGCCCAGGCAACTGAACAAAGTCAGGCCAGTGTTTCAGATTTTAAGAGTTGATTTTAAAAAACTAAGAGAAATTAGGAAGGGTTCCATGGATGGAAATCCTAGAAGGAGAAACAGTTCAGGATGCATGGGGAACTCTGAAAAAATACTAAAGGCCGAAATAAAAACAATACCATAGAGAAAGAAAAAGAAAAGAAAACAGATAAGACCAACATGGTTGCACAAAGAGCTCCCTAACAAACTGATGAACAAGAATGACAAATATAAAAAAATGGAAAGAGGGGCACATAACTAGAACAGAATACCAGAGAAGAGCAACAAAGATGATACGGGGTCTGGAGGCTAAACCATATGATGAACTGTTAAGGGAACTAGATATGTCTAACAAAAAAAAATAAAGGATTAGACATGATAGCTATGCAGCAATGCTTGAGGGGCTGTCACAGAAAAGGGGGTTGATTTATACGGTTACTCTATTTCACATTCTATTAAAAAGATATTTTTGGAAGCTAAGTTGATAATTTTACTTGACAAAAAGAAAACTGGTGTGCTAATTCAGATAGTGGTTGCAGAGGTTTTGATTTCAAAACCAAACTGCATGGTCACCTCAGCTTATTTAATGTTCAGGAAAGTTATATTCACCATAGGAGTAGGTGAATATAAATTCAAGAATGAGATGGAGACCAAGTATCACAATGCGGCAACAGCTATTTCTTGCATTTAGGGTTTCCCCATTGGCTAGACAGAAGAGGGAGTAGCTATAACACATACTGGTATTTTATGTGGAAATAGTAATTGGGGATTTTCATTCATGATGAAAATGATGGTTATGGCTAGGAGAGAAAAGCCAGCAACCACCTAGAAGGGCCTATGTATCCCTCCCCCCAAAGTGGCTAGCACTGAATGTTGTGACAAAGTTACTCAATAAAGTGTCTCACTGGGTACAATCTTACAGTACTATGTAGAAACCTCCACCTTGGCTGCCAATCAGCTTGTAATCCTTTTTGAAGATGGCGTTCGTTTTATAAGACCTAATCAGTCTGGGACCAAGCTATTTGCAGAATTATCTGTTTACTCACAGACATACTCAAACAAGAAGTGTCTGTAGTGGCATCTATCATTGGAGCAAACTTCTAATTAAAATGATGTGCATCCCCAGTGTGGAGTCTTTTTCTCAAAACTTAAAATCTACTTCTTTGACCAGGACTTGTTGTCTATTTAATCAGCTGCCATGATTTCTGGCATTTGTTCATTGTTGGTTTTAGGGCTTTAAAAACTTTTTTTTTTACTTTTTACTTTTTATTGTAATTATCATATGGTACTTTTTTCCTTTGAACCACTTTGATGTTTAAATGAAAAGCACTATAGAACTACTGTAAATATTCAGAGTTCTGAAATAGGCCAGGGCTTGCTACACTGTAAACAGACATCTTTGGGATTTGATAGTTAACTTGCTTTAACTCAAGTTAAATGCTGTCACTCATAATTATGAACAAAATGAGATCACTCAGTTGAGGGAGAGCATGATATCTATTTAGTACAGTACATACTGTTTGCTCTAGATAATTTACTGCAGTTCCAGGGCTTCTAGTATGATTGAGAAGTCAGTATTAATGGATGCCAGATTCTTAAACTATTAATAGAAGATGGACAAAGATAAAATAGAAGGCAATTCAAAATAAACCAAGAACAATTATGTCTGACATAAAATGGAGAAATAGTATTGTCCAAATGCACTATAAAATATTGAAGAGGTGCTTATGATCTTTGCCGCTTCATTTTTTGCACACTATCAGACAGCTCTACAGCAATAATATTGTGCTTTATACCTGTCCAGAAAAGGCACTCATAACAAATTTGGAGTTGCAGGAATAGAGATATTGAGGTGGAATTTGGATCAATGCATAAAAATTGAAATGTTGCATGTGTTGGCTGGATGCATGTAAATTTGATTTTATGTTGGCTCCATTGACTTCTTATTTGATTGTAGGTCCAATTCAAAATTCTGGTTCTAGCTTTTAAATCTCTACACAGCTTAGGGTCTTTTAAAAACCACTTGCTTTCATTTAAGTATACCTGGGATTCAAAATATTTAAAAAATCTATTTTGGGGCCACTTGTCATTGGTGTAATTTCAGTCTGTCTGATGAGTGAGCAGGCAAGTCGAGTACTACAATACTGGAATGCCTTCCAGTAGAAATTAAACCTGTCTGTTGGTCTCTTGCTAGGAACCAGATAATTTGCACACTATACTATGGATTACTGCAACAGTCAGGAGCCTTCTCCATATTTTGCCTCACTTTCTCTACACTGAAACAGGCTATGAAAAAAAGACGGGAAACAGTCTTTAAGTGTTCAAATGTGGTTACTTGCTACATCTGAAACCAGATAAAGTATGATAAGTTTTAACTATGTTTTAGGGAAATGAGCCAACCTCCTGTGGATGATAATTCTTGGTTTAAAAAGACATAGTTCATACTAATTACAGTTACAGTTTCAGTATACTGCATAATGATGGTTAGTTGAAAATGTAAATTAAAACTTATAATCTATTTCTCATAGCCACATTGGGAGAGGGCATAATTTATACGCCCAAGACTCATTAATGTATCTCTGAATAGTCTTTAATGCTGGATTAAATAGAATTTAGAAATTCAACCCCTATCCCAAAGATGCATTCTTTTAGAGAGTTATTAAGGCCACTTGGAGGTTTACTTGAGTCCTCAGGGTCACCTGAGTAGTGCAAATGTTTATGGAGACTTCTTGGCTGCAGAATGTTTTCTGTTCTGTGTCCCTTTACTGTTGAGAGAGGCACATACTGTTGGGGATGAGTCTTTCCACTTTTAGCAGCCAGGCATAATAAAATATAATTCTGATTATTAGAAATTGAGATATAAATAAAAGTACTTCTGAATGTGGAGGTTTTCTTTGTTTTTTTAGTTCTATTAGCTTTCATGTATTCTTGAAGGATAGAGATGATCATGTTCCATTCTAGGCAGTTACCAGACTTGGTTTTGACAGTGAAATGACCTTTGTTGCAATGACACATGGCCTGCTCTGAGCAGATGTCACTGCTATGGTAATGACATCCATTCTCCTACCATCAGAGTTAAGTAAGATGATGTAGCTGTTGGAGCAGCGTCTGTGATCCTTTATGAAAAAGGATGGTCTCAGTTCTGGTAATCTCCCAGATAGACACCTCAATCTGTGTTTAGTGAGGTTTTTTTCAGTTAAGAGGAATGTCTAAACATGCTGTTGGCAGTAATAAAAGGTTAGATCCTTGTTAGGCAAATCTCAAACAACACAATAAACATTCATTTAATTTATATTTCAATTCTAGGACATATCCTAATTCATCTGTTTAATTTTTTCAGCTATTCATTATGTTGCATATCTAAATATACACATTTCTCCTATTTTATAAACTTTGCTACCACACCAAAGGCTTCATCATGTTGAGCAAATGTATGTTAATATGTTAGAAAAACTATATTGTAACTAACAAAGTCAAAAGATTTATGATGCTTTTCACTAATGAAGACTTTTTTTTTTCATATGACAATGTTGGATGTAGGAGCTACCGGTACCATCATACCTATAAACTTAAATTGATTATATGACTGATAATTTTGGCAAGATATTTGTAAAAAGCCAAAGATGTATGGGTCTTAATATTCAACTTTGTTCTGTCATGTTAAGATTTTGAATTCAAGTAAATTTGAATTATTTTTAATGCTCTTCCTGTGATTCTGAAAGAATGTTGGAAAATATATGGCAGCCACGAAAATTCATTGCAGGGATAAATTGTGTTAAACCCCTTATTTAAACATGGCATGAATAGTAGATTTATTAGAAATACTGTATGTTAGGCAATACCACAGTATTGGACTAGAACTGTAAATATCCTAAGTCAAATCCCAATTCTACATTGAAACTCTCACTGGATATCCTTAGGCAAGTCATGCTTTCAGCCTAAGTATTTCATGGCATTATCTGGAAGATAAATGTAAAAAGGGAAAGCTATACTTGTCATTTTGAGTATCTTGAAGGAAAGGTAGCTTTTACATGCAATAAATACATTAAATACATGTTGACTCATTTCTACCTGAGATTTGAATCTATTTTTCAAAAAGTCTTTGGTCTGAGACTGACACAAACAGTCTTAGCTCAGAGGTATATGGCACCTCTAAGCTACCTTGACTGATGGTGCCACCTCCTACAGATGATGCCACCTCCTTCCTGGATTTGTAAAATAGGCTTTGTTTTTGGAAGGAAGATAGCATTGGTGCCCTTTAAGTTTTGACACCTTAGGCCAAAATCCTGGATTCAAGCATAATACATATTATTTCACTGTTGTATTGGGTATTTGTATTTAATCATCTATATTTCAAAAAGTGCCTTTATCAAGAAGAGGTCTGTAATATAAAATACTTTCATTCAAAGAAGCAAGACTTCTGGTCAGTGTTTTACAGTCTAGAGTTCTCAATAAAAGAATTATCCAAACCATATTAGGAGAATGAATGCAAATGCCCAAAACAACAGCTTGTTTGGTTATATTTATATATAGTTATATATATGACTATATATATAGTCCCCTTTTCCCCATCTCAATTCAATATTATATAATAGCCTCTGTTTAGAAAAAAAGAACAAGCAACAATGGAGAAATTCATCCTAACTTGTAGTGGCTCTTCATATGATCCAGCAATGCAGGCTTAAAATATTCAGGATTTGATATCACAAGGTGTATAGATCAATGGTGGGATTCAAAAAATTTTACTACTGGTTCTGTGGGCGTGGCTTGGTTGGCATGGGTGTGGCTTGGTGGGCGTGGCAGGGGAAGGATACTGCAAAATCCCCATTCCCTCCCCAACCCACTAACCTGCTTTCCAGATCCATTCTCCTGTGCAGGGCAACAAAAGAAGACCCAGCCGATCAGCTGGGACTTGGGAGGCAGCGAATAGATGGGGCCGGGGCCAGCCAGAGGTGGTATTTGCCGGTTCTCCGAACTACTCAAAATTTCCGCTACTGGTTCGTCAGAACCGGCTGAATACCACCTCCGGTATAGATGCTTGTAGTGCTTTTCTTGAATATTGTGCTCTGTATCGTGTAGGTGGAGATGACCGTCGAGTTCTGCTCTGGCATATGGAACAAGCAATCCACTCCAGGATCAAGCCTGTTCAACTGAAAGGAGAACATCACTCTAATATCTTCTGCCTGGCTTTTAATAGTGGTAACACCAGAATCTTTTCTGGAGGTAAAGAATAAAGTTTTTAAAGCAAAGCAAGAATACTTTCATTGATTGATTGATTGATTGATTTCAATTTACATCCTGCTTCAATCTGAACAGAATTTTTAAGTGGTTCCAATGTATATCTCCATTTTTATTTTTATTTTTGCAATATTATTGAAGCTGCACAATTGAAAAGCAATTTCCTATTACTGGAGACAGACAGACCAACCAACCACCTTCTGAGCACATTGTCATTGACAATGATTTTTTTCCCATTCACTGCTGTTGGCAGCTGCAATGTGGCATGCATTGGATATAGCATATGATGGCAGAGTGCCTCGCAGGATAGCCCCCTATTTTAATAAAGAAAGTTGTATAATGCCCTTTTTTTTTTTTGTCCCCTGACTGCTCTATAATCTTGATATGCACAGAAAAATGATGTACCAAAATATTTTTTAAAATAAGCAATATTATCCTCTTCCTAACCTGAGCTATCTTTAGGGTATAGTAGGAAGAAAATAGAGGTAGTCCTCTACTTACAACCATTTCTATAGTGACCATTTGAAGTTACAACAGCACTGAAAAAAGTGACTTACGACCATTTTTCACACAATCATTGCAACATCCCAATGGTCATGTGATCAAAATTCGGACACTTGGCAACTGGCTCATATTTATGATAGTTTCAGTGTCCTGGGTCAAGTGATCACCTCTTGTGACCTTCTGACAAGCAAAGTCAATGAAGAAGCCAGATCCACTTAATAACCATCTTACTAACTTAACAACTGTAGTGATTTGTTTAACAACTGCAGCAAGAAAGGTCATAAAATGGGGCAAAACTCACTTAACAACTGTCTTGCTTAGCAACAGAAATTTTGAGCTCAATTGTGGTCGTATGTCGAGGACTACCTGTACTTTTTTCTGATCAGATGGAAAAGCATTCTGTGTCCTGCACTATTGCTCCTGGAACTTGAACATTACTTCAGTGATGCACAGAAGTCTAGTTTCACACCATTTTGAGGGGGAAAACACTATGGAAACTGTAATGTAAAGCTAAAATAGGCTTGGCATCATTTAAAACAAAAGACCATAAATTCCTCAAAATTCCACTCATGTTGTATCATGCTCCACACATTTTGAAATGTCATTCCACCCACTGCAGTTACTGATCCCTGTTGTACCTATCTATACAAGGCCATTCAAATCGTTTCCCAATTGCCAAAGGTTTGCCCTTCTTGAGTGAGTTAATTGGGCTTTTTTCTATACAACTTATCCATACTTAACTACCCTAGTGCCTTTAAAGATAGAATGGACTTGCAGTACACAACTTATCTTACGATCCCAATGGTGCTTTTCAAAAGGCAACTGGACTTTCTCTGTAAGAAGTTGCCTTTTGAAGACCACTTCTCGGACAACCATGACCAGGATGATTGAGAATCTCCAGAGACGACAACTTTTACTGCTGCTCCACAGCAAACTACTATTGCTTTGGACTTCAAAAGCAACCCAATAAGTAGCAGTCATTGTCATAAATATTTGGTCCACAATAAAAGTAAAAAGCTAATTTCTTTCTTGTGTTCCCAGACCATTTTTTTTTCTAAATGAAAACTGCACAACCACTATCCTTCTCGTTTACATTCATGTTACTAAATGACAAATTCTGTCTCTGTTTATAGGTAATGATGAACAGGTTTTGCTTCATGATGTCCAAAGGTAAATGCATTTTTTCCAATGTCTAAATACTCTTTACCAGAGTAATGATGGAGAGAAGGAGAAACACTGAAATATCAGTGGGCCTAAGTTGTAGGATATTTTATTCATATCTGATGATCTAAAATATTTACATGATTAACATGTGTTGGAATATTCCATTTATCCCATAGTTTTCACTGCAATAATCTATCCAGAAATAACCCCCATCTTCAGTAAGATTAACTTTCAAGAAGTGGCATGTAGAATTGCATTGTTAGTTAATGTAACATTCTCAAGGTCACCCTTACAAGCATGTTAATCCATGTGCTTCAAGCATATATGCTACTGTCTACTAAGAGGACAATTGTGCAAGCAGTTTGAAACTTCTCTGAATTTAAAGATGAGTGATATAAGGGATAATGGGGAAGACAGAAGCTTATATGTCTTCCTGCCTACTTTGCATTAAGATCAAGATGCTTATTCCATTGCATACTTTCTAATGAGAAACTCCTACTGAATTGAATAAGGCATTTCTGGGTAGCCTATTTGGGTGGTGCAGTGGCCTAGAAGTGGAGCTCTTGCCTCACAATCAGGAGGCTGTGAGTTTGATCCTAGGTAGCGACAGATATTTCTCTCTCTGGGCACAATGTGAAACTATCCGCTGCAAACTCTGCATTGGTGACAGGAAGGGCATCCAGCCAGTAAACACTCAGCTCCATTCAGTTGCCCCGACTCCACCCCGACACAAGGGATTACGGGGTCATTAAAAGACAAAAAACAACATTCTGGGTAGCCTATTAAGGCTACCCTATCTGGCTTGCAAAAACCTGGAAAGCCATTTGATGGCAGCAACAGATACAGAAAATTCCATTAGTAATTTAGAATTTTTCAGTCCAAATATGATAGTCGTAGTTTATATAGAATTGCATTGTATTAACGTATTTGTAGATGTGTTTTCTATATACCCTTGCTTCTAAGGATATGTATGGGATAATGGACTATAAATGTCTGGAAATAAATTTTCTAGCACACTGTCACTGTAAAAGATAAGAAGCTGATGATGCTGGTGTATGTTTCAGTGGTGAAACTCTGGATGTGTTTGCCCATGAAGATGCAGTCTATGGACTGTCCGTGAGTCCAGTTGATGATAATGTTTTTGCAAGCTCATCTGATGATGGTCGAGTTCTCATTTGGGATATCAGAGAGTCTTCTCAGGGAGGTGAGAATTACGTCTGCATGATTTTGAGCATTGATTTACTTCATTGGTGACAGATGGCACTGAACAAATATGTGAATATATCGGGGGGGGGGGACAAAAATACCAGGGAAGACAAGACATGGCATCTCTTTCTATGATGTTTCTAAATTTTCCAAACAAAGGAAAATTTAGGCAAAACTGAAAAAAATGCTATGAAATGTTTTCTTCTTTGAAATGAACAAAATGATTTTAAGGACAATTATTTAGGAGAATTTTATTTACTTCAAATATGCAATATGAAGAAGTGAGAGAAAGTAAAGCAATTCTTTCCAATATAATTTATGGTTTGCTTCAGATAAGACTGGAAATAATTTTGGGTGGAATGGAGTGGGGTAGGCATGCCTTTCAGAACATGTTGGAAGAGTGACTATGTCAGAGGAATTCTGCACTCCTATGATCTTGGTATGATGTTCCTTCCATGAATCATGTCAGGAATAGCAAATACAGTTTCCGCCATTGCCACAAAAAGACAATGAGACACTGAGATCAGAGGTGGGTTCCTCCCGGTTCGCACCGGTTCTATAGAACGGGTAGCAAACCGCTGGTGACGTCATGGAGCCGGTTCTGTCAGTGCCAGTCCGTGGACGCCGCCATCTTTTTTTTTGGATTTTTTTGGGGGGGGGGATTTTTTGCTATTTTTTTTTCTTCTGCGCATGCGCAGAAGCCGAGTCCCCGGCACTGCGCATGTGCCACTATCTTGTTTTTGGCTTGTTTTTTGGGGGGGATTTTTTTGCGAATTTTCATTACTGCGCATGCGCGCGCGCAACACAGCCACGTGACACGCAATGCGCGCGCAGCCACGTGGCACGGGAGGAAGCAAACCAGCGGCGAGGTAAGTTAGAACCCACCCCTGACTGAGATATATATGGTATCTCAGTGTTGGGAATAACAGATTTTTTTCTGTTAAAACAGAAAACCTAACTTTAACTTTGATAAGGAAAGAATTGCATGTATTTGAATTTTCTTTAAAATGTTTGTTTACCTGGAAGGGGCAGTATTTTCCTCCTGTGGCTTCAGAAACTTGGTATCTATAACTTTAAATAGTAATAAAACGAGATGTGCCATCTCTTTTTTTTGTAGAACTTAATTAATTTTCATGCTGTTCTTCAATTTCAAATATTTACATAGTAGAACAAATTTGGTCTAATGGTTGACTCTGGACTAGAAACCTGGGAACCTGAGTTCTAGTCCTGTCTAGATAGGAAAACCAGCTGGTGACCTTGGCTGGTTACATAGTCTCAGCATTAGGAAGAAGGCAATGGAAAATGCTGCATAGAAAACTACATGCACTTCTCCTTGTAGTCATCAGGAGTAATAAAAGCAAATCATGACAGAGGAAGAGAAGGAGGAAGAGGAAGAAAAAAGAGCACAGCTCTTTGTGGCATAAAATGTATTTCAGTTGAAAATGTAAACATCTGGGAAATAAAATGTTACCAAGCAATAAGAATGGGTGCCAAAAAGCTTTTCCAGAAGAGTATTTTAATAGCAGGCATTGTCTTTCCACCCACTTCACCTCTGAAGATGAGATCATTGAGGAGACACCTTACAAAAATAACATTGCAATATAGGCAAGTTCAAATAGGAGCTATAATTCTCAATATATCATCATGTGTAGTTATTTGAAAGGGTTTTAAATTATCTTTATGCATTGGTTTTAAAAACAATGTTTTTAATTATTAGTAGGGTCTTATAAATTGTAATTGCTTAGCTATCTGTAAATGAGCTTATTGAATTTTATCCTTAAGACCAGGTTATAGAAATAAAAAGGGGGCAGCATAGAAATATAAGGCAAAGTTCAGTGTGGCACTAAGATAAAATCTGTATTTCTTATCAGATTAGCTTTTTGTGTGAACCTAGTCAAGTTGATTTAGGAACCACATTGGGGTTTTTACCTTGCTAACTACCAGTATTGCATTAAGTGTTTAGCTTTTAGCAAATTTAAAAACAAGCTTAAAATGTAATGTTTAGTTACTGAAGTTGTTATAGACTTGTCTTTATTATCTGGATATTAGTATGTGGCCTAGTTCCCATATAATTCTGATTCTCAAGAATTTTTAAGCAAGATCTGGGGAACAAACCATAATGATCTGACTCACATTAATGTTAAACCATAATGGAATAGAATGCAAACCACAGTAGACTGAAAGCACATAAAGATTATATTCACAGTAAAAGCAAATGTAAAAGACTTTAATAGTTAATAGAAGCATTCTAGAGTTGACATCCATTAGAGATACTTGGGAGAAAATACTTTGTTAATAGTGAGAAGAATTGAAGGAATGCAATGAAATGGAGAAATGCAATGAAAAATATAAATATTTCCACAGAATATGAGATCTTGATATCTGCCAATAGCAACCATATTTTAAGATGTTGAAAGGGCAACCACTATTGTTGTGAATAGCAGTTTATAAACTAAAGTTATAATAGAAAACATTTAAAATCCAATACTTCATTAAACTCATTTCAGTGCCATATTTTGATACAATAATCCAATTTTAATTAGATGGTTAAGTGAAGCTCTTGTAGAGTCCTTGGTGCTCTCCGAGCTTGGTTGCATGCTTTCAGATGTTTCATTTCCCAACTAATAATATCAGTGAAGCTCCTTTAACAACTTTGCAAAATACCTTGCAGACTGGAGCATTGTTTTGGTCACTTTCAAGATTAAGACTGAAGAGCCTATTTGTATTTGTTGCTAGGCATTAATGAAGAGATAATGCATATTTCTGTAGAGATTACTGTTTTATCATTTTTGTGGGTGTTATGGGAAGATAATTTAAACTGTGATATGACACTTCTGCCAGGACAATACTTTACATTGAAAATGTACCACCTTTAAAGATGTATTTTTTTTTTAACAGAGCCCTTTTGCTTGGCAAATTATCCTTCTGCCTTTCATAGTGTGATGTTCAATCCAGTGGAGCCTAGATTACTGGCCACTGCCAACTCAAAAGAAGGTGTTGGGCTTTGGGATATTCGAAAACCTCAAAGGTAAAGAATAACATGCTTTGTTAGGCATTGTTTAATGAAATTGGAAAGAGAAATCAAAGTGGAATTTATAATCTGATAAGAACTTGATTTATCCTTAAAATTTCCTTGGTAAAAGTTTCTATATATATCATATAATATATAGAAAAATGTTGTAGTGAGCATTCTTTCAATACTGATAAATTGGAACTCTATCCAGATTATTTAAACAAACTTTTCAATTTGAAGTAAAAATAGCTGGCTTTTAGATGGGGAACTATCTGCTCAATCTACCGTATATTGGGTTTTCAGAGTTTCTAGAATGGATTATATTACTTGATTACTTAATTCCCTTTTAATGCACTTCTAACCTCTACCAATATGGATACAATAGGCCATTTATATTATTTCCTATATATCATATTTACATTGTGTATAAAAATGCTGTTATATGATTGGTTGTTCCTGCTCCAATTATTACTTCACATGAAGCTTAATTAATGTGCATTTCATATGTTTTTCAATTCGTTTGATATCAGAATAGAAGGACCTACAGATTATCTAGCAGAATTGCCTACAATACTTGGAGCTTGCTAGAACTACATCCTACTTTAGTTTTGAATGCTGCAAATGAAGAAGGTATCACTAGGCATTCTGTCATTTCATATTGGTGAAACATGTTATTTAAAACAAGTGTTTCACAATGCAGAGTAGCATGAATAAATCATATCTCTTCAAATTGACTTGCATTTGTATCATTGAAATGGTTTGTGCAGGTGCATTGAAGACAGTGTCTTAGCATATGTGTGCATGCATAACTGCATTCCTTTCTTTCTGATACCTCCTTTGCCTTGCCATATACCCGTGTTTCCCTGAAAATAAGACCCTGACTTATATTTTTTTGAACCCTGAAATAAGCGCTTGGCCTTATTGCCATGCACTCAAAAGCCCAATTGGGCTTATTATCAGGGGATGACTTATTTTGGGGGAAACAGGGTAGTAAAAGTGGGGTGATGATAATGATTGTAACTTTAGATACGCTCTTTCTTATCTTATCCTGGATTTGCAATGCTGTTGGATATATATGTCAAATAAAATTAAGTCTTGCTTCAAGCGAATATATGGTTGCAGTTAAATTGGGCCTCTGAATGCCTCTTCTCTATTATGTCAATTGAGAATGGCCAAAAATATTAGTTTTAACTAAAAACATATGGACTCATTTCCTCCTCCTCCACTTATATTCGTAAACTGTCAAGATAGTATTGGACATAATAGTGTTGAAAGAATGCCAAGTAATTGTTCACTCAGTTCTAGAAATCCAGATGATAACACTACACACAATTACATTCTGTCTGTCTGTCTATCTATCTTATATGCCCCCACATCTCAACTAGACTTTAAAATGCATTAAAGTCACTTAAAATCTCTGTAATTGTAAGTGGTTAATTGTGTGGAACCATACAATTTAGTAGCATATTTGTGCATGTTTTTACTGCAGGTCAGTATTGGGCAGCTTGTATTTGCATTCACTGTTGTAAGTACTATAGTGTAAAATTGTATCTTCCTGGGCAAAGTCTGTTGTGGTGAATGAGGCAATGTCTTGCCATGTTATCTGGGATTCTTTTTTGGCCTGCAGATTCTGAAGAAATTGATAAAGTGCTCTCCAAGCTGTCCCAAATAGTATGTGAACTCAAATCATGCCCATTCTTGGCTCTTTAATCCTTAATTCTCCTAGATTTGGGAGGTAGTTAACACTTCTCTCTTGGAGGGATTGATGCCAACAGTTTTGAAAGAGGGTCTTCCTAGGTCTGACTATTTTTGACAACTATTGCCCTATGTCTTAGAGCAGGAGTGTCAAACTCGCGGCCCGTGAGGCAGATGCGTTACACACTGGCCACGCCCACCTGTTTTAGCAAAGGGGGGGAAAGTTGTGATATGTCACGTGACGACAACGTGTCATTGCAAGTTTGACACCCCTGTCTTAGAGAAAGTTATTGAGACTGTGGGTAAAACTGTGAAGCGTGGTAGAGGAAGTAGATTGTCTACGCCCTTTCCAGGGAGGGTTTAGAACTGGCCATGGGATTTTTATAAATCACCAGTTCTCCCATGTGAAATCTGACTGGGGGGTGGTATGTACCTCCTAATCCAAATCTCTTGTGGACACCTGCAAGAAGTGGGGATTCTGTAGTGGTTCAACTCCTTCCCCAGTAAGCACTTACAGTTAGGACTGGGGGGATGGGGAGTTAAGAGATAAAATGAATCTTTTCATTAAGATATTCAGTTTATTCTTTAAAACCTTGACACACATAAATACATTTGGGTTCTTGCCTCTCTACCTTTGAAATACAAATGTAACATGATGCTGTTTCTTGAGAATATAGGAAACTGTTATCATAATTGACCATATCCCAGCTTCTGCATGATTTCTCTCAGAAGGTTTAGACAAAGCAATTATGGAACTTTTCAGCCAAAAAAAAAAGTTGTCTGAATATCCTGTGGTTATATGATAAGGTAGCCTTTAAAGTGTACTATGAATCTTGTTTGCTAGAAGATACTGGCTGTTACCCTTCAGAATTGCTAGAGTGTTTACATCACCTTATGACTTTTTGTCTGTTTCAGCTATCTTGGCAATGGTTTGAGATAAGATTGGATTCCAGCCATCATGTGACTTTTTGAAAGACTCCAGGAAATCATGCCATAAAGACCCCTTCTTTATAATTACTAATCATTGGGGAACATGTGTTCACAGACGACATAGCTTTAAACATTTCATTTTGCATTTAAAAAGAAAAAATAATTCATTTCATTAGGCATGGAAAATAAATACTCTAGAGCATATATGCTTATTCGTGCAGAAGACTTATGTCGTCACTCAGTCAACATCAACTTGATGGCACATCCAGTAATCAAACAATATATAATAACATTATACCATTGCACTGTAACTTTCCATAAAACTGTTTCTGTTCTTAACATTGTTTATCAAATTACCTTGCAATATCCATCTCCCTTTTCTCACTTTTATTTTACATTAAGGCTTGTTGTTTGGAGAAATTGTTTAGTTAAACTTAATGGAGATATTACTATACAATAGGATACGATACTATAATTTTTATATTTTCTCAGCTTGGCCAAGAACTACTTTTTTGCTCATTAGTTGTACTGCTATATGCATTCTTAGTGCAGTAATAAAAATACCACAATTTGTAATGATGGCAGGTTTTTTTCATTATGTATGATGACTTTTATGTTCGTGGTCTTTAGCACTAGATATTCTTTGTCCTTCTTTTCACCCAAAGGTTATTATGATTTCCTATATCCACAGACTAACATGTAGCTAATTTAGCTACAACTGTGACTTGCCAAGCTATCCACACTGAATAACATAATGAAAGCAACTGAAGACATTTCATGTCTCAATCTCTTTGCCCTTTGTTAGTGGTGTTTTGTTGTTGTTTTTGTGAGCTTCAATAAACAATCCAGATGATGCCACTTGCCAAAAGAAGATAACTTTTTATCTTTTTTTTTGGAAATGAATTCATTTTTTACTAGAAGGAAACCCAGGTTAAATCAGTGCTTATTTTAAGCGGATTGTGCACTGCAGCCAGAATCCCCAACCCCAGCTTTGCAGTCAGTAGAATAAATTGGTTAAAATCACCCTCCTCTCTTTGATTTCATGGGGATTTCTATGCTGTTAGACTTACCTGAAATAAAGTTGTAAAGATATAACCAGTTACTTGAAATTTGTTCCAAATGTTTTTGCTAAAGTAATACATACTCAAATATCTTATTGGACAGGATATCTGGCTACAGTATCCAAATTATGATGACGTTACAAAACAGCACATTCAGACACTCCGCCATCCTTGAACACCAATGCTAATGATAGAGACCACCTTGGCGACAGCTGACTTGTGGCAGCTCATTTTAATTCATTTTTGTTTCCTGTTTCCTAGTTCCTTGCTCCGGTATGGTGGGAATCTGTCACTTCAGAGTGCCATGAGTGTGAGATTTAACAGCAATGGAACGCAGCTGCTTGCTCTCAGGCGTCGGTTGCCACCAGTCCTTTATGACATCCATTCCCGTCTGCCTGTCTTCCAGTTTGACAACCAGGGTTATTTTAACTCTTGTACCATGAAAAGCTGCTGTTTTGCAGGAGATCGTGATCAGGTAAGGGGCATTAATTCCTAAAATCCAAGAGTTATACAGAGAGGCATTTTAAGATATTTTAAGACTGCTTCAGAATATAGTGTAGAGTACTGTAAGATTTCCTTGTGTGTAAAACAATAAATCTAGATCAATATAGATAATGTTTAGTGACATAGTTCGCACAACATGCCAAATCATATTGTGGTTGGCCATATGCAAATCAATTTAAACAATAAATTATTAAATACTAAATATAATGGAATATCTACTTCTGCTGATCACCAGCTGCCAGCAGTTTGGCAGATCGAATCTCACCAGGCTCAAGGTTGACTCAGCCTTCCATCCTTCCGAGGTGGGTAAAATGAGGACCCAGATTGTTGGGGGCAATATGCTGACTCTGTAAACCGCTTAGAGAGGGCTGTAAAGCACTGTGAAGCGGTATATAAGTCTAAGTGCTATTGCTATCTCTTAGATGAAAAAGAACCATAGTGCCATTGCCTTATCATGTAATATGTGCATTCATAAAATTGTGAGAACGATTTTTGTATTTTTCACAAGATGGTCAAAAAATCCTAACGTTATTATTATTTAATTAGTAACATAAGGGAATAGTGCTGTTTGCCTGGAAATTATATTGTAAAGAAAAAGGTTTTAAATGCATTATTCCTTATAAAATATTATAATAGATATAGCTGTAGTGATGATAGATAGATAGATAGATAGATAGATAGATAGATAGATAGATAGATAGATAGATAGATAGATAGATAGATAGATAGATAGATAGATAGATATTATAAAATATTTTTAAAGGATGATAAACTTGGTACCTCTAAAAATCAGAGGTGGGTTCCTCCTGGTTCAGACCAGTTCTATAGAACCAGTAGTAAACCGGTGGTGACATCACGGAGCTGGTTCTGTCGGTGCCAGTCCGTGGACGCCGCCATCTTGTTTTTGGCTTTTCTTTTTTTTCTTTTTTTGCTATTTTTTGCTGGTTTTTGCTTCTGCGCATGCGCAGAAGCTGAGTTTTCGGCACTGCGTATGCACGCACATGGCCACGCGGTGCACAATGCGTGCGCAGCCACGCGGTGTGCAATGCGCGCACAGCGCGGGAGGAAGCGAACCGGCGGCGAGGTAAGTTAGAACCCACCCCTGCTAAAAATATATAGTGAAAGATAGAAGGATAAAATTATAGGCATTTGTGGGACATAGACACAAAACCTCACAGGATTGTTGTTATGGGGAAATTAGGAGGAGGAAGGTATGTTGGATATGTTCCATGACTTATTTCTAAAAATAATAAAGGTAAGAAATAAAATAATAATATAGAAAGTAAGTTTCAGTTCTACTTGAATTATGCTGCAAAAAATAGTGACATTCAGGAGTGCCACACCCTATCTACCATATCTGTAAGTCCCTGGTCACAAAATTCTCTGGTGGGTGACTTTTTCAAGCAAGCGTTAATATATGCTGTGTATGAATGGGTATTTTTGCTTTGCTTTGCTTTGCTTTGCTTTGCTTTGCTTTGCTTTTTGCTTTGCTTTGCTTTGCTTTGCTTTCCTTTGCTTTGCTTTTATTTTTTTTGTGTTTTTTTGTCTTTTCTTCTGCTTTGCTTTGGTTCTTTGCTTTCATTTGTTTTGCTTTGCTTTGCTTTGCTTTGCTTTGCTTTGCTTTGCTTTGCTTTGCTTTGCTTTGCTTTGCTTTGCTTTGCTTTGCTTTGCTTTGCTTTGCTTTGCTTTGCTTTGCTTTGCTTTATCAGACTTGGGGCATATCTCAGACATTACATCACCACCCAATCCCCTTTGCTGACTTTATTCTTGTACAGGAGAACTTCAGGAATGCAGCATTCATTGGGAGCATTCCCAGTAGAAATTCCTGAATTTCTGATGTGTGCTTAGCCATCCTGAAAAGCCATTTAAGATGGATGCCTGTTTCTACATTCCTTTTCCACAGAGGCCCTAGAAATAGTTGTGTCTAAAAAAAACATGTCTTATCATTTTGATACTTAAAAACAATCTATGTTGTGCCTAATTAAGATTTAGTCAGCATGTGTGTATATGTGGTTCCCCCCATTTCCTGCCATGTTAATATTTTATTGAAAAATGCTGAAATTTCTCTGTGTTGACAGTGGAGGGCAGCAATGGACTATTAGTACACATTGGAAAGATAGATTAGTAATCTACAATTAATATTTTATTTAATGGAAAAATGTAGTGCCTATAATGAACAGTTATGTATAATAATGTATGGATTTGGTTGTGTTATTATTTCTAATATTGATGAACTTTTTAAGGTTGAAATAGTTTCCTAAGGATCCTAGGACTTATTACTTAATTTTTTATTTTATTTATTTAGAAATTGTTAAGTACGAATATTGTTAGCCCTGATTTTTTAGAGGGAAGAAAAATAATGAAAATATTATTTCTTATCATTTAGCTATATCACTAAATACATGAATTAAAACTGAGGAGCTGATTAAAGGGGAAACTGGCTGGTGCAAGGTTATTGAAAGTCCATGCAAATGACCATAATGAGGACACTTTGCTCATTATTGTGCTGGTTGAGTTAGAAATTGCAAAGATTTAAGGGTACTTAATAATAGAGATGGCAGCCTGTACTTCAGTGATTAAAAAACTACTAAAAAACTTCAGTGGTTATAAAACTATTGTACACTAGGAAATCTAATCAGAGGTCTGGACAGAATCGATAACTTGACTTAAGCCACTATTTTACTTTGGTTTTAGCTTTCATTTAGCTTAGCTGTCAATCTTGGATGCACTGTAGCTCTGATACGCATATTCTTCAAGCAGAGGTCCCATATTTTAAAAGTGCCATGTGTTCATTTGTTGCCTTGTTTAATCTATCCTTTGCTGTCCAGCTGACAAGGTCACAGGATCTGAATTGTCTCTTTTCTTGTAAGCTGGCCATCAGGAACTCTTAAATAGGAAGTGCTAAAAATGGTTCCTGTTTTGGATGCAGATTTACCTAATTCCTGACTTCCTTAGTCTGTTGCTTCTGTTATTTTCTGGCATAACTTCTGAATGCAGAGTCTAAATTTGTTAGTTACCTCATTCAGGCCAGCGAGTCAGCTCTATGCATAGTTGGCCTTTTTAACATTTGTAATATCTGTTCTCCTCCCTGCCTATGAAAGCTCAGGAGAAGAAAAGGCTTCTAAATCAGCTCTAGTGTCCTAAAAATATTCTACTTTTCTTTTTGACATAGCTCAGATTTTTATATACATTCACTTTCTTTCTGGTGAATGGAAGATCTATCTCTGCAGGTTGGAGCTCAAGGTTAATATACTGAAATTTCCTTTGAATTTGGCACTGAAACGGTTTAATTGTATTATCTTTAATCTAGTGATATACAAATACCTTTTGTTCTAAGAAAATAGAGAAATTGATCACACAAGAATGTATTGTTGAAGGTACATGTTTTGCCTCCCAATGTAGAAGGGCTTATCTCTGAACAAATATCAAATATAGTCCAGGACTTTGCTAAATCCTAAATTCTTGTAAGATACATGCCAGTGTTGTAGCATTCATCCCCATAATGTGAGCAGCTATATTGGACAGAAGTTAGAATTAGAATTGTTGTCCTTATTTTACTAGCCAGAATGTTATGATTGAGCTTGTTGCAACTCCTGGTTTGCCTATGGGAAACAAATACATTCCTGATGTTTTATGTGTCACAGCAAACTTTTGATTTTTAGTTTAGCTGCTGGTGTTGCTAGGAAGAATGAAGATGGCTAAAAATAGGCTAAATGCAAAAGCTCCTAGCAAATTACAGATTGCTATAATTCTGGTTTAGCATGACATGCAGTGCAGTTTATATACTGTCTGTATGTGTGTGTGTGTGTGTGTGTACACACACACACACAAACACACACATACATATTAAAAGTGATTGCAAAACGGTGCAATCGTTAAGAATCGTTAAGAAAGAGTCAACATAAATAGAAATTTGGGGGGGGACTAAAAAAGGTAGTTGTCCATAGAATTTTTAATTAACTTTTATAATTAAATATATTTCAACATTTTTACTTTTTGCCTTTCATCCCAAGAACTTTGTTAAGAATCTTAACTTTAGTATGGCAGCCTTTGATTAGACTTGGAGTCTTACAGAAAATCCCCCATTCTGGGCTAATTTTCACAGAAAAAGAAATCAGAAAAATCGTGGCCACAGAAAAATGGATTATTATTTTTTTTGTTGCTTGTGAGGAGCATGGTTCTATTCTGCATTCCATAAAAATGAAGGAAATGGAAAAATGACAGGAGGCTGAATTTTTCCTCAAGCAGATAAAATGTAGAAAAACACTGTTATAAGATCATACTACTGTAGCTATTTCTCCCCATATTCTAGTTTGCATAAGATGCTAGTATAAAGTTACTTTGACAGAGGTGGGAGGGAGCCACAAGGTATCCCATGCAATTGCTGTAGGATGGCTCATTCTAAACATTTGAGACATTGTTTATTATTCTGGGATTGATGTTTCATGCCACAGTTATTAACCACGCCTGGGAATTTCTTCCATCTAAGGCAAATTTCTGAATCAGCAGCTGGTTGTCTGGAAGCCAATTCTTCCCTCTATCCTGGCCTGGCCTGGGGTTTTTTTGGGGGGGGGTTGGGGGGGGTTTAGCTAATCATTGATGAAGAATGATTGCTTAAGAATTTTTTTGCTCAGAAACAAGTTTGGGATGTTTTTAATCGGTCCAGTGCTTGAATTCACAACTTTACACATATGCTAAAGGTAGCAGAAAAGAGATGACTTATCTCACATTGCTAAAATGGGCATACTTTTGAACTTTGGTTGTTCCAAAAAGGTACAACTGGAATAGTGACTGTTAATTGTAGTTAAAGTGTTATCTGTTTTATCAGCTTCTCTTGCTACTCATTTTTCTTCAGGCCCAATTCCAAATGCTATCTCTCCCTGGAGAATTTGACTGGATTTGAATACCTTTGGGAGACATTAATTTCTGTTACACTGCAATTAGTGGCATGTTTGTAAAACTTTGGGAAAGAGTCTTCATGATAGTATACCTTGTCAGTCTAAGTCAGTATTTCTCAACATTAGCAACTTATGGATATGTGGACTTCAACTCTCAAAATTCCCTAGCAGGGGTGTCAAACACGTGTCGACACGTCATCGTCACATGACGTATCATGACTTTTCCCCCCTTCGCTAAACCGGGGGTGGCCAGCGCATGGCCATCTGGCCCACGGGCTGCGAGTTTGACACCCCTGCTAGCTAGCATGCTGGTTGGGGAATTCTGGGAGATGAAGTCGACATGTCTTAAATTACTGAGAATCCCTGGTCTAGCTATAGTTCACTCTCTACTACCAGATTCTGCGCATTGTTGCAAAAAGATATCATCTTGGCGGCATTTCTCCAAAGTTACTTTAGTGCTATTTATCCAATATACCTTTTACATAGTTTTTCTAATACTTCTAAAAATGTTCCTCTTACAAGAAAATCTAAAGTTCTACTTGAAAGAGAATAATCAGTTTCATAACTCTAATAAAAGTGGGGACAGCCTTGGCTTTAAATTTTGACAAGGTCTGGCGTAGAAACTATTTTTTCCAGAGAGGAATAGCATATGGAATAAAGTAACTTTATATTAAACTACTGTTTAATACTGTTTAATCTTCCTTTGAAGCAGTAAATAACTAGTACATTAGCAGCTTCACAGTTCTGCAATATTTGCAAATTCTTCATCTGTAAGTGAAATTGTGCATTTCTTCCCTTTTTTTCCTGTTAAGTAGATCAGTAATTTAGTTTAAAGAAATTATTGGTATCAAGGACCTGATAACTTTTTATTCAGAGAATGTACTGAATGAGATAATTTGGGGGAAAGCTCTGCATAAAATTTAAAGGCATCCTAATTTTTTTTAAACAAGAGACTACATTGGTTTTACGACACCAGTACTATTTTTATATTTTGTAAGATAAGTTATTCAAAAATATGTAAAAATTTGTTTGCACCAATTGTAGCTTGCAAACACTAGATATTTCAAAATGTTGCAAACAGAAGAAATCAGTCTCCAATGTTGCTGAGCAGTCATGCCATCAAAAGAATTGCTTACTTAGAATTGCTTACATTTTCAGTAAGATTTCACCATTGCAGAGACAATCATTGCTTTTGTTTTGTTTTGTTTTATTGACTTGGGCCAGTAATAATTTTACCAATATGGATGAAAACATGAAGGATATGTCAAGTCCACCACTAAGCATCATACAGCATTATTGACTTTAATACTAATATCCCATGAGAAATGTGCCTCGGGCTGTTAGCAGCACAGCATGAAATTCTGAAATATATCCCTTAACATTTTATAATATAGTCATGGTGGGTTGTAAAATACATTGTGATAACCCTCTTTTGGTTTTAAAAAAAATGATTGCAGCAATTGGGAAATTATATATATATCATTATGTAATTTGGATGTGATACATGAAACAATAGGAAGTTGTTTTTCAGAGACTTCATAGCCTGTCTGATCATTAGACCACCTAACACAGTAATCAGTCTAACTGTAGTTGAAAATTATAGGCACTGTTCTTAACCTTGCCCCAGTGCTGAAATCCAAATTTTTTTACTACCGGTTCTGTGGGCGTGACTTGGGTGTGGTGTGGCTTGGTGGGTGTGGCTTGGTGGGCGTGGCAGGAAAGGATACTGCAAAATCCCCATTCCCTCCCCACTGCTGGGGGAAGGATATTGCAAAATCTCCATTCCCACCCCATTCTGGGTCCAGCCAGAGGTGGTATTTGCCTGTTCTCCGAAGTACTCAAAATTTCCGCTACCAGTTCTCCAGAACCTGTCAGAACATGCTGGATTTCACCCCTGCCTTGCCCTCAAATATGGAATCTTCTTAAGACAAAATATTTACTCTGTCACTGAGCTATAGATCTTCCTGGGAATTCCTTTATAAATGGGGTAATAGAATTTTATAAATGTAACCTGTAGCATATGAAAAGTTCTTGTACAAGTAAAGTATGGTAAAGAGTACCCAAAATAGAATAAATACATTTAGGGAGACATTCTCATAATTTCAATGGCACTTCTAAATCAATGTGTATATGTAGAATTGTAATCTTTTTCTAGGTAACTAGTCTTTATATTTTCAGCATTTAATCTGTCATAATCCTAATAATATTAATTGAACAAAGCACAGAACATGCATTAGCCATGTTATGTAATTAAATTATATTATTCTTGTGCATGTATTTTAATAGTCTTTTTCTTGTAACTTATAATATTTTGATTTCTAATAGTACATTCTCTCGGGGTCTGATGACTTCAATTTATACATGTGGAGAATTCCTCCAGATCCTGAAGCTGGTGAGTGTATGGAATCTACTGAACTTATTCCCAATAAAAATGTAAGGAATGTTGTATTTTGGAATTAATGTATAACATGGCAGATTTATAAGAAAATTATCCATTGAGGTCAGGGGTGGGTTCCACTTACCTTCCCTACCGGTTCGCATCGCAACGGAAGTGCGCGCTTTGCATCACGTCGGGGAAATGACCATCTGCGCATGTGCAGAAGCCTCTGCGCATGCGCAGAGGATTCTTTGCCAGCTGCGGCGACCGGAGAACCGGTTCGGGGGCGTGGACAGCCAGCCATCGCTGCCGGTTCGGCAAGCGGGTGCAAATTTCCGCCACCGGTATGGGAGAACCGGTCCGAACCAGCAGCAACCCACCACTGATTGAGGTGGTTGTGGGAAAAATTTCTTATTCTAAAATGCAATAACAGGGAAGGAGTTCCTTTAAAAGTCATATGGAGCATTTTACTTTCCTTGGTAAACCTTAATAAATACCTTTTCACTTCCGCAGTCAAAATAGCATATCTACAATCTGCAGTTTGTTTGGACTTGTTTTCATTCTAACACGTTCTTAATCTACAGTTAAACATCAGTTAAGCCAAATGGGTTGTACCATTTGATATTCTTTTTGTACTCTGAGGAAGCAACATGACTAATAATATCCAGGATAGTTTTGAGATAAAAATCCAGCACTCCCCCGGGGCATTGAAGCTTTATGTTTTCCTTTGATCAGACTGATGAAATAATATTATGTCATACTTAACCACAAATGATCTGGATTTGTGGCAGCAACATTTAAAAAAAACAACAACCACCTTGAAATTAGTAATTGTTTTATGGTCAAGAACTTCTACTGACATTTTCTTTTGCTAACTATTTGCATAAATACAAATTTAGAAGGATATACAGTATCTCTCATACTACTGAAGATTTTGATCAGGTGACCTGTATGTTCTGATGCAGACCATTGCTGGAATCCTTCAGGACCTTTGTTTTCCCTTCTTGTAGTTCTTTTATTCAAAGAAGATTAATATGATTCTTCAGAACCGCAGAGGATGTTTCCATATAGAGTATTGTTCTGTGTAATGCAGGATGTATTGCTATCTTAATACCTACTTGCTGCATTTGTATCGCTCTGCATTTTCTTTTGTGCTCCTGTTTCCATGCCTTTTGCTTGCTGATGTTCCATACTTATAAATAATCCCAGACGTTTTGAAGTCTGCCTTGTACATTTAAGTTTCAAACTGTCTTCTCAGTTTCAACTTCTTAATTTGCACTACTGACAGAAATATGCTATGCCCTATTGTGGCCTCATTATTAAACTAATAATTAAACATTCTGGAACTTGTTTTAATTTGTTTCTGAATTATTTTTCTTCTCTTCCCTTAGCCCCACTCATTTTTGGCAGAAACAGCAAAGGTTAAAGTTTGGGTTTTCACATGATTCCAAAGTGACTGTTACGTGCTTCAAACAATTTATTATGATGGCTCTCAATTGTTAGATTGTTGTTTGCTTTTAATGCATTGTATTAAAATGCAGTATTTTGGTGTTCAGAACTTTTCTAATTGCTTATCTTGTTAGTGTTAAAACCATGCTGTTAACTAGACATTCATCCTTTCTGTAATTACAGGTAGTCCTTGACTTACAACAGTTCATTTAGTGACTGTTCAAAGTTACAACAGCATTGAAAAAAGTGACTTATGACTGTTTTTCACAATCTTTGCAGCATCCTCATGATCATGTGATCAAAATTCAGATGCTTGGAAACTGGTTCATATTTATGACAGTTGCTGTGTCCCAAGGTCATGCGATCACCTTTTGTGACCTTCCGACAAGCAAAGTCAATGCGGAAGCCAGATTCACTTAACAACCGAGTTACTAACTTATCAACTGCAGTGATTCCCTTAACAACTGAGGCAAGAAAGGCTGTAAAATGGGGGGAAACTCACTTAACAAATGTCTTACTTAACAACCGAAATTTTGGGCTCAATTGTCATAAGTCGAGGACTACGTGTAGTAAGTTGAAAATGAGTTGTTCATTGTTGGCTGAACTTTGCATCATGTTCTTTACTAAAAAAAAGCCTGTTGTTCAATTGTAAAGGCAATATACATAATTATAGAATGTATTTATAGATTTAGGTCAAGCAATCACACAATTGTATTAAAAGCAAAAGTCCTGTTTCTTTAGACTAAAAATGACATATACATGGAGGCTGAGTTTCCCTAATGGAAAATGTATCCGTAACGATTCTCCACTTACTTATTATTCCTTAATAGAGCCTCTTCACTGTTGATACTCACCTGTTATGCATGGAAGACAAAAAACAAAGATAGGATAGTGATAAGATAGTGATTGCACAATCACTATCAATAATAATAACTATAATAAAGGAATGACAATTGAATAGTAGGAGAGAATATTATGTACTGTACATTCACCACTTGAAAAATAATAAAGGCAGGATAAAAAAATATTTAAAAAATTTAGAATATACAAAAGTACAAAGTAGTCTCATTAAAACCTGGGGAGCACTAACTTTTAAGGGAATAATGGAATACCAGATGAGTAACTACTTTACAATAAAAAGAATAGATACATTAGATCCTGTAAAACCCACTAATTAATTAAATCATGTAAGATTAAGTAATGTAAAAACCAGGGAGTGTCAAGAGCCAGGGAAGTCAGGATATTCAGGCAGTTCAAATGAGAGTAAAGATTTATTGCAAGTTTAAGCTGTCTATAAGAATCTGAACTACTACCATAACGGTCAAAGGAAAGGAAGTTAAGAAAGGAGAGGGAGTTAAGAATAGAAAGGCATTGAAGGTGGGCTGGACTTAGATCTCTTGTGCGTACGCAGGGACTCATGACTGATGACGCATTTGACCCCTCCCCTCAGGCTCAGCCCGGTCATCTCCTACAAAGAGGCCTGTCAACATAGTTGGGAAGCAACAAGTCCCCAGTCAAGGAGTAGTCCTATTCCTTTTTATCAAATTCTCATTCACTCATTATTTGCACCTCCTGCTTTCAACAGTATCTTTTTCTAGAACCATGTTCTCAACAACAAGAGGCAAGGGCTAGCATGCTTAACTCACCCCCCTCACCCCTTCCTATGACAACAGCATGTACCTCTAGTACTCTGTTCTCAGCATCAAAAGCAGGGCAGGGCTCTTTGGCTCTCCTTCCCTTTCTGGCAGTGACTTCTGTTTGTCTGCCTCTCTCTCTCTCTTGATACCAAATCTAAAACAACCTTTGCACGTTACGCAGTGTTAGCTTAGATTATAACAGCTTTTATTTTACGTAGAGAATAAAATGATCTGTTCAAGTAGGTAAATGTGACCCTTGTCAAAGGTTGTTGTATGCTGTCATTATGCATTTATGCAATTTAACAAATTACACATATCTACTGCCTCATTTCTCTTGACTAAACTGCTGAAACAAATGTGGTGTTGGTTCTGAATATTTCCAAAGGATAATATGGGGGAACTGTGGCAGAATGTGGCTGGAAAAAATGTAAATCTTGTCCTTTGCCATGGCATACCATTGGGAGAGGAATTAAACCGCCCAGAGTCTTTTGGGAGTTGGGCGGCATAGAAATACAATAAATAAATAAATAAATAAATAAATAAATAAATAAATAAATAAATAAACGCATGATGGTGTTATGGCACCAGTCACTTTCAAGGTTATCACCTGTTGTAGTGCCTGCTTATATTAAGAGGGCATATTCCACTGACAATACAATCAAGCCTATTTATATAAAGTCACCCAGTTCTGCCTTTTTTTCCTTTCCAGGTGGAATTGGCAGAGTGGTTAATGGGGCCTTTATGGTGCTGAAAGGTCACCGTTCAATTGTAAACCAAGTCCGATTTAATCCTCACACGTATATGATCTGCTCTTCTGGTGTGGAAAAAATTATAAAGGTGAGTTTGTGGTGGTTTGGTTTTTCTCCATGGTCATGATTTTTAGTTTTTTTTAAATTGGTTAAGCTTTTAAGTAGCAGGAGAGACATGTTATGGGACCTGTCTACAAAAGAGTGTTATCTGGTGGATCCCAGAAAAAGAGACTTTTCTTCCGTGGAATCCGTCTTGTTGAATATCATCCCCCTGGACCTTACATTGAGCCTGACCCTCCCAGCCTTTTGAAAGGCCCTGAAGACAGAGCTCTGCTGCCATGCCTGGGGATTCAGCAATGGTGGGCAACTCTGTGTTGAGCTGATGTAAGGTCAATTCTGCCACAGATTCTAATTTTCTGTTGTTTTTTAAATTGATTGTGGGTAGTTTTTATATGTTTCAATATTGGTTTTTAATTTGTTTTTATCCGATAGTTTTAGATGTAAGCTGTCCAAAGTTGCTTAGATAAGATAGAGGCCATACAAATCAAATTAATAGTAATAAAAATGATGGTAATTATTTTGTTTTTATAATTGGTGGGTTTTTAGTATTTCTATACATTGTTTTAGCTGTTAAAAAGAGGGCATAAAATATTCTAAACAAATAAATACATTTTGATATTTTCAAATATAAGCAATCCATAATGGGTGAAACTGCTCATAATGTCTCTAAGTGTTTATTGCTCAACTGTAAGTTATCATTTCTCCCTATATATTTAGTAAAAAGCTATAAAAAAAGTTGATATATGAAATGTTAATAATTCAGAAGAGTTTGAGAGGTTGCTTATGCTTATGACTTTATCTCTAGCCATAAGGAGCATTTAATGTTGGCTAAATAAGAGTGAATAAGCTATAAATAAATCCATACAAGATGGAGGTGCTATTGGTAAGGAAAAGAAAATGGATTGGTGACTTGTGGTTTGGATAGGTTTGCACTCCCCTTGAAAGAGCAGATCCTCCTGGATCCTTAATGGTCACTAGATCCTCAACTAGCAGCTGTGATCTATAATAAGCTTTGCACAATTATGTAACTACAGCATATCAATGTCTATAGAGATTCTCAGTCATCCAGGTCATGGTTGTCCCAAAGATGCTTTTTCAAGAGGCAACTGAAAGGAAATCCAGAAAGTCCAGTTGCCTCTTGAAAAATCACCTTGGTACAGTATATCAACATTAATCTAATGATGGTTATCCAAGTGTCAACACATCCTATCCTATCTTGACTGCTGTAACATCTTTTTCATGTGACTATCCTTGAAAACTGTCAAGAATGTGCAATTATTGAAAAATGTGCAATCATCACAAATGCTAGTGCTATACTGGTGCGAAATGCAGGGATCAAATAATGCCTGAACCCAAAGATCTGGGCTGTTGGCAGATTTCTGCTCAGCACAGTTTAAAAATTTTATGCTGATCTTTTAAAATAGCTTAGGAGCTGACTTTCTAAAGGACTGTCTCACTCTCCTTCTATGAACCAGCCCCGTTATTTAGTTCAGCAGGAGAGGCCCTTTTGAAGATAAAGCCATTGCCAGAGGCTCATCTACCAGGTACAGAGAAGAACAGCTTCTCCTAATGTGCCTCTCAGGCTATGGAATGTGCTCCTCAGAGAGGTGTAGTTGGCTATCATTCTCCAAGTATTTTTAAAAAATGGAAAATGCATTTCTTTCACTAAGATTGTAATCACTAATTTATTTTTAATTTTACTGGTTTTATCATAACCATTCTAGATGTATTCTAACCGTAAGCTGCCTTGCATGTTTATATGAGTAAAACATGGATTATAAAACAAATACTGCAAACTATCTGAACTATAGAATAACTCTATTGTCACTTTGAATGTACACTAATCCGCATACATTAAAATGAAATTTTGTTGCATACAGCTCTCAAAAGGTCCCTAAACTAAATTCACTCTGTCGTATTTTCTGTGCTTGGAACAAGTCAATACTGTACAGCATTGGTTCTACAGACTTATCTTTAGCTTCCTCCAAGGTGTTTAGAATCAGTCTCATTTTGACAAATCTGAGTCATATGTCACAGGCATTTTGAGAATGAGTCATCCAGTGAGCTTCAGGGTAGTAGGTAGGACTTGATTCTTACTCTTACCTATCTACGTCCAGCATTCAAATTGTCATGATTTATGCTGAGTTGAGGAAAGACAGCCTTGTATTCCTGTCTGAATTCTGCCAAGCAAGTTTTCTGACTAAGATCCACATGAATTAATTTCAATTAATTTCTGTTTCCTAATTTCCGGACAAGTTTCAAAACTCTATTTAGAGCCCATTTTACTGAGGTCATTTTGGCTTAAACTGTAGTGAATTACAAACACTAGTTTGTCTGATTGGTTTCTTCTAGCTTATTACTCATACTTGCATATTTTATAATAATTTTTTTTTTGGCGGAGTATGGATTCTTGAAGAAAGTATATTGTACAGCATTTTATTTTCCAGAATAAATTATGTTTCTATCAATTTTTATCAAAGGGAAAATGTGACCTTAAAGCCTATTGAATACTGGATACTGTCCACTGGGATGATTCATTTCGGAATCTTTTGTGCATGAATGTACTTGGTGTAATACAGGAGTTCTAACATGAGGGCCATGGATAGGTTTCGGAGGATCCATGAACTTAGATGGAAAAAAGATTGCAACTTTGTTTTCACTAACCTCTGACTAAAATTTAGCTTTTCATTCAATAATACATACTAGCAAGAAAGTAATTTATGGATTCTAGACTCCAAAAATGTCTGTGGATTTCAACTAATCACACTGCTTAAATTATTATAACTTAAAAAGTTTATTGTCTTTTTATTGATTTAACTGACTAATAAAAAAGCACAAATGACTATATTACATATTGGATTGGATAGGAGAGGAGAGGATAGAGGATAGAGGATAGAGGATAGAGGATAGAGGATAGAACAGAATAGAAAACTGTATTTGGCCATTAGACACAGAAGGAATTTGTCTCTGGTGCAGAAGTTCTCAGTGTACATGCAGGGCAACAGAATAATAATAATCCTCGTCAGAATAATGCCAATAAGAGGGGGGGGGGATTAAAGAAGATAATTAGGATAAATGATAATACTATAGCCATACTACATGGATAAATAGACATAGACATTAGACAGTACTGTGAGAATTAGGTGTTCAGCAGATTGATGGTGTGAGGGGGAAAACTGTCCCTGTGTCTAGTTAGTTTGGCATGCAGTGCCCTGTAATGTCATTCCAAGAAGAGGATTTGAAACAGTTTATGTCCACGATGTGAGGCATCTGTAGCTATCTTCTCAGCCCTCCTTCTGACCCACTCAATATACAGGTCTTCTATGGAAGGCAGGCTGATTGCAACTGTTCTTTCTGCAGTCTTATCTGTTGGAGTCTGTACATGTCCTGTTTGGTTGCTGTACCAAACCAGGCAGTTATAGAAGTACAAATGACAGACTAAATAATTCCTCTGTATAACTATCAACAGCTCATGGGGCAGTATGAACTTCCTGAGTTGACTTACTTACTTACTTTACTTTACTTTATTGTCATTGCACATGGTACAACGAAATTAAATTCCGTCTTCAGTGTACATTATAACTAAAAAAATAAAACCACAAACACACATCCTTTACATTCTGTATAATTGAAATTGAAAATCCGATATTGCACTATACCGTAGAATTCAATATGGTTATTGCCCTGGGATAGAAGCTGTTTTTCAGCCTATTTGTCCTTGTTTTTATTATCCTGTACCGTCTGCCAGATGGTAATAGTTCAAAAAAAGGGTGTCCAGGATGAGATGGATCTTTAAGAATGTTTTGAACATTGACGTAGGAAGAACATTCTTTGTTTTGCCTTTTAAATGATGGTTCTAATATTAAGTGTTCATTTCAAATCCTGGAAATTATAGAACCCGAAAACTTGAAGGACTCTACTGCTATTTTGTATCTGAGCACAATTGGTTCCTGGGTAAAACTATATATAATTTATTTTATGCGTTTAAATCCATTTTTCTCAGAAGGAGTCAATAGGTCTCACCAGACCCTTATCCTTTTGTCCATGTTACAAAAAGGTTAAAAACTAATGCACAAAAAAACATCTTCTACTGCTTTTGTTGCAGCCTATCACTATTTGGGGGCTGTTCTCAATCTGCTAGATAATTACTTTGAAAAGGGAATTTCTTTAGGTTCCCAGCATGTATCTGATGAAACATAACTATGTTTCTGATTTATAAACCAATTAACCATGTGAAAGAAACACTATAATAATAGAAACTTTATTATCACTTTTCAGACAAAATAGCTCAACTATTAGCACCTCTCAAATTTCTATACCAATCTACTCATAACACAGGAAAGTGTGGCCTATTCTTTTATAACTTCTCCATAACCTGAGGTCCAAAGATGAGGCCTTTCTATCACCTTTTGGATTTTTGTTAATGTTACATATTTATCCCACTCCTTATCTTTTACTTTTCCAGTGAGCATTATAATATTATGCAGATCACAGAAAAGGAGTAAGAGATATTAAAGCAAAGAAATTAAAGACCTGAAATAAGGGGAGAAAAGAAATATAGCTAAATCTTATTTATTTATTTATTTATTTATTTATTTATTTATTTATTTATTTATTTATTTATTGCATTTTTATGCCGCCCAACTCCCAAGGGACTCTGGGTGGCTTACAACAGAAGTATAAAAACATTAAAACAATATAAATATTAAAAAACGATTTAAAAAGCCATACACACCATTCGTGGCCGGATCTCACAGATTGTAACATTGAGATCAGCAGCCTCAGGCCTGCTGGAAAAGCCAGGTCTTCACAGCTTTCCGGAAGGTGTGGGGG